>JAVGWX010000008.1:30192258-30664758 GCA_036924085.1 Ariolimax columbianus | reverse complement strand
AGTGATGTCCCGGTCCTTGGGCGACTAAAAGAGGCGATGGGAGGAAAGACTTTCAGGTCCGATAAAGAAGTCCATAGTGTGACTTGACTTAGTCACCATTTACAACATGCTCTAAGTGTGACTTGACTTAGTCACCATTTACAACATGCTGTCAGTGGGACTTAACCGAATCGGGTGAAACATATTGATCGAGATTCAACCTATCCACAGAGTTAGCTGGAACATTCTGACCAAGTCTCCACAGTCATGTGAAACATATTAGCTTGGCTTGGCTTCGTTCGTTCTCAATCTCCCGCTACCAAACACTGAAAGGGCTTAAGTAGCAGAATGTAGTCCAGAGAACGGAATGCGTTGTGTCGTAGTTTACAGCTTGACTGCAATATTTGCACCTTTCGGTCCAACACATCCGACTTCAGCAATCATTTTTTTAGTACCGGGTTAGTATTCCCTCTTTGATCCCTTCTCCTTAGCCAGTCTGTCCTGCAGCAGCCTGTTATCCAGGATCACAACGTGAGTGAATGAGTTGACAGCAGTGAGTGAATGAGTGAGCAGCAGTGAGTGAATGAGTTGACAGCAGTGAGTGAATGAGTGGACAGCAGTGAGTGAATGAGTTGACAGTGAGTGAATGAGTTGACAGCAGTGAGTGAATGAGTTGACAGCAGTGAGCAATTCATAGCTGGCTGCATCAGGGTCAGCACACCATAGCTGGCCAAGACCCTAATCCGCATCCACGTAGCCAAACAGAAAACAGACTGTACTAGTCTTTAGTGTAGTCTCGCGAGGGGATAGGAATAGCAGTGAGAAGGCTAACCCGCTACTCAAAAGAGCCAACTGAAATCGGATGTGTTGGCCTGGAAGACACAAAGGTCAAAGCCTTGCTGCAAACTACGACACAGCGTCCTTTTCAGGTCGAACGCAGAAGAAGAAGATTGAAAAACAGTAAAGACAGTCTCATAGCAGACACTGCTGTCATGGATGAAGTGTTAAAAACGTAACTGCACTGGCCTCAGCTTAATTTATTAGCCAGGTGAGGAGTGGGTGAACTGTTCCCTTCTTTTTGCATTCCCTTACAATAAGTTAGGTACTTATTTACAGCTGGGTAGATGTGAGCGTGTCTAAACTGGGGTTTGAACCCAGCACTACAAGAATCAACCTCTACACCTCACGGTAGAAGAGGAACTATTTAGTAAACTATGAGAATCAAGTGCTCTGGCCACACTGCTACCCAGATGATGAACAGCTGAACATAGAATCTAAAATACGAACATTCCTAATGGATTCCCTTTACAAATAACATACAGGGAGGGGAGAGGGCGAAGAGAGAAACAAGTGGTCTTGAGGTAAGGTGTTTGTCTCGGGAGCTGGAGGTCATGGGTTCAAATCACGGTGGAGACCGGGATTTTTTCACGTGGATCATCCATTAAAAATGTCCCCTGATCTCTGAGTAGTGAGATCAGACACCCATGTGCAGTGACATGCACGTTAAAGATCATTTGGCAGTTGAAAGTCAAAAAAAGAGTTGGCTTAACTGCTGCTGCTCGGGCAAAATTCCAAGTTAAAAATCTACTCAAATTATTCTAGGTATTCGCCCCAAAAAGAATATGTCCCAAAAAGGGAACTGTGTGGCTATAAAATCTGGTCTTGGTTATGTGGTTAGCGGAGCGGCATAGATAGCACCTGACAAGGCTGCTGGTCTACCTTGCTCTAATTTTCGCTTCCAATACCGCCAGTTTCAAAAATAGGCGATCATATATTCCACGGGCTACTAACCTAACGGTTGGTAACAGATACTGGGATCGGCCTTGCAAGTCATCCACGGATTTTAGCTTGGCAAAAAATATGAAACAAAGGAGGTCACATCTCCACCACAACGTCTAGCCACACAAGTGGAATGAAGATAGATAGAATAACATACAAGCCTGTAATGTCCAGAACAATCTTTAATAAAGAAAACACATTAACTAAGCCGGAAGCAACATTAAAATGTAAAGAAAATGGAAAAAATGTATTTCAATGGGAAGAGTGTTGAGTGGTTTCCAGACAGGAAGGTCGGCCTGTGTGTTACACAAATAAGAATAGGAAGACTGCCACGCTGAGAGAATGTCCTCATTCACCAACAATGTCATAATTCACCAACAATGTCCTCATTCACCAACAATGTCATAATTCACCAACAATGTCACCATACACCAACAATGTCACCATTCACCAAAAATGTCATCATTTCTGAAAAATTTCATAATTCACCAACAATGTCTTCATTTCCTAACAAATTCATCATTTCCCAACAATGTCACCATTCACAAAAAATGTCACCATTCACCAACAATGTCTCCATTCACCAACAATGTCACCACTTACCTACAATTTCACCATTCACAAACAATGTCACCATTAACCAACAATTTCATCATTCCCTAACAATGTCATAATTTCCCAACAATTTCATAATTCACCAACAATTTCATAATTCACCAATAATATCATTCACCAACAATGTCAACATTCACCAACAATGTCATCATTCCCTAACAATGTCATAATTTCCCAACAATTTCATAATTCACCAACAATTTCATAATTCACCAACAATGTCAACATTCACCAACAATATCATTCACCAACAATGTCATCATTCCCTAACAATGTCATAATTTCCCAACAATTTCATAATTCACCAACAATTTCATCAATCACTTTTTATGCTCCAGTGTGAATCATAGGTCCCTGCAGCTAGCCCTCTTGCTTAAAGGAAGCCTGTATCCAAACTTTTGCAGAACCTGATAATAATGGCAATGTTTTTTTTTAACATTAAGAGGTTGCCAATCCCAAATACAACCCTCTTTAGTCGCCGTTTATGACATGCTTATTCTTTTCATCTATAGTACAATGATAGAGGTGGTTAAAGATAGTCTTACAGATCAGATGAGAATGACGTTCTGCAAAGGACATGCTACATGATGATAAGTGTAGGTCTACGTGTTTACTTTTAGATAAACGATTGGCTAGAATAGTTGCATTGTGACAAACGATTGGCTAGAATAGTTGAATGCGGATTAGATAGTGCCTAGTGTTTTGACCTGGTCATAATAGCACTCCTGTCTTACTTTCTATAGCTGAGCAGGTAAATTTGCAGGGCGTTGTAAATATACAGAAAAAATAAGGGCGAACTAGCTTTTCCTGGATAAATCACTTGGATAGGAGACATGCTTTGTTTATTAGAGTGATGTTTCTACATCACAAGTTATGAAGACTACTCTTTCTGTTCAGCCATGTAGACAATCTTTTCTCTTGTTATGTCTGCTGAAATGGGTGACTTGCACAGTGATTTGGATTAAAGTGAGAAAGAAACTGCGCCTTTTGTCAGCCTCACTTTCTGGTCCTGAGCTATCCTTGGTCAGTGGAAAGATTTTATCGAGACGACTGGAGATAGCACAGTATGCAGATTTTTCCTCAGGGTTTACTCTCAAAGCCTTTCCCGTAAACAGGTATCCCGCAAAGCAGCAGAGGGGGGATGACATCTGACAGTGTGTGTCGTGCCTTTCCCATAACCGCAAGAGGTCGTAGGGACATCACTCAGTGCATGAGTGAGTTGGGCATCTCTCCCAGGCTGTGTTCAGTCCATTATAGTCGTGTCTAAATTTCACACACCAAAACCAACACTGTAGCTAGGGCGAAACACATCAATCTCGTGAAGTTCAGCCGTGTGAACTAGGCCGTGAAATACGACACAGGTATAAGCAAGTGCTATTCATATAGCCGATGTGGGGCTCCAGGATAATCGGACGGAAGAAATCACAATAAACGAATGAATTAACCAGTCCAAATTCCAAGCAAATCCATGGTCTGGCGGCATCCATAATGAACTAGAGCAGAGCAATGTAGACCCGCATCGGTGCCATCTATTAGAGTATTCAACTCATTAACTACAGGATTAAAAGACATTGGTCTTACATTATTTTATGTTTACATTTTTCAACTTTAAGTGTGTCTATAATTTCAGCTGTAGTTTTCTCAATTTTCAACAGATTAAAAAAAAATCATATTCTGGACATTCAGCAAGAGTTGAGCATAGAGGAGAACTGGTTTATCAATTCCATTTTGGCTAGAAAATGCAAATACTTTGGTCACGTCAAGAGACCACAACGGTCTTGAGAGGACGGTGATGGAAGGTATGGTGCCAGGCAGAAGAGGAAGGGATAGACCAAGAAGACGATGGCACCAAGATATCCAGAAATGCCTGAGTATGACTATGGCGGAGGCTGGAGTTTTGGCAAGGGAACAAGTTTCTTTCAGACAGATTGTGATGGGAGCGACGTTCTATAAAGGACATGCTACATGATGATGATATTTTATTTTAAAGATAAATGAATGTCTTTTTTAAATAACTAAATATATTGGCATATTTATGTGATTTTGTAGAAAGCATAATTACCACAATGTGACTGGAAATTTCTTCAATTCCATTATGCCAATACTGCAAAAGATATAAGACACCATGGCAAGAGAACACACTTTCAATTCCATGGCCATTTCAGCTATGATTTACAGATGCAAAGGGTGGAACTTGCGCAAAACAGATGGCGAGAACTTCTTGTTCACCCAGAGACCAATGGAACGACATGTACTAAAAATTTTAATATGGGATAAGATCCGAAACAAAGAAATTCGACATCAAAATTTCTTTCAGAACATTGTGGGAGCAGCAATTTCATGCACACATCGTTGGGCTGGACATGTGATATGCATACTTGATAACAAACAGAACAAATTTTTGGTGGCCATATGCATGTACATGTCCAAATGGTCACCCACCTATTTGATGGCGCGAGATGGACTGACCAAAGACCTAGGCCCACATTGGTACAGTGTTGCATAAGATCAAGACGCACAGAATATTGTTGGCTTCCTTGCATACGGCACAGCTGTTGTACTGACACTGAGAATAATTTGACAATGTGTGACTGTGCAGGAAAAAAGTTCTAAATGTTGTTATAGCCGGGGGTGGGGTTGAGGATGAACTCTCAACACCAACTAAATGCTCCCATGGTGTGCATCTCATATAGCCTCCGACAACAAAGTCCATCTCCTGGCCTTCGCACGGCAGAACAGTTCTGACTATCAGGAGAAGGGGCGGAAGGTGAGCCACTGGCGCCTTAAAACCAGTAGTTTTTGGCAGATGGTGCTCGAAAGCCTAGGAAGGCAGCTCATCGAGAAGGAACTCTGATTTCAAACCATCTGAAGCCTTGCAGATAAGATACTGGCGTCTTGTCGGTTTTTGTCAGATATGACTGTGCAACCTGTTTTCTTATAATTCTGAAGGTTGGTCAGTGTCTATCAAATCTAACAACCGACGATGTGCAAAAGAGCACATGCAATAGGATACAATGCCTTATCCTAGAGCGAACTTGGAGTCACTCTTGACCGACAGCTCAACCTCAAGAAACATGTCCAAAATGTTAAAAATAAAACGTTGAGGCGGCTACAGTTAATGAAGAGGCTCGCTGGTACAGCATGAGATCAGATAAGGACACTATGAGAGGTTTGTATCTCAGATATGTATGCTCTGCTTTAGAATACAGCAATGCACTCCTGATAACATGCTCACAGACTAATGTAGTGTCCCTGGACAGAGTGCAGAGCAATGCCCTGCGCCTTATTAGTGAAGCAATGAGGTCAACGCCCACTGTAGCATGTGAAATTCATGTGAATGTTGAACCCCTTGAGATGCGAAGAGATGTGGCTGCTATAGAAGTTTATGAGAGGAGTAAAAGAATGAGCAAAGACTACCCCAATAGAAGGTTTGTAGAAAAATGGTGGCAAAAGCAGAGAATAAAACAAAAGTCAGTCCTCCACCACGTGAGTGAGATTAAAGACAGATAACACGTCCCAGACAAAACACAAGAAACACAGAGAGCAACAAGAAATTTACCACCACATACATGTTTAAAAATGCTAGAAATTCGAACAAAACTAAATATGTTCAAGTTATGAGGCAGAAATAACAGCATTGGAAGTAGTTCTGTAACACTTGAGGGCTGTATTTGATACTTTCCCATCAAAAGCATCGTAATCTCTACAGGCTCATTATCTGCCCTTCAAGCTCTAGAAGATGGTGGTCACGGTAGGCCTGAACTTACCCAAATATCCCTAGATATCAACCAACTTCTCACATCCCATGAAGTCAGAATAGTTATACAATGGATCCCGGTCACTCAAATACACCTGGCATTGACAAGGACAGACTGGCTAAGAAGGGAGCAAGTCAAGAACAACAATACACACCAACAACCCTACAGACAGCCAAACAACTACTGAATGCTGCGAACAAAGAGGCCTGGCTGAATAGATGGGAAATACTGGGAGAGAAATTTACAAACATATGACCATCCTAAATCCCAAAGACAACATCAACCTCCTGAACAGTTGAGACCAAAGCACCTTTTTCTGACTTTGCACTCACCACATACAACTTAACAGCCAATTGAACAGAATCCAACCAGAACATACTCAGAGTGCCGAAGGTGCACACATCCCTATGAAACTGTTGAACGTCATCTTTTTGAATGTCTGTCGCTTGCCAGTGTTAGAAAATAGCTTCTTCCTCCAAGGCCAGACAAATGGAACACTTTGTACTGAACTAAACAACAGCTTACAAACACTTGCAGATACCACTATATGGCATTGGGCCAAAGGGCAGGAGCCCATAGGCTGCTGGATCAATAACAAACCAACCATCCTAGAGCGAGGAAAAGCAACCCCAGCTGAGTGTTGTGGCAGGGCAGACCAGACCCTAAATCTTGGTTGGCGGCTGGTCTAGGAGTGAAGGCTCGACAAGCGAACAGATAGAGTATTGCTCTGCTGATCCGGCAGCTTCTGCAGCTTGCCTTGTCCCAAATGTACTGGTATCACCTTTCTCTTGGAGCAAACAAGGCAGACCGAGAGAGGGACCATACTGCATGGGCACCACATGGTCTCTTTATTTCTGTCCGGGCTTTGTGCTTAAAGCACAATTACTATCGTCTGACAAGATGAAAAGAGCCAACGGTAATGAATGGAGGAAAAAAAACTATTAACAAAATAATATAAAAAGGCATTTCATGTCTCTGTCTCGATAATTCTCATGTAGAGTATCCAATTATGAGTAGAAATCATCAAAGAAGGTGCACACATACTAATATTTATACTTTATTTAATTTATCTAGCTAGTTATACTTCTCTGTGAACTGTTCACATTATGCCATGCTAAACAATTTTGGATAACTTTGTAACAAATTTTAAACCTACAAATATATTACAATAACATCAATTTTAAAACATGCAGACAATGTTATGGCTTGGTGAGGTTACCTCCTGTAGTATTGCAAAACTGAGTAGAATATTGACGCGATAATACTTTGCTTTTAGATTAGTTTTATAACTATTCCAAATTTGCCACTTGCACGAACTTCTGACCAAAATTAATATACCTAAAAAGCAGCGTGCGACAGGGAATGAGTTTTATAAAAACAACAGTTTTCAGACTTAAGGTTTGCTTGCCATTCTCGCACGGAAGGCCTAGTACGCTACAGAATACAAGAGTGAATTAGTAGATTTCCCAGAGATTATAAGAAGAAGCAGAAGAGTTTTGATAGTAAAAATAGCATTTATAATTACATCTGTGTGTTTCTATCTTTATATAATTAAAAATTGTAGTTAAATTCTGATCAGTAAGGTGCCAAGGATGATGGCAGTGTTACTGTCAAACCCTAGGTGGCAGAGCCAAGGATGATGATAGTGTTACTGTTAACCCGGGGTGGCAGTTGAGAGCCAAAGATGATGATAGTGTTACTGTTAACCCTGGGTGGCAGTTGAACGCCAAGGATGATGATAGTGTTTCTGTTAACCCTAGGTGACAGTTAAGAGCCAAGGATGATGATAGTGTTATGGTCAACCCTAGGTGGCAGTTGAGAGCCAAGGATGATGATAGTGTTATGGTCAACCCTAGGTGGCAGTTGAGAGCCAAGGATGATGATAGTGTTATGGTCAACCCTAGGTGACAGCTAAGAGCCAGGGATGATGATAGTGTTATGGTCAATCCTAGGTGGCAGTTGAGAGCCAAAGATGATGATAGTGTTACGGTCAATCCTAGGTGGCAGTTGAGAGCTAGGATGATAATAGTGTTGCGGTCAACCCTAGGTGACAGTTGAGAGCCAAGGATGATGATAGTGTTGCGGTCAACCCTAGGTGGCAGTTGAGAGCCAAAGATGATAATAGTGTTGCGGTCAACCCTAGGTGACAGTTGAGAGCCAAGGATGATGATAGTGTTGCGGTCAACCCCAGGTGGCAGTTGAGAGCCAAGGATGATGATAGTGTTGCGGTCAACCCTAGGTGGCAGTTGAGAGCCAAGGATGATGATAGTGTTACGGTCAACCATAGGTGGCAGTTGAAAGCCAAGGATGATGATAGTGTTACGGTCAACCCTAGGTGGCAGTTGAGAGCCAAGGATGATGATAGTGTTACGGTCAACCATAGGTGGCAGTTGAGAGCCAAGGATGATGATAGTGTTACGGTCAACCCTAGTTGGTAGTTGAGAGGAGGTGTTCATTTGGACTGGTCTGAATGGTATGGCATTTAAACCGCCCACCTCTCCCTGGAAAAATGACTAGCTGGTTTCAATCCAATTTATCCAATTTGAATGGAGAATATAACTCTTGTTTGGATGGCAGGTTAGCAAGAGAGATAAACATGGTCATATTACCACGGAGAAGTCAAGAGTTCGTACACAACATTTTAACTATTAAAGGCCATAAGAAAGCTGTCAGCATTCTTCCTGACGTCCGCTTGATGCCAGGAAAACATTCATATCGCTAATAGCACATTAAACGAAATTTGTTTTTTTTTTTTCAGTGTTTCTAAATTTTAATTGACATTACATGGTAAGGGAAGGTAACTCATATTTGCGTTTCATGTTGTGAAAGCAGTGACGTGCTTTGTGTGGACATTCAAAGTTGGAAAACATTTGTCATCTTTCAAATCAGTTTATCACAAAAATATGTAGCGAACCTAGCACTTCAAGATTGTCTTCTTCTTCTTCTTCTTCTGCGTACGCAGTCAGACAGTAACCATTATTTTTTCGAAAAAAGCGGCAGTCATCCTGAGGCTCTCGCCACTGCCATAGAGCTTGTCTTGCAGTTCCACTGGTAATGGCCACATCTGC
The DNA here is from genome assembly GCA_036924085.1 of Ariolimax columbianus. Lineage (NCBI taxonomy): Eukaryota > Metazoa > Mollusca > Gastropoda > Stylommatophora > Arionidae > Ariolimax > Ariolimax columbianus. The sequence continues at coordinate 30,655,559 of JAVGWX010000008.1, read as the reverse complement.
TCTCTCTGATCCTCGTATGTCGGGCAGTTCTGCAGCAGATGTTCAGCGGTCATTTTACCAGTACCGCACGGGCATTCGTCGGTACACCCTATCTTCAATTTGTTGAATAGGTGGTACCTCAGTCTGTTGTGGCCAGTGCGAAGTCTGAAGACAACGAACTGCTCTCTTCGGTTCAACTGGTAATAGGCATCGTTTTTGGTGTAACCAGTATGTTCGGTTTCCCATTTGGTCATGTATCTGGCTTTGATAAGCCGTTTTGACTCTTCGTACGTCATACTGGTATCTGTTTGTGGTAGTCTTGCACCTTCTTTTGCCAGTCTGTCTGCCTCCTCGTTGCCTTGGATGTTGCAGTGTGACGGAACCCACTGTACCACTACCCTTTTTGGTGCGGACTGCTGGCACAGTTTGCAGAGTGCTGCTCTTAAGTCATTAAGCTCAGTGTTTTTCTGGCTTTTTAGCGCTGTGACTACGGCGAGAGCATCTGTCAGCAGGACTATATGGCTCTCATTTTCACTGTGTGTCACCATTTCTTCCACTGCCGCCCTCAGTGCCTCTGTCTCCGCTCTGAAATTGCTTGTGTACTTACCAGTAGCGAATGACAGTGTTATTTTTCTGCCATTTGGTAGGTTCAGGAATGCTCCTGCCCCTCCGTTCTGTGTAGTGTTTGTTACAGAACCGTCGGTGTATGCATGGGTCCAGTCCATGCTTGGGTAGCTTTTCGTTATGAAGCTTAGGGTAGTATCTCTCCTTTCTTTTTCAGTCTGGCAGTTTTTGTTTGCAATACCTGGTATATTTTCTACCACCTCTGGAAATATATCCTGCCTCCAGGTAGGTTTTCGTACAGTAGTGATGGGTTTTGGTGTTGTTAGTGCGTTTATGGGATCTTCGTGCATCTTTGCTTTGGCTATTTCTGCAAAGTTTCTCCGCTTTAGTTTCCCATTTCCCAAATTGTTTAGTCTCTGGTGCATTGGATGGTCGGTCAGTCTTCGGAGTTTCTCTGACTGCAGCTGGGCTCTGCAGTCTCTTCTATCGGTCATGGATTGCAGTTTTGTGATCTTTTCAAGTTCTACAATTGGCGTTGACTTCATGCCACCTGTTATAATTCTCATGGCTTGGTTTTGAAGTTTGTTAACTTTATCGAAGTTCGCCTTCGCTGCTGTTGTCCATGCCGCAGTGCCATACTCGAGAACTGGTCTCACTCTTCCTGTATACAGTTTCTTTAGTATGCCTTCCTCTGCTCCCCAGCTTGTGCCAGCAAGTTTCCTCATGATTGCCATTCTTTCTCTGGCTTTCATTCGGTTTCTCTCAAACTGACTTTTCCATGTCATGCGCCGATCAAATGTGACTCCCAGATAGGTTGGGTTGTCGTTTGGCTGCAGGATTTTGCCATTTAGACTTAATTTGGTACTTTGGGGTTTTAATGAAAGCGAGAATATTGTGCATGTGGTTTTCTCCTCGTTTATTTTGACCAGCCATGAGTTCGCCCATTCTTCCAGCGATGTTAGGGCCTGCTGGATCCGATTTCTTGCTTTGGTGAGATTCTTTTCAGAGGTCCACATAGCCAGATCGTCTGCAAACATTGAGCTATGGACTCTTCTTGGTATATTCTCTGTAATATCGTTTATAGATACCAGGAAGAGTGTGGGTGACAATACTCCCCCTTGGGGTACTCCCTGCTCGAGTGTCACCTTTTTGCTCATCTGCCCTTGTACTTGGACTCTGGCCGTTCTTTGTTTGAGGTAGTGGTTGATCCACTTGTACAAGATTGTCTAATAGTAGGTTGTTTTTATCTGTCGAAATGGCTAGGGAGTTGTGTACTTTAGATAAATTTAGTGATGAGGATTCACATTTAATGGGCATTAGACATGGAATATAATATTATTCAACCTAGTAAATCTGATGCTGAAGATGAGGGGGCATTGTCACAGCCAGGACGTAGTGCTGCCAAAAGACAAATACGTTTGACTGCACCATCAACAGAAAAACAAAGATGCAATATTTCTAAAGCCAATTCTAGAGAACATGATAGCGAATGGGTTTCAGCACCAAATTCCATGACCACTGACTGAGACCCAGAACTCATTCAGATTGTTGCGAAAATGTGGTCGACCGTGTGGAGTGAATGGAGACCTGCAACTCAGTGACACATCAACTCCATTTGACTGCTACAGAAAATGATTTTCTTGTAGATATTATTCATATGTGGATTACTGTTATTCTGAACTAAACAAGACCAATCTGCATTACTTTTCAGTGGTTATTCATGGATTGGTGACATTTTTGTGTGTGAAAAATAGTTTTTATTAAAAAAAATGATGATATAATTATTAACAATCACTTGTAATATTTTATGAAATTCTGCGAGACCTTCATATTCTTACTGCCCATTCATTTTCCTTTAATTTGATATATAACATGTTTGTCTTCTTTGTAAAATAATCAAGAAAAGTCAAGTTTTATGAAGAGACTGCTTTTATAGAAAAAATAATTCTGGCAAAACTAGTTATAAAATGGTACCCTAAAAGAGTTAAAGCCTCCATCTACAACTCCTGTACGGTGCCGTAATTTGGAGAACGTCAAGGGTAATAAGGAGGAAACCTAGTCGTTCTTCAATAAATGTCTACGGAGGATAATGGGTACAGGCTGGCAAGACATAGTGAGGAATGAAGACTTATGGGAAAGGAGCCAACAACAATCAGTGGCAGTGGAGGAACAAATAAAATGTTGGATAGGACACACGCTATGGAAATCACCATTAAATCTTGCCAGACATGGAACCCACAGAGGAAGAGTAAAAAAGGTAGACACATGGAGAAGAGATTGTCAATGTGAGCTTCGGCCCTTGGATTTCAAATGGACAGAGGCATATAGGGTAGCTCAAGCACCCACTAGCTAGAAGAGGGTTGTCTATGCCCTAAAAGGAGCGACAGGCATTGATTGATCCCCAACACAAGTATCTGCTGCAGGGCTTCTGAAAACTTAGGTATTGCAGTAATAAATATCTCTAGAGTAGAACACTTTCCAACTCATGGTCTTGCACATCCTGTCATTCACACAGATCAAATGCCTGAGTGTAGAGTAGCAGATATAATGGTTAGAATGGATGCTTCAGAAAAGTGGCTCCCCAAACATTTCAAGATTGTGAGCCCATAGTACGAGATGAAATTAAATACACACACACACACACATCTCTAGTCTTCTATGTAACTCATTTCATGGGTTCTACAAAGATGTAGAATGGGACAATAATGAGGAAAAAACACTGACATGCTTAAGCAAATTGCAATTTTGGAAAAAACACTTCCTTTTTAAATTAAAAAATACTATATGTGGTACTATATATATACTATTTGTGAATTCCCACTGGATCCTTCGTAGACCTGCGACTCCATGCAGACTCCATGTTTGGAAGCAATATTTTAGAAACAATACCCCAAATTTTTACAGGAAATTCAATAACAAGAGGAAGAAGCAGTGGGCTGCAGTGGTTCTGTTCTTTCCTTTCCAATAAAGGGTCCCATGATTTACATTTGCTGCGGAGTTAGTAACGGCAAAGTAGCCTTGGAATAGCTTTCTGGGTTAGAAAAAATGCTCTAACAATCAAAATGTTAACACAATATTTTTGCATTAACAGAATTCTCCATAAAAAGGTTACTTTTTGACTTCTCCTAATATGACAAAGGGGATAGAACAGTGAATAACTCATTTTCCCAAAGATCAGAGGAAGTGGGTCTATCCACAACCTACTTTAGCTTCAGGCCTTCTCACTCACGGGGAAATCCCTTTGAAAAGCCACATTCATTGGTGGACTAAATAGCAGAACTCATATTGTGTCAAGGTTTATAATCAATCCATGCTCCACACAGAGAAATAAAACAAATACACGGTAAGAACACAACAAATCACTGTTGATAGTGATCCTTTGACAGAATCCGGCTTTAACAGCAACTGCATATCCATCTTTGTTTCCTGAACACACTATTATATTTGACACATGAAAGTTCCGTTATTTAGTCAGCCAATGGATGCGACGTTTCATAAGGATTTTTCCGATGAGTCAGACGGCCTATCTATAGTGGGCCATGGTCTAAGGTAGGCCATGGTCTATCCTTTCCCCAAAATAAGGGGCACCGGGAATCACATAAATGAGGATGGAAGCAGCATTAGTAATCAGGATCATTACAGGTTTTATTCCAATAATGGGTCCGCAGGGAGGATTATTTGGTTGAGGAATAAAGACTGCCTACTTTGCAGTCACCACAAAGTGTATAGGCAAAGTTTTTACTTTTACCTCCGATTGACAAGAACCTAAACCTTACAGGATTTTGAAATGGTGTCACCTTAATCAAGTGATCAATATCATAACTGCTGATCTAGGAATCCTGACTTGCCTATCTATCAAGTATCAATACAGTGTTTATTCCCGATGCTGTGGTCCGCCAGAATAATTTATAGGGCTGAGAAATAAAAGTCGCTTGCCCCTGCAGTTGCCACACACTGTACAGATTAGGTTTTTCGTTTACTTCTGAATAACAAAAATTTACGTGTTACCAAGGATCTGAATACGAGATGTGTTCAAAAAGTATCCAACCTTCATTTTTTTTCAGCGAAAACAAAATGAATCATGGGTGTTGTCCTTCGGCAGGGATGTATATTGAACCTTCATGCGCATGCGTTAATTTTTTCTCGCCTGTATATTGCGCCAGTCACTGGCGGTCAGCCTTTCAGTGTTCAGTGTAGTGAACACCCGTCAGGTTTTCGTTCATCACGAAATGGCAAAAAGAATTGAGCAGTGGTGTTCCATCAAATTTTGCCAAAAGCTAGGTGATACCTAAGTGGAAACAATTTGGACGATTCAACAGGCTTTCGGTGACCATGCCACAAATTAAGGAGGGGTACAATCGCTTCAAAGATGGCCACACATCGGGTTTACAGAGAGTGTCAACTAAATTTGTCCTGAAGTTAACGATGGAGCAGAGGCAACTCCACGGGACATGCTAGACTGAGCAAATGCCGACCCCGACTTCTTAAACACTATGATCACTGGTGATAAGTCGTGGGTTTATGGGTATGACCCAGAAAACTAGCTCCAGTCATCACAGTGAAGACATTCATCATTCCTGAGGCTGAAAAAAATGAGGCAGGTGCGCAGCAATGTCAAAATCATGTTGATCATTTTCTTTTACTCCCTTGGGGTAGTGCTTCATAAGTACGCATTACAAGGTCAAAATATTACCAAATAGTACTACCTGGAGGTCATCCAAAGCCTTCATAATGTTGCTTGGCACAAACGACTGGAACTGTGGTCAACGGTACCTTGGCCACTCCGTCATGACAACGCACCAGCCCATTTTTTGCACCCGATTCAGAATTTCTTGACCAAACACAACATTTCTCTGGTTCACCGTCTCTCTATTCTTCTGACATGGCTCCTTGCAATTTTTTACTGTTCCCCAAGCTGAAAGTCCTGCTGGAAGGAACCCACTTTCAGTCACTTAAAAAAAACATTTTGCGGAATGCGACAACCCAGCTTTACTCCATTCACAAAGAGATCTTCCTGAAATGCTTCCAATAAATGCGGGACCGCTGTGAGAAGTGTGTGGAGTCCCATGGAGAGTACTTTAAAGGCGATTAAGGTTTCAAACCTCCAGGTGAGTAATTGTATTTTTTCGCTTACTCGGCGCTGCATATATGGATCTAAAGGCTGCATTTGATTCGGTCGATAGGTCTGCTTCTGGAAAGCCCTGCAAGACATCAGCACTCCTGACATTTTTCTGTTCGTGCAGACAGCTATGGAAATCTCTAGACTTGTCTATATCCTGGGCCAAGATTTCAGACACAGCACCACAGGGTATTAAAACTCAAGGTCACACTGCGGAGGGCACCAATGAATTTATCTGTCTCTGCAGCATGATATCATCTGATGGGCGCAGCGGTCCCGATATGTCAAGGTGGATCGGACTAGCTGTTATGCACGACCTCCGATGTGTGTGGAGTAATCGTAAGATCTCCATTGAAACAAAAATCTGCATCTGTCAGTCCTGCGTGGGCCCAGTCCTGCTTTACAGCTCTGAAACATGGACATTACTCAAACATGACATGTCAAGACTGGAAGCCTTCCACATGTGCCAGGAAAAACCCTGGCTCACAAGATACTACACGAGTCATTCCTTAGCGACAAAAGTCTTCTCCCAGCCGGCTGGAGGCGCAGAATAGGTCGTCCCCGCACAGTATGGATCCAACAGATAGCAGCCTCTACCTCCGCTCTGAATGATGCCTGGAACCATGGTGCAGCAGCCGATCATGAAAGTAGCCGACCGACAAACGGGGCTCAGACGCCTAAGCAAAGATTATTATTATTATTATTAAAGGTCGAGTACTTTTTAACATACCTCGTACATGTCTTCGGGGGTCAAAGACTGATATACAAACCACTCAGTCTGCAGCTCCTTGTAGTTAGCAATCATGACAAAATGAATAATAAATATAATGTATTAATATTTACAATATTTACCAACTAAAAGATCTTCTCCAACTAAAAGATCTTCTATATAAGAACCAATTCAAGAACAGCACAGCATCCTCATCAATTCATCTTAAAAATCCTGAAAAAATATCAAATCCAAAAAAAAAACACCTGCTCCTAACCCTCAGGCCAACTCGGGAGCTCCTGCTGCCACCATCTGTCTGGACAACCACTCTAACCCATCTGCTAGTCCCTGCCCACTCTTGCCATCGCAAGCCTGCAGGTGCCAGCTTCGGTTGCAGCACAGCTTGAGTAGTCCAAACTGCTCTGTGATTTCTTCAATTGTTGCGCAGCCTTCAATGTCCTTAAATGAGAAGAGTGAAAAATTGCTGTTTTTTTTCCCTACAATATAGAAGAAGGAGGATTTACAACACATCTTAATCTGTCTTGTTATTATGGATCCAGCAGAATCCAGGCTCTTACCCTTCGAACAAATGCCATGCAATGGTATCTGTACGTGTTTATCAGCTGTTGTCTTGTGCCATACAAAGTGTTCCATTTTTCTGGCCACAGAGGAAGAAACATTTTCCTAAAATTGTTGAGAGTTGAGCACTCAAAGAGATGATGATCAATGGTTTCATATGGGTGTGTACACAATCTAGCACTCCGGAGTGTGTTGTGGTTGGATTCTGTTCAAGTACTTGTTAAGTGGGATGTGTTCGGTTCTCAGTCGGAAAATGGTGAGTTGATTTATATTGTCATTTGGATTGGTTCTTGCCATATGTCTGTAGACCTCCATCCCTGTGTTTAAAATGGCCCATCTGTTCAGACAAGTTTCTTTGTTTGCTGTTCTGACATAAAGATCAACAGTGACAAGACAGAAACTATGGCAATCAACCATCAACCAACACAACAGTTTCCACACCATCGGCAACACCTTAAAGCAGGTACAGGAGTTTACGTACCTGGGAAGTGTCTTCATTGATGGTAGACTGGACAGAGAGACTTAAAATAGAATTCAAAAGACAACAAGATGAACTACCAGCTAGCACTGATACTGAAACATCCAAGTGTCTATATATCCACTAAACAGACGCTGATAATCACGTTGATCATCCCTACGTTATGTTAATATAGAAAGAGCGGCAAAGATGGCGCCCTATCGGCTGCATTGCTCTATTGATTTAGTTTATTATGGATGCCACCAGCAACGGGTTTGACTGAAATTCACACCAGTAGACTAATTTTTTTTGGCGTCCAACTAAGCGTGTTGCGGTTTTCCATTTAGATTAGTTGGCTTGTTAATTATTTTGTGTCTTCTCCCCTCCGATTATCCTGGCATGGTCGTAGGCTATATGCAATAGAATTTTGGATTTGTCTGCTAGTTGACGACTTACACTTGTGTTCATGGAAACGTGTCTTTGTTTTCCATTTGGACTGGTTAATTCACTCGTTTTTTGTGTTTTCTTCCTTCCGATTATCCTGGCCTGGACATCTGCTATATGAATTAGCACTATGTCTAAACCTGTGTTGTACTTTCATGGTCTAGTTCACACGGCTGAACTTCCAGAGATTGGCACCCTAGCTGCAAACAGCGTCGGTTTTGGTGTGACTGAAATTTAGACACGAAAAAATGGACTTAAACACGGCCCGGGAGAGATGCTCCTATGACCTCTTGAGGTTATGAAAAAGGCACAACACACAACGTTTAATGTCATCCCGCTCTGCTGCCTTGCGGGATATCTGTTTACGGAAAAAACTTCAGGAGTACACCCTCAGGAAAAATCTGGATCTTGTGATATCTCCAGTTGTCTTGATAAAATCTTGCTACTGGCCAAAGATAGCTCAGGACCAGAGAGTGAGGTTGACAAAAGGTGCAGTTTCTTCCTCGCTTTAATCTAAATAACAGAGCAAGTCACCCATTTCAGCGGACACAGCAAGAGAATAGACTGTCCACATTAGATGAACAAAGAGAGTGGCCATCAACACATGTGATGGACGAACATCAGTGTCAAGATTGGACCCTATTAAATAGGCACAAACATAAGATCGAGAAGTATAAAAAGCGTTTTATATGAAGTGCAGCGGTAAAGACAATTCACAACAGCACGTTTAGGAAAATGGTGGAGACATCAACTAATTACTATAATGAAGCACAGAAAATAAAGTGGTTTGGACATCTGACAAGGATGCAGTTTGATCAATCTGCAAAGAGGTCATACTACATGGAGGTTTCAGGCTCAAAGGGCAATGAAACAAAGAACATTGATAGTCTCTCTGCGGAGCCGAAATCGCAACACAGAAAACAGGCACAGCACCACCCTCGATGACGTCGAAGATAATATGTTGTTACAAAAATACAGATGGTTCAGGCATGTGATATTCATGTCTGAAATGATGTGCTGGTAGCCATACAACTTTAAGTGTTCAATGAGATGGAGATATGGCCTGAATATAACTCTTTGTCCAAAGAGACCAAAATGAGTTTCAACATTTAGCTACCTGGCATGCGGAAATCAGAATTACGGACGGCCGCCCATGGCTTAAAAGTTTAATCTGCTCACAACATTCTGGTTGTATGGGGCCAAAGACTTCTCCCTCATCCATTCTCCTGAGAAGGAAGACTAACGTCTGATCCCTGCCGAAGACGGATGTGTCGGACCGAAAGGTGAAAATATCGCAGTCAAACTGTAAACTAGCAACACAACCCATTAAGTTCTCCAGACTACATCCTGCTACTTGCAAAGCCCTATTCAGGACTTAGAAGCAGGAGATTGAGAACGAACGCAGAACAAGAATAACGTCTGATCAGACAAAATAAACTGATCAGACATGTTAGTCAGGTTCAGGCAAAACATACTGGACAATACCCTCACCTTGGCTTACTTGTAGCCTTTCCTGGAAACAGGCTGTTTTCATGGCAGTCTGGCTTACAAGGTGAGGGATCGACGTGATCCCCGTAGTAGTGAGCGAAAACGCAGATGAAGCCAAGCATAGCACGATCGCCTGGAGGACCCGGTCCACCTACATCAGCCCGCTCGGAATGTGATGAACCCGCCACTTAACGTCCTTTTAGGGCGCACAAAGGAGTAATCCTACTCATTGTGGGCATTCAACAACAACAATCCATTCTCCAGTTAGCAGGAACAGTCTCGCCACAAGAATGCCAACACCTGGTCTTTTACTGTCAGGTGTTGCACTTACCCTGGAGTAGTTAGAATCTTAAACTCATCCTTTATTTCACTTGCAGCTATGATGGCATTAGGGACAAAAACTCAGATTTATAGTAACAATTCTACTAACCTGTTTGTTGGCAAATATCAAGAGAGAGGCTTCCTTCAGCTCCTTCTCCTGAACAAGCTTGACCAGTTCACTCTGTGCCTCATCCTGTCTCTCCCTGTTGCTGCTGTCCACTACAAATATCACAGCTGCAGATGCAAAAGGCACACATATAGAAACAGCTAATAATAATTATTATTATAATAATGATTCTGTTTCGAATGCCCACAATGAGTAGGTTTACTCTTTTGTGCGCCCTGAAAAGGACGTTTAGTGGTGAGTTGCAATAACTTCTCACATTTCGAGCGTGCTGATGAAGGTGGACCAGGGTCCTCCAGGCGGTTGTGCTATGCTTGGGTTCACCTGCGTGTCACTCACTACTATGGGATCACGTCGATACCTCACCTCGTTAGCCAGACGACCATGAAAACAGCCCATTTCCAGGAAAGGCTATGAGGAAGCCGAGGTGAGAGTCTTGGCCAGTATATTTTGCCTGCCCCTGACTAACATGTCTGATCAGTATATTTTGCCTGCCCCTGACTAACATGTCTGATCAGTATATTTTGCCTGCCCCTGACTAACATATCTGATCAGTATATTTTGCCTGCCCCTAACTAACATGTCTAATCAGTATATTTTGCCTGCCCCTGACTAACATGTCTGATCAGTATATTTTGCCCGACCAGACGTTAGTCCTCTTTCCCAATGATAATGATAATAGTTGCCCATCGCAAGCAAAGATGGTGGCAACATCAGACTTGTGCTACGGGATGTAATCTCATATGACTGTAAACTCTAATCCTGGTACTGCAAACTCCATTCCACTTGGGGCACAACACATGTGAGGAGCCAGCTGTGGAGTCACCATGCATTCTGTTCTTTCTGATGGCTTATTTTCTCGGAGCCTCTGGAATAAAGTTTCACTCTGTGATCTGAGCACCTTGTGTGACACTGGCCCGCCACGTGGAATGGATCTGCGCAAGCATCTCCAGAAGGTGACATCAATGTTTGACAACATGCTTTGAAGGTTGTTGTGTGTGAGTTTTTTCATATGTACCACTCTGATAGGGTAGAGGAGGCTAATGTCCGGTTAGGCAAAACATGCTGATCAGACAATCATAGCCAAGGTCAGGTAAAATATTCTGACCACGACCCCGCCTCACTTCCATGCAGTTCTCCCTGGAAACAGACCTGTTTTGTGACAGTCGGGCTAACAAGGTGGGGACCGATGTAGGCCCCATAGTATTGAGCGAAACACAGATGAAGCCAAGTATAGCACAGCAGGCTGGCGGACCCCTGTCCTTCATCGGGATGTGAGGAAAGCTACTTTAGCTCACCACATAATGCCATTTTCCAGGAACACAAATGAGTAAAGTTATTCATCATGGGCATTCAACAACAACAGCAACCACAAGAACAACAACCATAACAACAACCACTCTGATAACATACCTTGAGTATTGAAATAATAGTGTTTCCACAATGGTCTTATCTTGTGCTGTCCTCCAACATCCCAGATGGTGAACTTGAAATTCTTGTACTCAACCGTCTCAACATTAAAGCCTGCAAAGAATAAAAATACATAAAAAACAATACACATCAATTTCATAATACTTTGGATCGTTACACCATTGCACTGGTGTGTGTAAATACCCGAAAGGTGCAAATATCGCAGTGAAGCGGCAAACTACGACACAATGCACTCTGCTATCTTGACTACATTCTGCAACTTAAAGCCCTTTCGGGGCTTGGTAGCGGGAGATTGAGAACAAATGAAGCTAAGCCAAGTTAATTTGATACAGGATGGTCATCAATAAATATATTCTAAGCCGTGTACCTGAAAATCAACCAGTCCAGATGACAGTATAAATCAACTCACAAGGAAGGATCAGAGCACCATTTTCTGACTGAGAACCCAACACATCCCACTAAAAAAAACACCTGAACAGAATCCAACCACAATACTCTCCTGAGTGCCAGCTGTGTACACACCCATATGAAACCGTTGGTCATTATCTCTTTGAGTGCTCAGCACAACGATTTTAGCTAAATGTTTCTTCCTCCGAAGCCAGATAAATGGAACACTTTGTATGACACTTGACAACAACTGATAAACATGTGCGATACCATTATATGGCATTGTGTCGAAGGGCGAGAGCCCGGATGCTGCTGGATCTATAAGAACAACATCCTCATGGGATGCCTCAAGCCTTGCTTTCCCAGGATATACTTGATAAAATAAGTGTATTCAGTCTAAAAAAAAAAAAAAAATGACAATAAATAAAGACAGAGTTATCTTACCTATAGTTGGGATCGTAGGAATGAACTCATTTTGTTTCAGTTTAAAGAGGATGCTAGTTTTTCCTGCACCATCAAGTCCTAGAGTGACTACACGCATTTCAATCTTTGGCCCAATGTGAACTCTGTTGTCCTGAGAACAAAACAAAATGTTGCATTGAAAGAGATGAAATAGCATTTATTTACTCTATCACTCATCATTTATTCATCAAGTTTTCCTAGGAACATGGGACCCCTACAGATCTACTTCTATTCTGTGATGTCATCATCAAGAGTTCCGCCTACAAGACCATGACTGAACTGACTTTCTCTTCCACTATTCTTCTCCAGGTGAATTCTGGCCTTGCTACACATCTCTTTCCAGTCCAGCACATGTCTGGTTATACTGTCCAGCTTCCCAAATTTCCTATTGTTGTTATCCCATAGGTGCTGAGCAATTCTGCTCTTGGCAGCCCAATGCTATTCTTATATAGATGCTGAGCAGTACATGAGCTGCATCGGTCAGCAACCCATAGCTGATTGGTAGGGTTAGGGCCAGAGAATCAGAGCTGCCAAGACCCTTCTACACCTCCACGTGATGATCCTGGATTACTGGCTGCAATAGAGCAGGCTGGTTAAGGAGAAGGGATCGAAGAAGGAAGGCTAACCCAGTTCTAAACACAATGCCTGCTGCTAAAATGGATGTGTCAGACCAAAAGGTGCAAATATCGCAGTCAAACTGTAAACATGTGACACAACGCATTCCGTTCTCCGGACTACATCCTACTACTTGCAAAGTAACTTGGTAGAGGGAGATTTGTGAGAACGAACGAAGAAGAAGCAGACAGGTCTTCTTCAGTTGTTTCACTGCTCCGTACATTGTGTTGGCAATTGTTGGCAGTCCTTGTAAGAATCTTTTACTTATGTCCGCAAGCGCCTTGCACTCAATGAGTAGGTGTTGAACTGTTTCATCAGGGTGAGAGCAATGTCTGCACAAGGGCAGGTGCTGGGGATTGATGCAGTTAAAGTGGCTATTGATTCTGGTGTTCCATGTTCAGAACTGAGAGAATGAACCGAGAATGTATAACTATCAAGCTATGAAATCAACACCTATAGGTCTGCTTAGAGTGGCAGGTGTACTGAACAGTATATTAGTCAACCAATGAAATCCCTAATACCTCCTGTGGAGCATAGATCTTTGACTAACACACGCTGTCTGTCTTGCACTCTCATCTCCAACATCTGTTTCGCTGCCTCTTCTGTTTTGTTAAGCTCTCTTTGCCAAGTGTGTCTTGGACAGCCCTCTCTGTCTCTTACCTTTCAGATTCTAGAACAGTGACTATTCTTGGTGAATACTCCTTTTTACACAAAGTTATGTCCTATCCATCACCAACACCTTCGTTTTATCTCCTGATTGCCTAATTTATGCCACAGGTTCATGTTGACAACCATATCGTACCATTTCAATCCCAAAATTCCAACAATACATAGCAACTTAATTATTACAGAAACAACACATTATGGATGTAGGACAAGTCCAGAATAGGTTGAATAAGTATCTGCCCATTGTTTCTCTTCTCTCTCTTTCGCCTTCTATCACCCAGGGGTGCATAAGCCATCAACCAATCCTCACCAAGCAGCTCTGTCGTGTGCAATCTTTCTCACTTCCTTCCAGCTTTTCCTTGTTTTCTTTACTTCCGCCTCAAGATCTCGTCTCCATTTATTCCTTGGTCTGCCTATGCCTCTCTTCCTCTGGGGGTTCCATGACAGGGATTGCCTGGTGATACTGGCCTGGGCTTTCTTAATGTATGACCCATCCATCTCTACTTTCTTCTTAAGATTTCCTGTTCCAATTTACCTTGTCCCGTTCTCTCCCAGTCGGTCATTTGTAACTTTGATAAACCATTTTATACCAAGAATCTTTCTCAGGCATCTGTTGACAAAACCCTACAGTCTCCTGTCATTGCCTTTAGTCATCCTCCAGGTTTCCTTACGGGTTTCAACATTCCGAATGCAGCTCTTGCTTTTTGTATCCTTGTTTTTTTTTATATCCTCATTTGTCCCTCCTTCCTTATCGATGATACTTCCTAAGAATGTAAATACCTCTACCTCTTCCAGTGGCGTTCCTATCAGCCTGATTGGTTCTGTGTTTGCTGCATTGACAATAATTATTTTTGTCTTTTCCTCATGGATCTTCAAACCGTCTTGTTTAGACGTATAATCCAGTCTATCCAGTTTCCTTTGCATTTGGCTTTGGCACATAAGGGCTATATCATCTGCAAAATCCAGGTCCTCCAGCTGTTTATTCCAGGTCCAATGGATTCCATTTCTCTCATTTGTTGTTACTTCCATAATCCAGTCCCCTACCAGGATGAATAGGAAAGGCAACAGTAGGCAACCTTGTTGTACCCTTGATTTCATTTTGAAAGGCACTGTGAGTTGTCCTTCGTGTATAACTCTTCCCATTGTTTTACACACACAAGCAGACATTTTTTCATGTTTCGATTTTTCATTTTTTATATGGTTTTCATTGGTCTAGTACCTGTTAACTTACCAGGACCAAAAAATAAAAAAGTACACCAAACCAACAACTAAAACTTTACAACATAAACCCCTACACACAAACATTTTCTAGCACACACAATCAACAGTTTAACTCACTGACTTCTATGAGCTGACGTATGTGCTATTGAACAAATTCTGAAAAATGTCTATCATCACACTCACACTTTGTGTGTCACCTATTTGTCAATTCCAAGTTTTTAAAAGTTTAAGAATGTTGTTTACAACAGAAGTGCAGCCATTTTGGCAGTCAGTGAAGACATTTCGAATTTGATTCGAGATCTTTGATGAAACATGTCAAAATATGTGTAGAAATTGAAAACTAAACTATGTTAGTGTAATCTCTTTTACACTAATCTGCAACCCCATCCATATATACGCTATATTTATTTCATTCTAATCATTACTCAATTGTGAATGGTTCAGAATATAATATGTGACATGTTAATGTAATACTGTAAGTAGCATGTCCTTCACAGAACGTAGCGTCTTTCAACCGCCACCAATTTGGCTGTTATAAGTTTCTTGGCAAGTGTGCAGTACGGTAGTTTGTCATTACTTTCCGTACGTGGAGGAGCATTCGCCCGAGAAAAAAACCCAGTGTCTGCCAAACGACACAAGTGGGAATCGAACCCGGAACGTTGGGATTGTGAAAGCCGAACAAGTTTCACCCCTAGGCCACGCAGCCTCAATGTAACACCATTGAAGATAAATTGGTCTCAAGTGAGTGATATTTCGTTGTAGTTTTATGTTGGGAAAATTCCACATTGAATGAGTTCAAATAACATAAATACAACAAATAGAGGCATTTTATGCTAAAATTAGCAAATTCATTCCGTTGATTTGGAATGTGCAACTGGAAACACTTTTCCTTTCCTTGTGTTGAGAAGGTTGCAAGAAATATATGTAGAGCAACAAAAGCAATGTGTAATGAAATAATATAGAGCAACAACAGCAATGTGTAATGAAATAATATAGCAACAACAGCAATGTGTAATTTCCAATACTACTTTTCAAAAAGTGATGTTTGGAGATTGCATTTTGTAATTATTAATTTTTGTTAAAGAAAACATAAATTTTGTAACAAAAATATTTGAAGACTAGAACAAAAATTAGCTTATTCACACTGCTGGGAGTGGTTTAAAAATGTATCACTTATGGCCAGAAGCCTGTACCAGCGACAAGTTTGGTATAGTTAGAAAATTAATATTTAAAAAAAAACTAATCCAATCACAATTTTTGAAATATTACAGGAAACGAGGAACGACAGCATTACTTAACGCCAAAATTCTTCCCCCGACCGACTGAAGGCGCATAAGAAGCCGTCCCCGCACAGTATGGCTACAGCAAATAGCAACCTCCTCATTCACCCTGGACGAGAACTGGAACCATGCAAACAGCTGTGAGTCATGGATGTGGCCGACCCACGCAACCGGCCTTAGACGCCTAAGCAAACATTATTAGTATTACAAGAAATGATCTTTCCAAGCCATAACAATCGTCATGTATTTTAAAATTAATGTTATTTTTTCTACAAAGGCAGGTATGGTGGAAGGCTTTTAATCTCTGGGTATCCCTCTTTGTTATCCTCCAGCATTGTGAACCATATAGAAGTACTGGTAAGACACTACTATTATATAGTCTAAGTTTGGTTTTCCTACTATATATCTGGCCATAGAGTGTTTTTTTAATCTGGCAATAGTCTTGTCTTATCCCCTTGTGCCTTGAGGTGTCGTAGGAAACTAATTTTCTGTCCAGGGACAGAAGCGTCACTGATGTAGTCATCATCCAATGATGATTAGAATATCCGCAACATTTCCTATGCATCTAGTTCTTGGTTTACCACTGTGAATTATAAACGCACAGGGGTAGTTGGTCAGGTTGCATTCTCATTAGGTGGTCGAATCACTTAATTCTCTCATCAATATTTTCAGTACACCGTCTTGCTTCAATGATTTCACCTCTTCATTGCGCATTTTGGCGAGCCGCGAAGCGCAGAGTTTAGCGCCAGTTTCGCATCTGAGTGGTCCTGGGTTCATTCCCCAGTTGAAGCGGAAATGTTTTTTCAGACCGCAATGGCTCCCAGGTCGACCCAGCCTTAAATGGGTACCAATTCAGTCTGGGAAGCAAAACTGGCCGGTGTGATGCTGACCACATCATCCACTAAGTGCTGTGGGTTACAAAATAATATGGGCCTAACACCATATTTCCTATGCGCCGCATGGCGTGGCGGGAATTACCTTTTTTATTGCGCATTCTGTCTCTCCTATTTACGTTCATTGTTTTCTGGAGGGATCTTATCTCATGTGTCGTGATCTTTCCCTCTAGAGATTTGGTTAAAGTTCATGTTTGGCACTAGTAACAGAGCATTGGCATGAATATACTGTTGATCAGAAGTCTTTTTGTGAACATGTTTACATTAAAATGTTTCAATAATGGTAACTGCTGGTATGCAATTGCATTTGCTTCTTGGCACCAGATCTCAAATTCTGTAAAAATCTCCATCCTGTGTGAAAACCATGCCCAAGTACTTGATTTCCTGCACTTGTTTTTTTTTTTTTTTTTGCGTTCGCCTTATTTCTCTAATCCCCAAGGCGGTGTGCGTTGCACTGTGTTTTTATTTTGCGCCTGTCGGCCCAATGCATCCGACTTCAGCATGCATTTTTTATGTAAGGGTCTGCTTCCTCCTGCATTTTCTAAGGGTTTTGCTTCCCCGGGGTAACGGCCGGTGCTGTGATGGGGATCGAACCCAGCACCTTCGGATTGTGAGCCGTGCCACTTATCCACTAGGCCACGCCGTCCCCTCTGCACTTGTTTAATCATGGTCCCATTGGCGAATTAGATTTATGCTTATCTGCAGAGTTTCTGTTTTGGATGCATTTAATGAGTTTAAAATGAACCTTACAAACTTCTTCTTCTTCTTCTTATTACGCTGTCAGACGTCAACTTGAATTTGTTCAAAGAAAGCAGCTGTCATCCTGAGGCTATCGATACTGCCATAGAGCTTGTCTAGTGTTGCCACTGGTGATGGCCACATGTGCTTTCTCTGGTCCTCGTATGTCGGGCAATTTTGCAGCAGATGTTCAGCGGTCATTTTCTCTGTGCCACAGGTGCATTCGTCAGTGCCACCTATCTTCAGTTTATTGAATAGATGGTACCTCAGTCTGTTGTGGCCTGTGGGGTGTCTGAAGACCACGACCTGCTCTCTTCTGTTCAGCTGGTAGTAGAACCTTACAAACAACTTGTAAGGGCTTGCTTCATGGAAAATTGAAAAGAAATCGTACAAATTCTCACTTTCCTTTTCACGGTGACAAGATGTTGTTGACAGTCATGCTGTCTTCTTCGATCAACTGATGCTATGCTTCGAGCATAGTGAGGTTCATGAAGGAGAAAATGCATTTCTTTGCCGGCTCGCCACAGCTTTTTGAGCATTGTCACTGCCTCAGACCAGACTGCCTCTCTTGGTCTGCACAAGTGAAACAGTCCTGCAGGATATATTCTGTTGTTTGCCTGGGTGCTCTGCAATTGGATGTGGTGGCGTCTCTGAGACCTATCTGTGGAGGTTAGGCCTTGAGTCTGCAATGTCCCGTTCTGAGTCAGAAGATCTTTGTCTGCCCATCTCTGTCAAGTTTGTCTATGCTGTTATTTCCTAGTTTGTATTCTTTGTGCTACCTATGCTGAAAAAACAAGGTAATGAGACTAACCTTAGTAAACGTAATTGGTATTGTTGGCTCAAGAGCTATCTGGTCAGCCAAGTCCATAAACTGTTGTTGTTGCTTCTGGAGGGTGTCCAATAAATGACTCACTTCAGGTTTGGCCAGCATAATCTTGGGATCATCCTGCATTAAAAACAGGACAGAGGTCAACAACAGAATAATTTGTATTAAAAGAGTAATTAAAGGTGTAAGAGTTAATGTCGTGGCTGTGACTCATGAAATTTGATTTGGTCAATGGTCCATGCCTACTTAATATATTAACTCCTGCAATAGGGGATCTGTGACGCTAGTCCGGCCAGGCATAACATACTTACCAGGATGTCGCGATAGGTCAGGCATAACATGATGTCGCATCAGTCAGGGTCAAACACAATATACTGACCAACACCCCAATCTCTCTTCCGTGTAGTAAAAACAGGCTGTTTTCATGGCAATATGGTTGACGAGATGTAGATCGGAGTGATCCAAGCAGCAGTGAGTGTCACACAAATGAAGCTAAGCATAGCATAACCACCTGGAAGTGCTAAAGATTAAAGGATGCTTGCCCTGCAATCACCATGCAATGTGCCAGTTAGGTATTGTATTTTACCCGGATTAGAAAAACTTACGTCCTTACCAGGTCTTCAACATACATTCTACAGATTACGAGATTACTGTACCCTAACTTGTCGGCCACCCGCTTCTACATGTAAACAATATCAAATTTAAACCTGCTCCAGATTGAAAGTACATTGAAAGCATATCTTACGGAATATGGAACTATGCAAAGAGTTCGCAAAGCACCTGTGTGACTTCAAAAGCTAAATCTCCTTTTCACACTTTCATACGTCAACATGAATATATGTAACTAAAGTAGTAATCCATCGCAAGGATTTCAGGGCCTAGGAATAAATGTCACTTGCTCATGTGGTCACCATATAGTATACAGGCTTAGTTTTTATTTTTGCCCCAGATATGGGAAAAAGACCTAGACATTTTGAGCCTGGATGCTCTTTGTTAAGAGATATGTATCATAACTGCTTGACCACATGATCCTAGCAGCTTCATTCTCTTAGCTCTTTACAGTTCACCCTAAATGATGAGTTGTATCTTAAGACCCACATTTTATGAATTAAGCAGGAGTTTAAAAGGTTAATTCACAAATTTAATCAGTTTGACAGGACTGTAATGAGTTAAGACACAAATCAAATCAATTATTCCAGACTGTAAAGGGTTAAGTCACAAATCTAAAACATTTATCCCAGACTGTGAAGGGTTAAGTCTCAAATCTAAAAAAAATATACCAGACTGTAAAGGGTTAAGTCACAAATCTGAAAATATATACCAAACTGTAATGGGTTCACAAATCTAATAAATTTATACCAGACTGTAATGGGTTAAGTCACAAATCTAAAAAAATTATACCAGACTATAGGGTTAAGTCACAAATCTAATAAATGTAGACAGGACTGTAAAGGGTTAAGTCACAAATCTAAAAAACATATACTAGACTGTAAAGTGTTAAGTTACAAATTTTTAAAATTTAGACATGACTGTAAAGGGTTAAGTCACACGTTTAAAAAATGTAGACAGGACTGTAAAAGGTTAAGCAAAAGAATGTTACCCCATGCCCCTATGAAAATTGTACCTGCTGCAGAGTTGTCTCGCACTGGTGGCACACGGAAGTTATTTGGGACGTCAGTATCGCCATGTCCTCTTGCTGCTGTCTCAAAGAGCACAGCTTCTCTCTTATATGTGTGTCGACAGCTGCGAGTGCTGCCATCTCCTGGCGATTCAAGTTTTCTCGAAGTTCGTTAAAGTAAGTTTTTATTTTCACTCTTGCCTGCTCTGCTGTGCCTATAACCTGACAGTGACAAAATCAAATAATTGCACAATTATTGCTTTTATCCAAACATGCATCTTATGTGATGATGATCAATATACAACATTGTAATCTCAAGAAAACACAGTCCGCTCTTAAGACTATTCAACACTGAAGAAGTAATTCACTTTTACTAAACCTTTGGCGAAAAAATTAACTCGGGGCTTTGTCTGCCGCTTTTATCCGACTCAATTTACGTTTCTCTGCCGATCTTTTTTCAAAGCGTTTTAATCATAGACCACCGGACAATCTAAAAAAATCGGCTGAAAATACTGCTCGTTCAATTGTAGAGAATTCCACTTCCCTCCTATCTGGTTAGACAATGGCAATTTTTAAATTTTTTTTAGAAATTTGGAAATGATGTCTTCTATTTGTCACTTGGATTTGAAGATTCACCCATTATTGAGAATGGGGAAGTTTGAGTTTTTGCAACAGACTTTTCTTGGATAAATCTGTTTAATTTGTTTATGTTGATATAATAAATACGTTTGTAGCAGAAACAAACAGATTTGCTCCTATTGTAAACAATGATTATCCGTCTTCAGTGGCACTTAAAAAAAAATTACAACATATTAGGAACGCTGAAAATAGTTGAGTCTAAATGTTTGTGCTGTTTTTCAACATTTTCACCTTCATCTCTGTGTATCTCAGAAACAAACACCAACACAACAAAAACCTTAATACCAACAAGTTCATTATTAATGTATGACTCTACACAGAACAAAAGCATATCTATAGACCAACAGATAAAAAGGTTACAGGCTCTCAAAGTCAACAGCCATAGTAAAAGGTGATGCGCTGTAAAATAACACGGCTGCAGGGAAAACTGCATCCATTTTTGATATCATTTGGTGAAGGTTAAAAAAAATAGTAGCGTGTTACTATTACCTGCTGGGTGGTGGTGTCCCCCTCGTTACTTTGTATCATCTGCACGCCACCTTCAATTTGTTGTATGACTCCACCAAGTTTTCTAGCAGAGTCAGCCACCTCTTCAGCAAAGGACTTAATGTGCTGGACTGCACTTTTGATGGAAGTACGGACATTCTCTGCTTCAGACTCCAACAGCGAGTGCTAATAAATCAAATAAGAAAGTGTCAGTGTCTTAACATAACTTTTCAATATTTAGACAAATGGGAAATGGTTCATAGAACAGACTTCAATGTACTTGGGTGCCCCCATATATCCCAAGTCCCATTCATTGCTGAAAGTGCAGATGACAGAGTATGAATTATGTAGCTACTGCGGCAGCTCTGAAAATGTCTTCTGACTTCATCAGGTACCCATTTACAGCTGAGTCAAGGTTATCTGAGATGCTAGTCCGATCAGGCACAATATACTACCAGAACAATGTCAGGGTCAGGCGTATTATACTGACCAAGACCACAACTCTCTTTCAATTAGCCTGGATGACATTTTCATCCGCATACAAGTGTAATCATTTTATGTATGCAATCTGAGAATCTGTTGATTTTACAATCCCTGTCTTCATGTCAATCCACCTTCTAGAGGTGATTGATGGTGGGAAAACACAGTCACAAGACTCAAAAACAATGGGGAGAAAGACTAACACCTGGTCAGGCAGAACATACTGATCAGACATGTTAGTCAGGGTCAGGCAAAATATACTGGTCAAGACCCTCACCTTGACTTCCTTGTAGCCCTTCCTGGAAACAGGCTGTTTTCATGGCAGCTAATGAGGTGAGAGATCAACGTGATCCTTGTAGTAGTGAGCAACACGAAGATGAAACCAAGCAAAGCACAACCGCCTTGAGGACCCTGGTCCACCTTCATCGGCACACTCGGGATGTGAGGAATGCTACGACAACCCGCCACTTAACGTCCTTTTAGGATGCACAAAATAGTAATCCTACTCATTGTGGATATTCAACAACAACTGACACAATGACAGCTTAACAGTTATCAGCCCCGCCAAAGGCAGAGTGTAGACCCTATTCTGCTTGTACTTTCCTTAGACAGTGAAAACTACAATGGTTTGGTCATGTTCATCACTTCCCAAAAGATATTCTCTATCGACAGTTGGCGGATGGCAACAAAAGAACAGTCGGGTGTAAGCAAGACATGAAATGAAGGCACTGGACATGGGTCTGACATCCTGGGAAGATGAAGCTGCAGACCAATCAAATTAGAGATGTACCCTGAAGAGCCACCTCATGCTGGGTAAAACAAACATCTTCAATCAATCAAAAACCTGTCAGCTCTCTTTGAAGCATAGGTCCTCAACAAATACTTGCCAAGTCTTCCTATCATGAGTTATCGGAGCCAATTCTGTCCACTTCCTGTATGCTGCCTTTATATTTGCTTCAAGTTCCTTCCTCCATGAGTGTTTCGGTCTTCCTCTAGTTCTCTTGCCCTGTGGAATTCAGAACAGAGCTTGTCTGGTAATGTTATCCACTGGTCTCTGTAATGCGTAGTCTATCTATCGCCACATTCATATTTCGTGCTTCAATGGTATTCATCCTGTTTTTTCCATCAGTCCCACGTTGGTGATTAGGTAGTACCATTTCCATCCTTGCATTATGCGCAGACAACCATTTACAAATGTCTGTACCTTTTTCATAAGTACCTGTGTTGCCCTCCATATTTCAGAAATGACCAAGTCGAGCAAAAAAAAATACAACAAAAAAACTCAGTAGAATTACCACTCCAAGGTCACATTATCCTACAGTCAGTCATGATTGAAAGAAGCAAAATAAAACATAAAACTGGTAATGTAATCATTAAAAAATTGGTAAGGAATTATTTTAAAAAACTGGTATGGAATCGTAACAAAAAAACCGGTAAGGAATCAATAACAGGTAAGGAATCAATAACTGGTAGGGAATCAATAACTGGTAAGAAATCAATAACTGGTAAGGAATCATAACAAAAAAGCTGGTAAGGAATCTTATTAAAAACTGGTAAGGAGTTATTAAAAAACTGGCAGAATCGTAACAAATAACTGGTAAGGAATCATAAGAAAGTTATGATAAAATCAAAAAGAAACAACTAAAACATGTCTACATCACTGAATTTACCTTATGTTTCATGTGACGCCCATAATCCTTGCATATGTAACACATAAGGGGAGATGATTTGCATTCTTCCTCTAAACAAGCAAACTCCACGAGGTGCATTGGATGGTAAACACACTTTGGATTTTCCCTCGGTTTCTCCGATATAGGAACGCGCTTGTGTCGCGCCAGTGTTCGAGTCGAGTGAGTGTTCTCAGAACATTCTACACAGAGGTGTGTGCTGCACACGATACAGAATAAGACAGCAATATGAAGTTCGTTTTCATCGCAAGTCATTGAAAGCTGGAGAAAGAATACAATTTTTTTTATGTTTCTTGTATCAGTAATCTGTATCAGTAATTCACAACTTGTTAAAATAAAAACTAACGTTACAGCATTTATCCCAATTGCCATATAGGATCAGCCTGAAGGATTAAAGGGTCAGGTTTTTATTATTACCTCAAACAAAAAAGAGCCTAGGCATTACTGAGATTTTGAACACTTTAAAAAAAACAGCATCATATCCACTCAGCCGCATCTATTCTTTTTAGATCCCTGATCAGTGACTAGCAAAGGGGCCATCAACCAGCACGCCTGATGGCATCTTTAAGGGCATCAACAAACTCCCTCTACTTAACCTGGTCTGCAGTCATCCTCTGTACAGTGTACCAGCTCTGATTCATGATCTCCATTTCGGTTTCTATGGTTCTTCACCAAATTGTCTTAGGTCAACCTCTCTTTCACCTTCTCTCTGGGGTCTATATGATGCCTGACCACATACATCTCCATAACTTTTAAACTGATCTTAAATTCACTTGCCTAATCCACTCCTGTCAGAAAATGAAGGTCAAGCTTCCTTGCATGAAGCCTGTACCAAGCATTTATGTGCCCTAGCAGTGGTGGATTTAGTAAATAGGTAAAGGTCTGTCCCATGGCAACAATTACCATCGAGGATGAAGATAACTCTTCATGTACTAAGCCACAGCCTATGTGAGGTCGGGTGGCCAGTTCCCTTCCTTGCTGTTTTCACCTTCTCCAACTCATATGTCAGGTACCCATTTATAGCCGGGTTGAATGGAAGCACGACCTAGATTATTTTCTGTACACCACGAATTCGAAGCCTGGCACGTTGTAATCCCAGTCTAGCAGGCCACTGTCAACTTTGCTTTAAATGAAGAGGTTGCTAGACCCATGCACATGCACAGTCCTCCTTAGATACCTTTTATAACAAGCACAGCAGGGTGCAGTGTATCTGCTCTTTCCCCACCAACAAGGAGTCTCGAGATCTACAATAGAGGGAATCCGTGAGTGCCACATTTAAATAATTGTTCACTGAAAAGGTACCGTAACAACCAAAAGTAATGAAAAATCAGATTTATTTGTAGAAGAGAACAAGGCAGCAACCAATACAACTGCTCCTCTTTGCACCTTTCGGTCCGACACATCAGTCTTTGGCAGAATTTCTCCCCTAAATATCACTTATACAACAGATTAAATATCAGACACACAGGTTTGTACCCATGTGAGGTAGATAAACAAACAGTAGAGTATGTTTTAACAAGTTGATTTCTCAAACAGTGTAGAGTGACAGCATGGCTTCTGCGATCAATTTTTGGGATAAACTGTCTAGCAATGAGAGAAATTCATGACATGTCATCAGTTTTGTCAGGAGAATTGATGTAGTTATTTGAGAGTAAATAACATAGAAGAAGATTTTCAAAACTTACACTCTGCTCCCGTGCCAGTATTGAGTCAGGCAATGAACGAGAAGGACTTAATGGCGGAAACTGTAGCTTCTCCAACAGTTCCAGCAATGCAAAGTTCTTCTTCAGCCCCCATACTCCAGAGTCGCCTATTTCTGTTGGTTGTCTGTCAAAAGGGCACAGAAGAGACCTCCCGTGTAACTGCAGTCTCGTCAAGCATTGATGGCAGCAAGTGTGGCCGCATATCAACAACCGAGGCACTTTATCCCCTTGAAATCGGAAGACTTCATTGCAGACTCTACATTCTAGAATAGTCTGCAGGCAAAAATAGGTACAGATTATGGTAATGTCATTAATGAGTTATTTCAATTTGAATAGTATTCAACGAGCACAAATTATTAAATTCAAATGGCAAAGTTAATCATGAACCAAATGCTGCAGTTTGGGATGAAGTGTTAGATTTCATATAAGGCATCAGTTTTTTGAGGTGGGATGAAGGGTTAGTCTCCTTTCTGAATACGCTCATTAACTCAAGCAATGTCGGGTATCCCTTTATGGCTGGGTAGTTAGGAGCATGACACAACTAGTTTACACTCCTGGCCAGTTTTTCATTAGGAAGGCAAGCACTTTAACTTACTAGAACTTTGTTTGCAACCCTTAATGTGTGATTGTTAATTTAAAAATAGTCACTCCTTTTTTTGTAAATTCAGACTTTCTCTGTCTGAAAAAAATGTCAGTTTTGACTAACATAGTAATCAGATGATGGAAAGTGTATAACAGAAATAAAAAGTGGAATGGCACAAGCACAAGCTGAAGTAGGCTTCCAGAAGACAACATCACTGAGTGGTCAAACCTTCGTCCCTGTGAGGCACAACTGGCGGCAGCAGACAGAGAGATGGCGTGGGATTGTGGGAGTGTCTCCAAGTATGCCCCAACGACCTGATGGGTTATGGGATGAATTGAACTGTCATGGATGGCAAAGGCAGAAAGAGTGATTAGTCAGGTGCGGAGAGTGGTGCAATGGGAAATCAGAGCTTAACGTTGAACTGCTGATTAGTGATAACTGGTATACCGTGATTCACACATTCCTAACAGCTCTTAAGCTAATGGCTGTCTCTTTAAGTCATTTTGTATTCATAGTAAAGTGCATTTTCATTATTGTTGTAATTTTTAATTAAGTATTTTTGTTTGTTCTTTGCACCTGATGAAAGCCTTGGGGCCTTAACATGAGTTTCATTGAACAGCAATCTGTGTCTTGCGTGGTGGAGTAAGTGCGTGGCTTGCCACAAGCCACACTTCCGTGTAATTGAGCAAGACTGCCTCTTGTGGTATATTCGCAGTTCTTTTCTTCAACTGAATGAAGAAGCTGTCAGTCTCCCTAGTGAGATGAAGGCAGGCAGTATAGCCATCTCGACCATCTGTCTTGCTCTAGGTGGTAGCCCGTCAGCGCTTCAGTACCAGCTCAGCATTGCACTGATTGTATTTAACTCAGCATGGAACTGTGCTGAAGATGTCCAACTCAGGATTGCATGGAACTGCGAGTGTCTAACTAGACACTGCATTGCGAGAAACGTGTCCTATGCTCTATTGCAAAACT
The DNA here is from genome assembly GCA_036924085.1 of Ariolimax columbianus. NCBI lineage: Eukaryota > Metazoa > Mollusca > Gastropoda > Stylommatophora > Arionidae > Ariolimax > Ariolimax columbianus. The sequence goes on along the minus strand of JAVGWX010000008.1, from coordinate 30,629,087 downwards.
GAAACACAGCCGACTGATGGATACGAGACTCCTCTCAAGGCTCATATGTTGGTGGAGATGGTAAGCCCACCAGGGGTTCCTCAGAATTGTTTTTGCTCTGAATTCTTTGTACACCATTGAATACATAATGAGTCCATCTGTGGTTGAGAGGGAGCTGGCTACCTTTCTGGTAAGAGCTAACGACTCAGAAAAACTGATTAATAATAAGCAGAGGAGTTACCGTTCCGATGTGGTCACTAAGCCATACCTATTTATATTTTTATTGACTTGTTACCTTCAGTACCATCATAGCTTTGACTTATTTTTGATTACCGGTAGTGATAACAAAATAGCATCTGATTTGTGTAGTGATGTTCGTCCATTACATGTTATGATGACCAGATTAGTTTAGTGGCAGAGTACTCACTTTTCAAGGCAAAGGTGCAGGGTTCAACTCTTCTACTGGAGCACTTCAGTCGATCCAGCTTATAGGTAGGGTTAATTTGTAAATAGGTACCTGACCTACGGTTAGGGAAAGAAAGACAGCGAGGAAGGGAACTGGCCACCACACCTCCCACAAGCTGTGGCTTAATACAATGAAGTCTCTAACACTTTGTACCCAACGGCAGTTTCGGTTATGAGACTTATTATTAAGATAACAAAATCCTGTAAGAGAATGGAAATTTAGGTGGTGTCTTCAGCTTTGAGATGGCAATCTGAGATCTCTTTAACAAAGGCAATCATAGCTTCGAACTCTGAATCCTTGCTTCTGATGATACACAAGTGCTTGATATGACAAGAGTGTACAGCAGACATAATGACGTCAACCCTTTGGGGTCTTGTGTGAATTTACTATCCTGGTCATGCTGGGATCAAGTTGATACAGACACATCAGAGACACCCATAGTGGGAACTTTGTATATGGATAGGGGTGATATACCAAAGCTGATCAATGAGTGTCACTGGTATGTTGACACTGCAATAAACTAGCATCCCATTGAGGGATGGGTAAGAGGATGGAGCAGTAGTATAAGAAACTAGTAAGCTACTGGTACCATTAGTATCCACACACTTTGCTATTTATTGAGGGAACCTATGGGTTACCCCGTAGTGCATTGACATAAATTCTTGTCAGAAGTATAAAGCATTAGTTAGACCTAGATTGAAGTACTGTGTACAGGTGTGGAGTCCTTATCATAGAGGGGATATAAACATACTGGAAAGAATACAAAAAAGAGCAACAAAGCTGATAGTGGGATTCCAGAACTACAGTTATGAAAAAAGAGACTATAACAAGTTTTTTTTTAAAACAGCCACCCACAATAACAAGAGGGCATAGCTACAAGTTGACTAAAGAGAGGTCCAGATTAGATATTAGGAAATATTTTTTTAGTCAGAGAGTGGTGAATGCTTGGAATGCATTGCCAGAGGAGGTAGGGACAGTTAATGCATTTAAGAATAAATTGGATGCACATAGGTTTTATAGCAAGGTGAAGTAAATGAAACTGGTTGTATACAGACTCTGCAGGGTCTTCTAAACCAGTATAAAGACGTTACGTTTAAGTTAAGTTAAGATTTGTTCAAATTACCAAAATGACACTAGACAACAGAAAGCAGCTTGGCATTCCTGTAACTCCAGTAAGCCAACCCTCCAAGAGATAAACGGCACCATGGCAAGAGGACACACTTCTAGCTCCATGGTCATTCCAGCAATGATTTACGTGTGTGAAGTGTGGAACTTGCGGAAAACAGATGTTGAGAAACTTTGAGTTACTTGGAGAGCAATGGTATGATGCCTACTTATGCTTTCGATAAGGGATAAAATATGAAACAAAGAGATTTGACATCAAAACTTTGTTTCGGGACGTCGTGGAAGTAGCGATATCACGCAAACACTGTTGGGCTGGACATGTAGCACACATAGAACAACGTTTTGGTGGCCCTACGTTTCGCCTGTACAGTACACGTCCACTGGACTAGGTCGCCCACCTATGTGATGGAGGTATGGACTGAGCACAGACCTAAGTCCACATTGGTCAGGACTGCAAAAGATCAGGATGCATACTGAATATTGTTGGCTTTCTCGAACATGGCATATTTGTCGGACTGGCACAGAGGATAATAATGTGATATGTAATATTGTAATGGTAATGTGACCCAAGGGGCTGAGTGATCCATTCATTACATTAAAATGATCAGTCAACTCACAACTGAATCAAGTGACTCATTATTACAATTAGGAACTTCACATAATCTGTAAACAGTAAAGCATATCTAATCTAAATACTTATCAATCAATAATCATACACTAATGGCTGATATAGTGATTAGACTAGTCTAATTTATTTATAAACTGTGAGGTGATTGTGAATACTTAATTAATATTTATTTATAGTACTAGTCGTACTAGACTAGTGAGTAGACCAAATTTTTTTGTAGAAACTTAAGAAACACACACATTTTGAAGCCCTGTCCTCATGTATGGACGTTTGTAATGACGAAAGTAACACATCCATGCTGCTGATTAGAATTAGTATATGCTAACGCTAGCCTAGCAACAGAAAAAAACTCCCCATCGGTTTTAGTGTCCAACTTCAAAGTAACCGAAATACTAAATCTAAATAAATACATAATAATAATTTATTTATAAATTACTAAAAAAAATGGCCACCTCGATTCAATTATTTTGTCAGCCGCAGAGCAATTGACAAACAATGTTTCAAAACACGTAAGCAACAATGTGAAATATTTTATGCATTTGTTGTTGTATCTTACATTGTCTGACTGCTGGTGGGAGGGTGCCAATGGTGTAAACACAGACACCGACTTGTAATCCCTAGTACCCCCTGACGCCATTTTGGATGTTTACAAATAATTTGGCTAATCATACGGTATCGTTTGAAAACTAACACTTCTCTAGAAACCAAATTAAGTTGTGCTTTTTTCGCGCAGAAAGATGCCAATTTATTAATTTCCTTTGTTTTATTTTTCCCAGAATGATGATGCAGATAACAACGTATGTATTAATTTAAAAGATAAATTGATTTAATGTACAGCAAATTTGTTAAAATGTTATAAATTTGTAACTATTTTAATAACATGGATGAGATCAAGATGCTGAGCAGTCCGAGAGCAGTGCATAAGCTGCAGCAGTCTGTGACCCATAGCTGACTGTTAGCGTCAGGGCCAGCGAACCAGGGCTGCCAAGACCCTTCTACACCTCCAAGCGGCGATCCTGGATAGCAGGCTGCAACATAGTAGGCTGTCTAATGAGAAGGGATCGAAGATGGAAGGCTAACCAGGTACTGAAAAATGCCTGCTGAAGTTGGATGTGTCGTAGGGTATCACAGTCAATCTGTTAACTACGACACAACGCATTCCGTTGTTTGGACAACATCCTGCTACTTGCGAAGCTATTTTCATGGCTTGGTAGCGGGAAATTGAGAACCAAAGAAGAAGATAACGAAGATACCCCCAAACTAGAGAAGGAGCGACTATGTATTTGACCATGAATGACAGAGTGAATAGAGCGCTTGCTGGGGCATAGATATCGGTAGCTACAACCCCCAACTAACTCAGCTCTAAGCAAGCACCTGACATACTGTAAGCAAAGGCACGGTAGCAAGAAAGAGAACAGGTGGTACTTGCGTCTTAATTCACCCCAAACAGAGTTCACTGGGTTCCCATTGTATGGAACGTGACATTCCATTTCGGGTTAGGGTGAGGACAGGGTGATATAATTTTATTTTAAATAAATAAAGACTTATATAAATATAGAAGTGTAAATAAAATGGATATATTCAGTTTCGCGAAGGGTTAGGGTTATGGTTAGGATTAAGGGTTATGATTAGGGCTATGGTTAGGTTTCAGGTTTAGATAACATGTTTGTCATTACATCATCTGGCAAAATGGATAACGCCATGCTGCTGTAGAAACTGTATGCTACTCTCCTTATCATGGACCTACGTTGACAGATTCCAGAAACTGGATGCTACTCTCCTTATCATGGACCTACGTTGACAGATTCCAGAAACTGGATGCTACTCTCCTTATCATGGACCTACGTTGACAGATTCCAGAAACTGGATGCTACTCTCCTTATCATGGACCTACGTTGACAGATTCCAGAAACTGGATGCTACTCTTCTTATCATGGACCTACGTTGACAGATTCCAGAAACTGGATGCTACTCTCCTTATCATGGACCTACGTTGACAGATTCCAGAAACTGGATGCTACTCTCCTTATCATGGACCTACGTTGACAGATTCCAGAAACTGGATGCTACTCTCCTTATCATGGACCTACGTTGACAGATTCCAGAAACTGGATGCTACTCTCCTTATCATGGACCTACGTTGACAGATTCCAGAAACTGGATGCTACTCTCCTTATCATGGACCTACGTTGACAGATTCCAGAAACTGGATGCTACTCTCCTTATCATGGACCTACGTTGACAGATTCCAGAAACTGGATGCTACTCTCCTTATCATGGACCTACGTTGACAGACACTAGAATTTCATTGCTAAGACGGCACAAATAAACGGAAGCAGCAGTAGAAATTCGCGTCTATTCTCGCAGAATGTTTTACCACGGCCATCTGTAATTAAGCAGGCATTGGTTTGACACCCCAGTAGCTAAAAAGTGGACTATTCTGTGACGTCACCACCTCAAATTCGGTGCTAGAAATATATATTTATTTTATTGCGGGTGAATTATGCCGCATGTACCTCAGATCACACGAAATGGAGACCAAGTACTGTGTATATAAAGTTAATTCTCAGAAGGCAGTATCTGATTTTTAAACATATATTGGCGGGGTGCTAAGAGTGATCAGGGTTAGGGGAAGCATGCTGATTACTACTTCATGTCCTCGATCGTGGTCCCTGTAAACGAAATGTGCCAAAGCAGTCAGGCCAACAAGATGGGGATAGATACTTTGATCCCCATACTGGTGAGCTTTCTGGGAAGCCGAGCATTGTGCTATAGCCCGGATGACCCAGTTCACTTTCTCAAGAACGCTTCAGAATTTAAGAAGAGCAAATGTAACCCACTATTTAAAGACAGGTGATCAACAGTTAAATCAACCAGGTATTTGCGTCTTAATTTACCCCAAACAGAGTTCCATGTGTTCCCATCGTACATATTTGGCAGCTGATGACTTTTGGGGCAGATTCCGTTTCGGGTTACGGGCAGGGCAGTTTCTACCATTAGGCAAGACAGGCAGCTGCCTGTGGCGGCAAAAGGGCGGTAACAATTTTAATTTGAAATCAAACAGCGTGATGGTAGTAAAAGGGAAAGGGCCGCATTTTTTCAATTCTCGGCTAGCCCAGGAAGGCTAAACATCTAGACTGACCTAGAATCGGTTCTGGTTAAGGGGAGGACAGGTCGACATATAGCATTTTAAATGAATAAGTAAAAACTTAGATGATGATAGATGTGCGAAAAAGATGGTTATATTCAATTGTACGACCAATCTTCTGCACGAATGTAGGGCGCTAAAAAGGAGCAGAAGGAAACACTGTTGACATCAGCTCCAAAATAAAGACAGAACAGTGCAAGGAAAAAGAAAATTGGTTCCTAAGAAATAAAAGACACTTCGTAACACACCGTTGTTTATGAAAGTGCAAAATAAATCTAATGTGCTTTTGTAGAATCAGTTCATTCTTATAGAAGTGAATCATGGACAATCGCCAAAAAGATGCACAACGATGTGCAGAGAAAAATATAATGTATACGAGAATAAGGGCAGAGCAGTTCTCACTAATATGTGGACATCTTATAACAAGGACAGTTCCTGTAGGGAACAAATGTTGTTTTTGTTGTTTCTCGTATTTCGGACCCATACAAAAGACCGGACATTGCACCGACTGTGATTTTATAAATATATTGATATGTGGTAAAACTATTGCCGCTCTGTTGGGGAAGTGGAAGTGTTAGGTTTCGCAGTGAACGCTTATCAGCTTAACGAATGGGAATGCCCGATTCCCTTCGTCGCTGTCTTGCGTTCTTTTACTCAGAAAAAGGACAGGTGGTAATTTGAACACGTGATAAAATGGTGCATGCCGCAGCTGGGTCACAAACCAGCCCTTTTACTATAAGACAAACGCTATAACCCACACCCAATAGCTCGCTCAGGATTAAAAGATAAAAAGGAAGTCCCATGTAGTACCAATACTTAATTATGCGAGATCTCGTGTGTTTTAAAGTGGGGTAGACAGTTACCTTCTTCGCCTTCAACATTTATCAAAACAGTTACCGATTTACAGCAGGAGTAACTAAAATGTGCAAGTCATGCAATTTACGACAAGGGAGATAAGCGTTCGTCCTTGATGTTTTGACACAAAGAACGAGCTACTCCCCTTGATATCTTTAGTCGACCTGAACTTCTAAGGGGCCGGGTGTCCATGTGCACGTCCCAGCTCTGGCATGAGCTGGATGTAGCCGGGAGAAGGATGTCCTGCTTAACGGGCGGGGCTAGAGCAGCTTATCAGTCACCTGCGTTTGGACAAATGTAAGCTGAGGGGGGTGGGGGGGGGGGGAATTGGTTAACCGATGTGTGAATCCATCTTAATAAACTCAAACACTATAGCAAACTAGACGCACATCCTGTTAGGCGCTATCTATGCTGCTCTTAACACGCCACCTACCCAAGGCCGGTATTATGCCATGTCACTGAGTTAGTCGCCTCTTACAACATGCTCTCTGTGGGGCAGTGGTGATATTCTTGTCCTTGTTATACACAAAGACCAAGGCAGGCCACTCTATGCGATTGTATATAATTTACTATAAGATCCCATTTATATCCCGAGTGGTCTGCTGGAGTCTTTGTGTATGACAAGGACAAGAAAAAAATGAGTGGCAAGACCAAGGAACATCTTGCAGCGATTGGTTCATGGGCAAGTCAGTTTAATCGGGGTCTCGTGTGGGGAACTTGAGAAGATGACACAATATAGATACAGATGGCGAACATCTGTTGCGTCCCTATGTTCCAACGGGAACCACACTGATAAATGATGATGATATACTTATTTATATCATTATAACAATTGTATATACCAACATGTTTTTATGTTGTAGAAGTTTTAAGGTCTCTAAACTAAAAATACCAGATAGAATTACAACAGCAAAAGGGCCTTTTGAAGACCTCTTGGCAACTGTCAAAAGAAGGAAATTCGCTTGGTACGGTCGCATATAGAAATCAAATGGTCTTGCAAATTCGATCCTGCGCGGAAAGGTGTAAGGCAGACGACGAAGAGGCCTTCCCAAAAAGATGTGGGAGGACACAAATAATAGAATGAACCAATCTCCGACCAGAAGAGGCACAGGCAGCGGCAGCTGACAGAGAAGGGTGGCGTGGGGGTTGTGAGGATGTCTTCATGTGTGCCCCAACGACCTCACCGGTTATGAGATGACCTAATCTAATCTGATCTAACTTGACCTGATCTGAAACTGACAGGATCGAGGTGTCTACATAAATGGCGAGAAGCTATAACACCTACGTTTTTGGGAACGACATTATGATCTTCAGCAACAACATTGAAAGAAGCCGAAACAAGTTTAAACAAGCTGAGTAAAACAGACAAGGTGGTTGGCCTGAACCTAAATAGAAAGAAGACTTAATCTCTACTGAACATTTCCTTCCCAACAGGGGAACTGCGATTGGGAAATGACTCCATCGAAAATGTCAATGTGTACACCTATTTAGGCCAGGAAATCAGCAATCACATTGGAAAGGAGATCTTACACAGGAAAGCGACGGGTTGGCTCTGCTTCATCCTCATTAACCCGATACTTCAGCAGATGACGAACGTCAAGACCTTAGTTATCCCAGCAATGGTATATGGGTGTGAGATTTGAAGTCTGTGCAAATCAGACGCAGAGAAAGTCCTAATTACAACCCAAAAACAAACAACAACAAAACATTTGAGCGAAGAGCCCTAAATATATCACAGAGAGGCCATATTTTAAATACCGACATCCATGACCAAAAAGAGTTCATGGACGTCATCGACTCTGCGTTAATACGAAAGTACAGATCGGCCGACCATGTGGTCCGCATGACTGACGATAGATGGGCCAGACATGTGGTCCGCATGACTGACGATAGATGGGCTGGACATGTGGTCCGCATGACTGACGATAGATGGGCAGGACATGTGGTCCGCATGACTGACGATAGATGGGCGAGGAGGGTGTTTTTCAGGTGGTCATTCAACTAGAACCTCCCGCCAGCGGGATGGGGCGATGACCAGCAGTACGCCTTTGAACCGTCATTGTACTCCAAGGAGAAGGACAAGCTCAGATTCCAGCAGCGTTAGGCTACCTGGCATCAGGCGACTTTGCCTGATTGAATACAAGGATTTAAATATTTGAGTATTCAATAACTAACTTATTTTGGGTGTCTGGTTAATTCGTCTCGTTTACTTGTGCAGTTTTGGATTTTTTTTCTTGTAGTAAGTTGCAATTTTTTTAAATTGTATCATTGGACATACTGAAAGTGGACTGGACCTTCCTGGATGTAATACAATTCAATGCATCTTAGCAGTCTCCCAACTCTATGGATCACAATGACCATCCGTCTCGTATGCCCGGCTACTGTTATATGGCCTACTTATATGTGATCGGCTTGGACATGCGACAAAAGTCTTTGCCAGTTTGTTGCAAATTAGCTTGATGTATACGTGCAACACGCCACTTATCGCCCTTTTCAGTACGCACAAAAGAGTAACCTACTCATTGTGGGCATTCGCAAACAACAACACATTTTCATCACTCTCTCTCTGTCTCTATCTCTCGCGCTCTCTCTCTCTCTCTTCTCTCTTTATATATATATATATATACAAAGAAAACAAAGATAATGACAACTGATAAGACAAAACTCCAATCTAAATTCGAAATAGCTGACTAAGAGATTGAAGATTGAAAATACTGTCCATTTTAAATCTTTAGGATCAATACTGAACAACAATGGAGACTGTACAAAAAAGGTAAGAAGACGACTGACTATGGCAATGCAGAAGATAAGGAATATACCGAACCTATGGCAAAATACAAACAAAGAACTAAAACTAAAGATCCTAAGAACATGACATTTTTCCTGTGGCAACCTATGGATGTGAAACATGGACAATTACAAAAGCAATACGAGTGAAGATCGATGCTTTTGAAACACAGTGCTACAGAAGAGTCCTGAAAATCGCGTGGACAAAGAAAAAACCACAAAAAATCCATCCGGTAAGACCTGAATGTGGAGGAGAAATGGCTCATAAATGATGCAATGACCCGAAAACTGAGGTTTTTTGGACATGTCAAACGACACAACGGACTAGAGAGAGTGGTTATGGAAGGTATGGTCACTTAGGAGAGAGGCAGGGGCCGACTGAGAAGACGATCGACCCAGGACATCAAGGAAACACTGGATTTGACCTTAGTGCAGGCCGGAAGACTGTTTCCTACAAACATGCTGTCATGAGAGCAACGTTCTGCAAAGGACATGCTACATGATGATGATGATATATATATATATTTATCTCGTCCTTGGTTTTTTACCTTTTTGTCAGACGATAGTAAATTGTGCTTTGAAAAAAGGGTTGTAACTACGGTTAAGGACGATAACGAATGTGACACGTAAGACCATTGTTCATTGGTCAGCGACCCACAGCTGACTGCTAGCGCCAGGGACAGCAACACAGAGCTGCCAATACCTTTCTACAACTCCACACGGTGATTATGGATACAGAGCAGACTGGCTAAAGAGAAGGGATCGAAGAGGGAAGACTAACCCGGTACCCACAAACCTCTGCTGAAGTCGGATGTGTCGGACCGAAAAGTGCAAATATCGTAGTCTAGCTGTAAACTACAACACAACGCATTCCGTTCTCTGGACAACATCTTGCTATTTGCAAAGTCCTTCTCAGGGTTAGGTAGTGGGATAATGAGAACGAACGAAAACGAAGAAGAAGTACTTATCCTAGAAGAGAAGCGTCTTCTTTAACAGTGCATTCAAGGGAAAACATGTCTGTTTGCGGCATCGCATGGTGTGGCGTGTCTTCTCAGACGCTGAGTTATATATGTATATAACTGAACGTCTCCATTTTCATTTTCTGACGTAGTGTTAATTCCTAATACATTTCTAAGCCTTTCCACCTATTTAAAGCAAATGTTGCCTGGTTGCCTTAAGGATATTTTTGGAATACTAGTTATTTAGGGTTTTTAAAACTGTCGAAGACGAATGTGTCGGACCAAAAGCTGCAAATATCGTAGTCAAGCTGTAAACTAGTGACTCAACGCATTCTGTTCTCAGGACTACACTCTGCTACTTGCAAAGCCCTGGTCATGGCTTGGATACGGGAGATTGAGAACGAAAGCAGAAGCAGGTTTTGTAAAGATAGAAAAGAATATTGTATACGATCTTTGGAAACAAAGGTAGTATAGAGACATACGGATGATATGTCATGACCCACTTTGCTTCACATGAGCAAGCAATGATAGTCAAACTGTATAAAGCATTAGTTAGACCTAGATTGGAGAACTGTGTACGGGCGTGGAGTCTTTATCAAAGAGCGGATATAAACATGCTGGAAAGGATACAAAAAAGAGCGGCAAAGTTGATAGTGGGATTCTAGAATTTCTAGTTTTTTTTTCAAAATACAACCACCTACAATAAATGAGGTCATATCTACAAATTAACTAAAGAAAGGTCTAGATTAGATATTAGGAAATATTTTTTTTAGTCAGAGCCTGGTGAATGCGTGGAATCCATTGCCACAGGAAGTAGGGGAGGCAGGGACGATTAATGCATTTAAAAATAGATTGGATGTGCATAGTTTTTAGAGCAATGTAATGTAAATTAAACTGGTTGTATACAGACTGCAGAGTTTTCTAAACCAGTATGAAGACGTTAAGTTAAGTTAAGATAGACATCCCATTTGCTTACAATGTAGGTAAATAGAGTCCAACAGATGGTTTAAGCGCTGGTCGGGCATGAAGCGTGAGACCTTAGTATTCTAAGAAAGCCACAGCGTGTTTGAGGTTAGATGGCCAGTCCCCTTCCTTGCTGTCTTTACTTCTCTAACCGTAAGCTATGTACCAATTTACAGCTGTGTAGATGTGAGCGTCACACCAGGAGTCGATCGTCCCCCCTTTGCCTAGAAAAGCGAATGCTCTACCACTCCGTTATTCTAACGCTTCATTTGCTTACTCCTTTTCATGGCTCCGTAGCTGGAATTTGAGACCAAACGATGAAAAATAAGAAGAATGATCCGTACTTTAAAATGCATGCCATTTGTTTTTGTTTACGTGCGTGCGTGCGAGTGTGCATGTAGTTTTTACGTAGTGTTTGTGTATGTTCCATATCTCCATGCATTGTGAGAGTGTGTGTACATGTTGTACGTAGTTAGGCGTGTGCTATGTGTTGTATGTGTGTATACAGGCAGCTTATCGCTTTATACAGATCATAAAAAGAGCAATGTTGCTGCGCCTCGCTCCCCTACAGAAAAGGGCACTATTACAGTAGTGCTAAGTAGAATGACCCGGTGTTGCCCGGAATAGTTATGTAAGTATTACAATTCCTTTTGTATGATGCGGTTGCTAGGTCCATACCCAATTCTCTTTAGTTGCGTTTTATGATATACTAGGAACGTTACAGATGCTCTATTCAGTGAACATCATCATCAGGTTATATAATCCGGAGACTGGTGTTGAAGTCTTCTGATCATATCACGCCACTGTTCTCTGTTAGTCAGTCCGGAGACTTGTGTTGAAGTCTTCTGATCATGTCACGCCACTGTTCTCTGTTAGTCAGTCCGGAGACTTGTGTTGAAGTTTTCTGATCATGTCACGCCACTGTCCTTTGTTCCCAACAGATCTCTTCAGCGCAGTGTAAGTCTGCACCTTATGTTCTTGCAAGCCTGTGGGATGTAATTGTTTCTTGGACGTTCTCATCTTCTTTGCTCCTGAATCTTGCCTTCTAGAATTTTCAAACAGAAATACTCATGCATCCATATTCTGGCCAACACGTCCTGGTATAAGCTAAATGACTATGGTCTGGGGTAGAAAGGGCGTGCCTTCGCCAGTAGAATCCAGAAATGCAAACTTTTAAACAAAATAAAAATGTATTTTCAAAAGTAAGCCTTCATGTCTCATTTTATGATCAAACCAAGACAATTCACACTTTTGTATATTCGTCATTAGTTGTCTGTGTGACCTTATATCTTTATCAGCACTTGTTCCTTTGACTGTACTGTTTGTTTAGAGTCCATGTTTCAGAGCAGTACAATGATATGCACCATATATGTGTGTTGGCTATTCTTTCCGAAGCTCAATATTGACGTTATTTGTTGTGAGAAGTTTTTGTTTCCATCGAAATGCCTTTTTTCCTACTGCGATCCTAGTTCTAATTTTAACCTCTCAGCGGACATTCTCTGTAATAATTTGTCCCAAATATGAAAACATCTGTTTTATGATATGTCCTTCTTTGAGTTTGTTTGGTTATTATCATCGCTTTTATTTTACTAGCATTTTTCCTCCTTACCAAATGCCTTGGCTGTGTTGTTGATCTTGGTGAACAGTTTTTTGTAATAATTTCTCTGTTCTTCCTATGATGGATTGATCCTCCGAAAAATTGATGACACATATTCGTTCTCTATAAATATCGACCCCTGTGTTACAATTTCTGGTGGCTTCTTTTATCTGATGAATATATTTTAAATAGGGTTGGAGATAATAAACATGCCTGCCTCATCACTTTCTTGATCACGACTGTTTGTCATTCCTTCACTAAGTGCAATATTCACTCTGCCTTTAATTCAAGTTCAGTGTTAGTTTACTTATTGCTCCATCCAGTTTTAGCTCATGTCAAATAGGAAGCAGTTTGTTCCATTGACTCCTGATTTACATGTACTGTGGATGCTCAGTATGTTTAAAAGAAACAATTATAATATAAATGTTTTATTATGCACACAAATAAAATGTTTACTTTTTGCAATCGCATCTATAAAGGATGTTGAAAAAGACACGGCACGCCAGACAAATAAAAACAGTCCATTAAACATTTTACTTTTAATAGATTTACTGCCCTTACAAATTATCTCTGTGTTTAATCTTCGCACGTATATTGTATGAGATAGACCTACAAATAGATACAATTAACGAGGTGACTTCAAATAAAAACCTTGAAAGTATGACAGAAATGAGAAAAACCACGCCTTGTATTATAACTTGTTAATGTGGTTGTTAAGAGGGTATGAATTTCTAACGGTTTCTCCCCATCGCTGCTAAAATAAACGGATAACAGAAAGCTGTCCCTCTTTGGTGTTTATGAATAGTGGGGCAGCCATCTTTTAGCTGCAATCATGGCGTCATGTTCTTCGTCTGCTCCGTGATAGCACGCGCAGGACGCTCTAGACATCATCGGTATACAAAGGCATGGTTTCTATCTCACTTTTCAAGTTTTTATTTGACGCCACCTCGAATAATAATGTACACACGCAAATCTGGTTTACAAAAGCTATAAATAACGCAACAATATGTTAAAATTGACACAAAGCAAAGTACGTTATGCTCTTATGCGGATGGGTGTTCATGTCACAATCAACAGACCGGAACCAGATTTCCGATAGGTTTGAGGTTAAACACCAGACTTTAGCTATGTAGATAAGTTCTATTGCACATGTTGTTGTGTACTGGGCGATGACCCATTTGAGAGATTTGTAAATAGTACAACTTGCAATATGCTATGCGGCGGAAACATGGGCACCCACGAAGGAGATGGAGTCCAAACTCAGAGTGACCCAAGCCTCCCTCGAGAGACGCATGGTCTGCCTCATGCTTTATAGCCAGCGGACAAAAGGTGTTGGAAAATGCAGTTATTTAGGCAGACAAGATTAAACATCGCTTGGAGGTAATTTACTGCGAATAACGGACGATCGTTATAACACAGCAACAGCAATATGGTACCCCAGATACAAGAAACAACCACGGGGACGACCACCAACACACTGGGCCGACTCCCTTGCATCCGGCAACAACATTTACGATTAGCCACGTATTATCCACTGGTCCACCGTGGCCCAAGACAAAGACCGTTGGAAGAGAAGTTGGGACCCGCAACAATGTAGCCGCCGTTGAAAAACTGATCATCCAGTAATCCAGGTATACAGTAATCCAGTAATTCAGTAATCCAGTAATTAAGTAATCCAGTAAATAGTAGATCGTGTTGAAGGGTCACAGTGCTTCTGAGCTTACACAAAATATGTTGCTGTTTTGGACCCTATTGATGATACAGTGTCGTCTCCCCATCGTAGGTTTGCTGCAGTGGATCTCGAACATCCCCTGTCTCGTATGTTGGTGGTACACTTCGACAGACTATTGTCAGTCCATCTCGTTATGTTGTCTTCTCATTTATAGCTCTGTCTTCCTCTTGATCTTCTACTTTTCACCTTCTCTCCTGTATTTTTTGCAGCTAGCAGAGTATCGTGTTTCTTTATATGTCCAAAATATATTATCTGCCTAATTTTTAACAGTTTGCCGTGTCTCTTTATATGTCCAAAATATATTATTTGCCTAATTTGTATCAGTGTGTCGTGTCTCTTATGTTCAAAATATATTATTTGCTTAATGTTTATCAGTATATAGTGTTTCTTTATGTGTCCACAATATTTTATTTGCTTTATTTTTATTAGTATATCGTGTCTCTTTATGTGTCCACAATATTTTATTTGTTTTATTTTTATTAGTATATCGTGTCTCTTTATATGTCCACAATTTTTATGTTATTCTCCCGTTGAAGTTCAGCAATCTGGATAATTGGATACATTTGTTGGTCGGGACATCATTTCACGAAAGTAGCAAAACGAACTACTATGAAAGTAGCAAAACGAACCACTATGAAAGTAGCAAAACGAACTACTACGAAAGTAGCAAAACGAACTACTATGAAAGTAGCAAAACGAACTACTATGAAAGTAGCAAAACGAACTACTATGAAAGTAGCAAAACGAACTACTATGAAAGTAGCAAAACGAACTACTCTGAAAGTAGCAAAACGAACTACTATGAAAGTAGCAAAACGAACTACTACGAAAGTAGTAAAAAGAACTACTATGAAAGTAGCAAAACGAACTACTATAAAAGTAGCAAAACGAACTACTACGAAAGTAGCAAAACGAACTACTATGAAGGACGATAAACGGAACATTTTGGCAATAATTTCCATCGAAGGTTCTTATCATCATGCAGAATGTCCTTTCATAACGTCTCTCTCATTACATACCCCCATTAAGACTATCAATCTTTAACAAGTTATTCACAAAAAATGAACTCGGCGCTATAGTAAACTCACTCAAACTCTTGTCCCAGTGCTAAAAAAAAAAAATTGTTCAGTGGATACCGGCCCACTGCAACATTCCAGGCAACGAAGAGGCCGACAGATTCGCCAAAGAGGGATGGACACTGCAGAAGGGTGATACAGCAGCCACATACCATGAGACCAAAGCAGCCACCTGGGCCACGTACAGAGCAAAATGGAAAAACACCACCCTGGCCACATAGAAAACGATGCCTACCCCCAACTCTCAAGGCGACATCAGGTGATCATTCTCCGACTACGCACAAGACACAACATACTGAGATGATATCTGTACAACAAGTTCAAGATTGGTACTACGGACCTATGTACCTGCGTCACAATCCCCCTGCCGGCAGAACACATGCTGCAGTCTTGCCAAGCGTGTACAGACACATGAAGTAGCATTTGGCAACAGCCAGTGATTCCCACAAGAAGCTGTACATAAGGGCACGAAAATTCAAGTCGATTGCTGCCTTCGTTAGAGTCATTGAAGTCGAGGTCTCAAGACGAACGAGGACGAACAAGACATTTTCAGAACATTTTTGATGTCGTTGTGTTCCTATTCTCATGTCTATCTTGTTTTCCAGGTACCATACCTTCCAGTACATTTTTTTCTTAGATTATTCCGATGTTTGATGTGCTCAAAATATATTAGTTTCCTTAATGTAATGCTGTTTACCAGACATTTTTTATCTGCCCTAAGATTTTTTTATGAAGTCTGTTATTTTTGTTCGCTGCCCATAGTAATCTGAGAACTTCCCTGTAACTTCGAGTGATTAAATTTTCATCTGGATTGTTTGTGTGATGGTTCATGTTTTGCATCTGTACTTTGCGGTGAATATCTATGTCCTCGGAATTGTTGTTTTATGTCGTTTGTGTGTGTGTGTGTGTGTGTTGTGCCATACGTTTCTAATTGCATATCTCCTTCTTCTTCTTCTTCTTCTTCTTCTTCTTCTTCGTTATTCGTTCTGAAACTTCACCTACCAAGTCCTAAAAAGGGATTTGTTGTCAGGAGAACGTCTTCTTTTTATTCGTTCATTCTCAGATCAAGGTCCCTATTTCTCTTACAAAGCACACCGTTGTTTGTAAGGCTGTTTTATCTCCATGCAGCTTTTGTCTCATATCTGTTTCGAGAAGTCAGTATTGTTCTTTCTTTGTCCTTCGTGAATATGTAGCTTTGTGGGATGTGTTCTTCGGTCATGGTATGCTCTCAACATGGACACTTGTCGTCTGTCGCAATCCTCATGTTATGGATTGCGATGACCATTGAGTCTGTTATGCCCAGTTCTCAATCTGAAGATGATGACTTGCTGTTCTCTAGTTAAGTTGAAGTAGTTGTATTCTTTTCGGAAATCGAGGTGTTGATCAGTTTATTTTCCCCCTGAAGTTGGCTTTAATTAAGGTCTTGGCCTCATTATATGTGATGCTGTTTGTGGGAGTGCTCCTCCACACTTGGCTAGATTGTCAGGTCCAGAGAACAGAATGCGTTGTGTCGAAGTTTACAGCTTGACTGCGATATTTGCACATTTCGTTTCGATACATACAACATCATCTGGACTGACTTTGCCTTTCTTCTTCTAATTTCTTTTTTGGCAGTCTTCATTATTGTTGGTAATGGAGTCGAGACATTCAGTAACTTCATGTTTTAGATTTCTTTATTTTCAGTAAGTTTAGCTCTGTTCAATTTTTTTTTTTGTGTGTGTTGGTAGGTGGTCATTATCTTGGTTTTACTGAAGTACATGCAGAGATTATGTTTTTGGTTCATGTGCGCTCTTTAGAGGATAACTGTAATATCTGCTTACCTAAGTTCTTGTATTTCGGTTTCACACATTGTTAGAAGGTCGACCATGTCCTAATTTTGGTCGTTTCTGACATTTCTCATTTTAGTTTCTGCAAAGATGTTGAAAAAAATAAGGGGAGAGAATGCATCTTGAAGTTAATTGCGTTCTGCACTTCAAACCAGAATATGGCTGAAGATTCAGCAGTGAATGAGCTGACAGCAGCATCGATTCATAGCTGACTGCTTGCATCAGAGTCAATGGTCCATAACTGACCAATCCCCTATTCAGTCTCGAAGTTGCCGCCCTGGAAACAGACTGCAACCATGCAGCCTGGCTAAAAGATTAGGAGTCGAATAGGAAAGGCAATCGCGGTCCCAGAAATGCCTTGCTGAAATCGGGAGTATTAATCCGAAATGCAAAGATACTGCAGCCTCGTTGTAAACAACAACGCAATGTCGCAAAACGTCCTTTTCGGGAAGAAGAAGAAGAAGAAGAAGAAGATGAAGAAGAAGAAGAAGAAGAAGGAGAAGAAAAAGAAGAAGAAGAAGAAGAAACCAGCCTGGTGTTTTTCCAGCTTTTCTAAGCGTTGCTGATTGCAGCTGGTATATTTGATTGATTATGAATCGAGTTAAAGAGCCCGTATCTACAATTGTTGAAAAGTGACACAACGGATAGTGGAATTCCATAGTGACAGTTACGAGGAAAAACTAAATAATATCAGCCTACAGTGTCTAGGAAAGAGAAGAATTCTAGGTGACTTAATGCAGGTTTATAAAATGATCAAAGGACAGGATAAATTTGATTATAACAATATTTTTCTTTAAAATACAACCACCTAGAATAATAATAGGGCACAGCTACAAATTAACGAAAGAAAGATCCAGATTAGATATTATGAAATATTATTTTAGTCAGAGAGTGGTGAATGCTTGGAATGCATTGTTACAAGAAATAGTGGAAGCAGAGTCAATTAATGCAGTAAAGACTAGATTGGATGCGGTAAGGTATTTTTAGATCAAGTGAATGTTAAAGAAACTGATTGTATACAGACTCTACAGTGTCTTATAAATCAGTATAAAGACGTTAGGTTTTTAAATCAACCACCATGTCAAGACGTGCGCTTGTAACTACATTATTATGCCCTTGTGGTTTCTGTAGAAATTGGTTTTTGCACAGTAAAACTGGTAGCGTAACGAAAACCAAATTAAGTGACCTGTTACAACATGCTCATGGTATTCTTTTCATCGCGTGTCGTCATTTTCGGAAATATGGCGCTTACAGTAAGCAATGCAGGACGACTGCATCATACCACCAATGTGCGTTATTGCTGAGGCAGTTTGTGTACAAATATTTTTATTTGATACGTTTGCTTCTCATTGGCTCTTTCCGTCTTGTAACTTGTGCTTTGCAAATTTAAAAAAAAGGGAGGGTCTCGAGGTAAGGTGTCCGCCTCGGTTGCCGGAGATCGCTGGTTCGAATCACGCCGGTGAATATGATTTTTGCCACGTAGATCTTTTGGTAAAAATTCCCCTATTCTCTAGGTAGTGAGATGAGACTCCTGTGTTCAGTGTCGTGGCCGTTAAAAATCCCTTAGCAGTTGGAAATCGAAAAGAGAAGGCTTAACGGCCGCTGTCAGGACAACATTCAAATGAAAAATGTACCCAAGTTATTTGTACCTCTCCTCAGGTGAGCAGCTAAATATGGCGCCTAACTGTCTGCGGATCTACTTAGCTCTATTGTGTTTGAGTCTATTAAGATGGACTCGCACATCAGTTAAACAGCCCCTCAGGAAGCTGATTATGTACAGACTATGTGGTCTTCAAAACCCGTATAAAGACGTTGTTAAGTAACTACAGTCCCTGATCATAACGAATATGACTCGTAATACCAATCCGAGCAGAAAAGTGTCTTCCACCGTGTTTGCAAGAAATATCAAGACTGTTTGCGGCATCGCATTGTGTGGCGTGTCTTCTCAACCGCTGAATCCATAGCCTATCCGCAATCTGCAACTCCCTTGTCTGGATCCCATGCTTAATCTTGCCTCTCCTTGTAACTTGATCCATGGCGTCAATTACCATGATTCAAAATCGATGCCCTTCGTCCAGAGATGTTGCTTTTCTTGTTGAATGCCCACTTTGAGTAAGTTTACTCATTTGTGCGCCCTGAAAAGGACGTCGTGGCGGGTGTCACATCTGAGTGGTCCTGGGTTCATTCCCCAGTTGAGGCGGTAATGTTTATCAGACCACAAAGGCTCCCGGGTCGACCCAGCCTTAAATGGGTACCGGTTCAGTCCGGGAAGTAAAAGCGGCGAGTGAGAAAAGATGGCTACCGCCCTCATATCGTCGAGCCTTTGAAATGTGAGATCGCTAACACCTCACACCCCTACGGCAGTAATGCTATGGGTTACTTTACTTTATTTTTTACAGCAGACATAAGAAATGCAGGCAGTAAACTTTGCAGTATCTCACCTGAGTGAGTCGTAATTGTGGCATCAACCGCAATGAGCAGTTCTGTTATCAGCGACCTGTTTAATTCTGGTCTTGACTTTCAGCCTTTGGGCATTTAAAATGCCACCATCTGTGCAAAAATGAATGAATTCACCAAGGTCCTAGTCACGGAAGGCATGCTTTAAAAGTACTAAGAAATATATTCCTAAGAGGGTTGGGGCAAAAACACAACCTAGTCTTACTCCACATTTGATTGCAAACTTAATTACATTTGCTTATACCAGGAGCAACTCACCTCTTATTGTATTTTACGTTATGCCATTGTTCAAGCCATATCTCAGTATAAAGAAAGACGTAGACACAAATAAAATCACTAGAGGACACATTGAGAGTGTCCCAAGCCTCCCTTGAGAGACGCTTGGTCGGAATCACTCTCCGGAACCAATGTATGTACGGTCTTCACAATTCTGAAAAGCAACGATTGTCCCTGGTGAATGATGCGGTAATCCATGCAGACCAGGCAAAACATAGATGGACAGATCACATGTTACGACGAAACGATGGTTGATGGAGCACAGCAACAGCAGTCTGGTACCTCCGAGGTAAGAAGAGACGGCGGTGAAAACCTTCAATGTGTTTGTCAGACTCCCTTGCTGCACCCTTCAACATCCGATATTCCTCTAGAGGAGTACTTACCACACACTGGACTTCGGTGGCCCAAGCCAGGGTCCGCTGGAGACGAAGTTGGAACCCGCAGCTACGTTGAGGAATGGTGATCAGGATCAAGATGAAGATTGGAAGCCATAAAGAAGCGGGAGTCACTTATCAACTGGTGTCACTTCTCGAGCACCTCCACCTTAGTCTGACAACGAAATAGCAACTGAACAACACAATCTCCCTACTAACCTGTGCCACAAGACTCAAACATGGGCTATGTCCAAAACACGAGAGAGTAACATCTCTACCTGCTGATTGACATGTCTGCAAAACGTCGCTGGGTTCTTCAGAAGAGACAAATTGAGGAACGAAGTATATTCGCAAAATGGTCGGTGTCCTTCCATGTGTCGAATACATACCCAGACATAAGGAACGCTGGTTCGGTCATCTCATGAGAATGTCCTCTGATCAGCTTCTCCTGCAAGCCTACAATGTCCGATGGTCAGGTTTCCGAGAAACAATGTGACCGACGAGATTGTGGGCGGTTGGTTGGTTTTTTTTAAATCCAGCGGCCCATGGGCTCCTCGCCCTTTGGCCCAATGCCATTCAGTGTTATCTGCAAGTGTTTGTGAGCTGTTGTTTAGTTTCGTACAAAGTGTTTCATTTTTCCGGAAGAAGAAGCTCTTTCCTAACACCGACAAGCACCTGACATTGACAAATATGTTGCTCGACAGTTTCAAAGGGATGGGTCCACAGCTGTGGACGAGCTGTGGTGATCGCCGCGGTGATGACGAGAAACAGGGTTGAGTTGATAAGGTCAGTCATAGACACTCTACATAATGATGAAGAGACAGGGTTGAGTTGATAAGGTCAGTCATAGACACTCTACATAATGATGAAGAGGCAGGGTTGAGTTGATAAGGTCAGTCATAGACACTCTACATAATGATGAAGAGGCAGGGTTGAGTTGATAAGGTCAGTCATGAACACTCTACATAATGATGAAGAGACAGGGTTGAGTTGATAAGGTCAGTCATAGACACTCTACATAATGATGAAGAGGCAGGGTTGAGTTGATAAGGTCAGTCATAGACACTCTACATAATGATGAAGAGACAGGGTTGAGTTGATAAGGTCAGTCATAGACACTCTACATAATGATGAAGAGACAGGGTTGAGTTGATAAGGTCAGTCATAAACACTCTACATAATGATGAAGAGACAGGGTTGAGTTGATAAGGTCAGTCATAGACACTCTACATAATGATGAAGAGGCAGGGTTGAGTTGATAAGGTCAGTCATAGACA
This sequence comes from Ariolimax columbianus, assembly GCA_036924085.1. Lineage (NCBI taxonomy): Eukaryota > Metazoa > Mollusca > Gastropoda > Stylommatophora > Arionidae > Ariolimax > Ariolimax columbianus. The sequence continues at coordinate 30,607,562 of JAVGWX010000008.1, read as the reverse complement.
CTCTACATAATGATGAAGAGACAGGGGGTCGCGAAAATGCATAGGTTTGTGAGTGACTAGGGAAGAAAGGAGAAAGTGGGCTCTGTCTGGAAAGATTCGAAGAACATGAAATCAACACCTGACTGGGACTATGAGTATATATACGCTTGGCTGGCTGTTTGGGCGGAGAATGGAGCACTTATGGGAATGTCCCCTATGTGAAGATGTTGTTTACTGGAACCAAGAATCAAGTGTGCACAGCCGACACTCTGGAGTATGTTCTGTTTGGATTATGTTCAAGTGACTGTTAAGTTGTATGTGTTGAGTGCGAAGTCAGAAATTGATGCTTTGATCTGTTTTTTCCTTCACGAAGTTCTCTTTGAGATTTGGGATGACCATATGTTTTGTGGGAAACACGACTAAGGCTCCAAATGGCGCCCATCGGGGTGCATGTTGACCGAATAACTAACTATAGGTAGAGGGAAGACAACGTTCAAACCTCTACAGAGGCACGCTCTAGTCTGTCTAGCTATAAATGAGCACCCGACTCTTACTGTTACGCAAGGCAAGACAGCAAATTAGGAAACTGGTCACACGACCTCACAAAATATCAAGACCTAGTACAACAAACTGCGTCAGCGTGTCTGAAATAGGGTGACCAGTTCCTTTCCTCTGTCTTTTACTTCCCTAGTCGAATGTCAAGTAACTATTTACAGATGGGTCGACTTGATCGTACCGTTAGAGGAACTCGTACCCCGTACCTTTCCCATTAAAAGCGATTACTCTACCACTACGTTAATCGTACGCTACGGTACTATCGCTACCTTTTATTTGTTGGGTCAAGTTACATCGGACCAATTCTTTATTTATGTTCCGCACTGGATACCCTTAAAACGACCATTTCACTTTCAGCTCTTCTAAATATTGCTATTTACACTGTAAAGTGATGCCGCTGTCAAATATGGCCGCACCAAATTAACATAACCGTGACTAAGGGTTCAACCTCCAAACGGTCGTACACATTACCAAGCGTGCAAATATACACGCAGGCCCACCTACCTGGGCTTTTCTAACTGCCCCCTTCCTCCTCCACGTGTCTCACCCCTACCTTATAATCCAGTGGTTTCCATACTGTTTCGTTCATGACACCCTCAGTGTACCACAATTTGCGCATGGCTCCTCACAGGTCAGCAAATACCCCTACTTAACAATTCTGTTCTCTCTTTTTAAAATTGCTTTTCACCTATCCTGTTATGCCTTTCAGTGCCAGGTTATGAAGAGATCCATTGAACGAGTCCTACCATGTGTGCATGGTGTCGGGACGAACATCGTGTTGTATAAAGCCATTTTGGTAGTTGTTGTTATGTGCTTGCAATTAAGTATTGGTGTTAATTATCCAATGATCTGATTTGGCTAATTGCATGTTTGTTGGATTTCTGCTGTGATTCTTCCATCTGCTCCCTGAGTATGTGAAATCTTTCACCTGTTTGATTTGCTGTTTTTCAAGAAAGGTAAAGTTTGTTTTGTTTTGTTTTTTCCCATTCGCCTTATTTGTCTATTCCCCATGGCAATGTGCGTTGGACTGGTTTTTATTTTACGCCTGTCGGCCCATTGCATCCGACTTCAGCATGCATTTTATGTAACGGTCTGCTTCCTCCTGTATTTTGTAAGGGTTTGCTTCCTCGGGTTAACGGCCGATGCTGTGATGGGGATCGAACCCAGCATCTTTGGGTTGTGAGCCGTGTCACTTAATTAAGCAATAACCCACGCCGTCCTCAAAGATATTGATGTCTCTGTATATTCTATATATTTTCATGACCTTAGTTTTTGTTTACATTGATTTTCATGATGTCTTCGTCATATGCCGTGTTTTGTTTTTCAATTAGTTGTTATAATTGAATTTCCGAAGTTGCTAGAACTGCTTGATCGTCAGTGACAAGAAGTTCATTTAAGAGTTCACTAATGTTGCTACCTTCATTTGGGTTGGCTGTTTTACAAATGAGGTCTACATATGTAATGAACAATAAATGGGATAGCATACATCCTTGTCGTACTCCTGATTTGATGTGCCATTTTGCTGAGAGTCTGGTTATTGTTCGAACAGAGAACTGGCTATCAATGTTAGATGAATGCACATGTGTCCACATGTTTCGGACAATTGCGCAGCTAAGGAATAAACTTAAATGTTTCCGCCCCCCCCCCCCGCAAATCAGCCACGCAACCCAGGGTAACGTGGCACACAGTTTGGCAACCTCTGTTATAATCTTCTACTATATGTGCCGTCTATACAAAAGCATTGCAGCACATCGGAATGGAAGTTATGGGCCCTTACTAACAAGTGGTTTAGTGATAATGATATTCAGGCTATAATAGCAGGCTTTTTAGGAGATTAGGCCTGTGACTAGGCCTTGAAGGATTCTTGGTGGAAGGTAAAGATAACTGCCTTTCCCCCTCGCCCCAACCACATCATACAGTGTTGTCGGGGATGGAGTTGTATAGGGCTTCATTCTACTGGTTGCTATGTTTCCCATTAAACATTTGTTTTGGTTATTGTTACAGATAGGGTGAACATATCCATTCCCTCCTTGTACGACTTGACTTTTTAACTATATGTCAGGTTAACATTTACAGTTGGGTAGGTTGGGGCGTATCGAAACAGTGGACCCCCTACCGGGGGTTCTCTCTACCTTTCAGGCTTAGTTATTTCCTTTATCCGTTTCAATCTATGATTTTTGATCCATTTATGCCTGTCTTTGTCTATTTTTCTCTATCTTTTTCTCTCTATATCTCTCTCTATCAATCACTCCTTCTATGTTCCTCTGTCTCTTTCTCTGTCTGTCTGTCGTTCTTCTTCTAACAGAGACAAACACCTTTACATCTATGCCACATGCCGCCTGGTATTTAAAAACATATCTGCATAGCGTCACTGGGCGATTCAGTGGTAGTTCTGTTAGATGGTTCGCCTCAACCCTCCCTACCGCTCAATTCCCCTGTCGCGTCACTCTACAGTCTCTTCGGTACAGCGCAGTAAATTAACCGACGCAGACAACCAGAGCTGACCAAAGCCCCCTGTACGGCGTCCCTGGAAACAGGCTGCACTTGATGTAGTCTAGCGACAAGAATAGATACCGCAGTGGGAAAACAACCAAAAAATAAAAACAAATAGCAGGTAGCTGGAACCGTACGTAGTGGTCGAAAGGAGTAGATATCGCAGCCTCGCTGTTAACCACGACACAACCGTCACAACGTCCTTTACCAGATAAACGCAGAAGAAGAAGAAGAAGAAGAATGGAGTGCCTTACTAACATTTAAGTAAGCCATTGCAACGAGAAAAGGAATTGGTCCAACAACACTACGCGTAGACCTCGTACAATACAGCTTGCATCACCTGATCTTCGTGTCTGTTACTGTAGAACCTTAACTTATTTATAACGTCATTATTTTCATTCTCTCTCTCTCTCTCTCTCTCTCTCTCTCACACACACACACACTCTTCTCCCTCTCTTCTCTGCCTCTATCTTTTTGTTAATCTTTCTCTCTCTTACTTTCTTTCTATATTTTTCTCTAACTCTGTCTCTTTTCCTTCTCATCTCTATCTTTCTCTCCATTTCTCTCTTCGTATTTGTTTATACGAAAAGCGAGTACACAAGATAGCCTTATTAACATGTCAGATGTTGTCCATATACAATACTACGCTTACTTTTAGACTTCCGCGTCGTAGAATTGCATGTTTTCTGATCTTTGTCTATACCGTTTCGCGCGCTCTCTCTGTCTCTCTCTCTCTCTCTCTCTCTCTCTCTCTCTCTCTCTCTCACTTTCTCTCTCTATCTTGTTTATTTCGCTCTGTCTATCAATCTAATGTCTCCTTTCCCTGTTTGTCTTTCTATTTCTATGATAATCTCTGCCTTTCTATCACTATCTGTCTTAGTATTTGTTTTAGAATCTCGTTCTGTCTATATCAATTGTTGTGTTGTAGTTGTTGTTGTAGTTGAATGGCCACAATGAGTAAGTTTACTCTTTTGTGCACTCTGAAAAGAACGTTAAATGACGGGTTGTTGTAGCTTTCCTCACATCCAGAGCATGCTAAAGAAGGTGGTCCGCGGTCCTCCAGGCGGTTGTGCTATGCCTGGCTTCATCTGCGTGTCACTCACTACTTCGGGGATCACATCAGTCCACATCTCGTCAGTCGGGCTGCCTTGAAAACAACCTATTTCCAGGGAACGCTACATGTAAGATAGATTGTGGTCTTGGTCAGTGTATTGTGCCTGACCCTGAAGCCACGTCCTGGCCAGTATGTTGTGTCTGACTGGACTAGTGTCTCAATTCCCTATTTATATCAATAAATGTCTACGTTCATCAATGTATGCCTTAGTCTCTGTCTGTTGATCTTTCTGTATGTTTTTCTCTCTATCACTGAATGTTTATGTTTATCTATCAGTTCTTAGCGATATCCTTCTCTCCCTACCTCCATATTTCGCATTGTCTGCCTCACTTTCTTTCTACCTTTCTCGCTCAGTTATTTCTTTTATCCGTCTCAATCTATGATTTTTGATCCATTTATGCCTGTCTGTCTATTTGTCTCTATCTTTCTCTCTATACCTCTCTCTCTATCAATCACTCCTTCAATGTTCCTCTGCCCCCTTCTCCCTCTGCCTGTAGTTCTTCTTCTCATATCTCTGGCTTGACGTTTTTATTTGCTTCAATTGTCCTTCTCTTCTTTATTTCTAACGTGTTAAATTATGCGCCTATAAACATGTAAGCATCAATAATCCTATAAATACATTTACGACAGCCATTTCTAATAGTTCTTATATTTTGTACACAGTAACAACAGACTGTACACTTTCAAACTTGCAGTGTCGGCTCCTATTACTCTGAGGTGATGGTGTTGTTGTAGTTGTTGAATGCCCACAATGAGTAGGGTAATCTTTTGAGCGCCTTAAACAGGATGGTAAGCGGCGGGTTGTCGTAGCTTTCCTTCCATTCCGAGCGTGTGCTGATGAAGGTGGACCGGGGTCCTCCAGGCAGTTGTGCTATGTCGCTCAATTCTACGGGAATCACGTCGATCCCTCATCCCATTAGCCACGCTGTCGTGAAAACAGCTCGTTTCCAGGAAGGGCTGCGTGGAAGTCAAGGTGAGGGTCTTGACCAGTATATTTTTCCTGACTTTGACTAACGTGCCTGGTCAGTATGTTATTGCTGACCAGATGTTAGTCTTCCTTCCGACTGAGGTGATGTAAATACTTGTTAGTTATTCTGCCTCAAGTCCCAACTCCACAGAATGGGACTTAAAGACACCGCCACGTGGTGATTGCGGAACACCCAAGAAAACACCAGACCATATCCTGCAGGACTGCACTACTTATACAGCCCACAGGGAGGTAGTCTGGTCCGGGGTAGCTACCATTCTGGAAAAGCTGTAGAGTACCAGCGAAGTCTTCTTCGTGAACCCGGCCGGGCTTGAAGCATAGCATCAGTGTATCGAACAAGAAGAAGAAGAAGAAAATGAAGAAGAAGAAGAAGAAGAAGAAGAAGAAAAAGAAGAAGAAAAATAAAAAGAATGAGCTGAAAGCAGCCAGACTTATAGCTGGTTCTTGAATCAGGGTTAGCGAACCAGAGCTGATGAAGACCATATTCAGCTTCCAGACGACGACGGCTGCGGTCCTGGAAATAGACGTCACTTGTTCAATCTGGCTCAGAGAATATGGATCGCAGTGGGAAGTTCAACTTGGAACCACAAAAAGTCAGTTGAAACTGGATGTGGTGGGTTGAAAGGCGCAGATATCGCAGCCTCGCTTTTAACTACAACACAACGTCACAACGTCCTATTTAGCGACAGAAGCCGAAGAAGAAAATGCTTTAGAAATAACCGTAGGAGAACGAGACATTCCTGGGTGGTTTCTGAGATAAGACCATACACACTTCTCTCTTTGACCATACACGCTTCTCTCTTTGACCATACACACTTCTCTATTTGACCATACACACTTCTCTCTTTGACCATACACACTTCTCTCTTTGACCATACACACTTCTCTCTTTGACCATACACACTTCTCTCTTTGACCATACACACTTCTCTCTTTGACCATACACACTTCTCTCTTTGACCATACACGCTTCTCTCTTTGACCATACACACTTCTCTCTTTGACCATACACGCTTCTCTCTTTGACCATACACGCTTCTCTCTTTGACCATACACACTTCTCTCTTTGACCATACACGCTCCTCTCTTTGACCATACACGCTTCTCTCTTTGACCATACACACTTCTCTCTTTGACCATACACACTTCTCTCTTTGACCATACACACTTCTCTCTTTGACCATACACGCTTCTCTCTTTGACCATACACGCTTCTCTCTTTGACCATACACACTTCTCTCTTTGACCATACACGCTTCTCTCTTTGACCATACACGCTTCTCTCTTTGACCATACACGCTTCTCTCTTTGACCATACACACTTCTCTCTTTGACCATACACGCTTCTCTCTTTGACCACACACGCTTCTCTCTTTGACCATACACGCTTCTCTCTTTGACCATACACACTTCTCTCTTTGACCATACACGCTTCTCTCTTTGACCACACACGCTTCTCTCTTTGACCACACACGCTTCTCTCTTTTCAGTGTCGCTGTGCTCGCTACAATGTGTTTTGCTTTTTTTTTCTTTTCTTTTTTTTCGTTCGCCTTATTTCTCAATTCCCAAAGGCGGTGAGCGTTGCACTGTGGTTTTTATTTTGCGCCTGTCGGCCCAGTGGATCCGACTTCAGCATGCATTTTATGTAAGGGTCTGCTTCCTCCTGCATTTTCTAAGGGTTTGCTTCCCCGGAGTAACCGCCGGTACTGTGATGGAGGTCGAACCCAGCACTTTCGGGTTGTGAGCCGTATCACTTAACCACTAGCCCACGCTGTCCCCCTGTTTTGCTGTTGAAACGTGAACACTTTTAAAAGCAATGTGGAACAATTTGTGAATGACCCAGACCTCTCACGAGACGCATATTCGAAATTACTCTTCGCAACCAGCGGATACAGAATCTCCACTATTCTAACATAGGTCAAACATAATTGAGCGATTCATACAGTTGTTCCCACAAACGAAGTAAAACATCAGTGAGATGGCCACATACTTAGAAGAAAGTACCGTTGGAGCATGTCGGCAGCAAGTCTAGTACACTCGAGGCGGGAAAAGACCACGGAGTAGACCCCCAGTACTTTGTACAGACTCACGTGCACTCCACTTCAATATCCACGATACGTTAAAAGGAAAACATATTACTCACTAGCCCAGGATAGAGATAGTTGGAGAGGATGTTAGGACCCGCATTGGCGGTGTCTCTAAGACCCATTCTGTAAGAATCAACAAGTACTTACGTTGTGTTGACCTTACCTCAGTGTAATAGGAGCCGACACTGAAAGTGTACACGTGGGGGGTCTGTTGTAACTGTGTACAAAGTATAAAAACTGTTAGAAATGGCTGCCGTAAGTGTATTTAAAGATTTATTGATGATCAATTTTTTTACAAGCGTGTAATTAAACACGTTAGAAATAAAGAAGAGGAGGCAACTTTAACCAAATAAAGGCGCAATGTTAGAGCTATGAGAAGAACAGAGACGAGAGAGAGAGAGAGAGAGAGAGAGAGAGAGAGTCAGTGGGACATAACGGTAGTGGTTGATATATATATATATATATATATAAATATATATATATATATATATATATAAACAGAGAGAAAGAGTCAGCCTACTGTAGACACGGGCCTTCTGACTCACGGAGAAACTCCTTTGAAACATCACATTCTACGGCTGACTAAATAACGGAACTTGCATGTGTCAACTATCAGTGAAACTATAACAGTATTTTCGGAAAACAAAGATGGACATGCAATTGGTTTCAGGACAGGATGACAGGATTCTGTGAAAGGAACACTCTCAACAGTTTCTTCTTCTTCTTCGATCAACTGATGCTATGCTTCTAGTCCGCTGAGGTTCACGAAGGACACTGTGCGTTTCAGATCTTTGTCGGTCTCCCACAGCTATTCGAGCATGGTCGCTCCCCCAGGCCAGACTGCTTCTCTTTGGTCTGCATAGGTAGAGCATTCTTGCAGAATATGTTCTGGTGTTTGCTTGGGTGCTCCACAATCGCACGTGGCAGTGTCTATGAGACCCATTCTGTGGAGGTGGGGCTTGAGTTTACAATGTCCTGTTCTGAGTCTGAGGATCTTTGTCTGCCCATCTCTCTGAGAGTGATTTGTTGTGTTTTGTACTATGAATTTATTTTATTTTTCTGTGTGGAACATAAATTGATTAAAAAACCTTGGCAAAAAAAAACACCATTGTTTAACCCAAAAGTTCTCTGTTCTTCTCCATTTATGTTTGGAGAATCTCAGCACAATGCACAAGCTCCGTAGCCCCGGCGATGATTCCATAATAAATTGGGTAACTTTTTAACATAATTTTGAATTACGACCGGACAGCGGCCTTTAAACCTACTCTTTTCGATTTCCAACTGCAGAGGGATTTTTAATGTGCGTAACACTGTACACTGGTGTCTAATCTCTTTTACCCAGAGATTCGGGAAAATATTAGAAAGACCACGTGAAAAAATCCCAGTCTCAGCCATGATTTGAACCCGCGACCTCCAGCACGCATTGCCAACGTCTTACCTCTAGACCACTCAGTCCCCCACGATGAGTAACTTTACTGTTTATGTGCCCTCAAAAAGGCGCTATGTGCTGGTTGCAGAAGCTTTCTTCACATTCCCAGAGGTGTTGATGAATGTGAACCGGGCTCATCCAGGCGAGTGTGCTATGCATGGCTGCATCTGCGTGTTGCTTATTATTTCGTAGACCACGTTGATCCTTCGCCAGACTGCCACGAAACAACCTGTTTCCAATGAGAAATGCTTGGAACTGAAGTGGGCGTCTAGGTCATTATATTTCGCATGACCTGACTAACATAGTTCGTTCAGTATATTTCGGCTAACCTGACTTACAGTGCATTGTCCGATCAGAATGTTTCGCATGACTTGACTAACGTAGTGAATGTAGGACACAAGCTCTGTATATATGACACAAGTTCTGTGAATGTATGATTTCTATATCCAACTGCTAAGGGATTTTTAACGTGTGGACAACTGCACACAGGTGTCTGATCTCACTACTCAGAAATCAGGTGATCAGATAAGCGCAAGCTTTAGACCTGTGAGATGCACTTTGTACGATGTACAACAGAAAATAATTTTCGCCACAAAATTTACAACAGCACGTTGAAGAAAATGGTGGGGACTACATCTGTTAACTATTATACAGAAACACATAAAATAAAGTGGTTTGGACATCTGACAAGGATACAATATGATCAACTTGCAGCGAGATCATGCTACATGGAGGTTTTTGGGCCGCTAGTAAGAGGTCGACCACGGTGACGATGGATAGATGGCTCAAAGAGACACTCAAAAAGTTCTACATGGCGGCAGCATGTCTCTCACCTAGCGCAAACCAGAAGTTTACACATATCTCCTCTCTGCAACACCGCAGGGCAAGAGCAGTAGGACAACAGAAGTATAAAATAAGGAGACAAGATGATAAATGGTTTAACATTATGGGAGTTGTTGTTGATTTTGTTATTATGGATGTTCTTGCACCCGGGCTCTTTCCCTGGGGCCCAATGCCATATAATAGTATCTGCACGTGGTTGTTAATTGTTTAGTTCCATGCAGAGCGTCCTACTTATCTGACTTTGTTGAAGGAGGCATGCTCTTAACATCGTTGAACGCCAGACTTTCAAAGACACTGGGATCATTGGTGTCTAATGAGCCTTGAAAAGCTAAACACATTGGAGTATGTTTGCGTTGAACTCTTTTCGTGTAATTGTTAAGTGGGGTATATTGGAAAATAGGGCTTCATCCATCCATGTGGGTTGATTGATCTTGTCATTAGGGGTCGTAACTCGCTTCTCAAAGCGATCAACGGACACGGGCAGCGATCAAATCCAGAAAGTTTCAAGCAATCCCAGGTCTCAAGGACGGTATGACCAGAGTGACTACACCCTGAGTATCCTCCAGTCGTATCGACTGGTCGTCTTGCCACTGGTCTAAGGTAGCTCGAGACGAGAAACAAAACCCGTCTAATGATGTCACAGTATCGCTTGCCACGAGAAACTAACATTATGATTAAAGTTAGCATTTATATGTTAATGTCCCTCTCCCTGTGTTTAGTTAATTAGTTTTTTTCTTTCCACTTGTGCCAATGAGCGTCGTGGGGAGTTTAAGTCGTCTATCCCTTGTCAAGTGCATTGCGTCGGTCAATGTGAGCCAGTGTCTCTGCCAAATCAGTCTAGTGTCATCTATCCACCTGCCTCGTGGCCGCCCCATTTGCCCTGTAGCCAGATCTACCAGTGTTGTAAGTCATCAGTAGAAGATGATGAGGGTGCATTCTCATGAGATGAACAAACCAACTTATTTTCTGCCTGGAAATGTATTCGACACAAGACGTAGTGCCGACCATTCTGCCAATGTCGCCTTTCCGAATTATGTCTTTCCTGGTAACACTGAAGACCTTCCTGAAACACTTCATTTCACACGTCGAAATTCTGTTCTCACGCGCCCTGGACAGAGGCCATGTCTGGCACTGGTAGCACAGAGCCGACATAAATATACTATTTCTCACTCAGGTGCTGCTTTTTTGCCAAGCTAATGCTGTAGTGCCTAAGCAGTGGGGACAGCGGATAAGTCACAGCAGATGCTTTCTGACACCTCGTCTCTATATCCCTGTCGATATTGCTGTCTGCCGAAAAAATAATGCCTAAATACTTGAACTCATGGGCCTGTTGAAGAGCAATATCATCTACATTTATCTTGGGGATAACATAAAGATCTTGGGGATTCCGTGGCGAAGTGGTTAAGCCGTCGGCCTCGTGATCAGGTGGTGTGGGTTCGACTCCGAACTCCGATGTCTTTTTCACGGGTGCTTGATACGGAGTCCCCTGCATCTCATAGTCGCCCCCTAGTCTGTCTTGTCCTTGACTTGCCACTGGGGATCATGCGGCACGAGACGAGAGAGTGAGGATAACAAGTAGCGCAGTGAATCCTTACTAAAAATAGGCTAGCAAAATCAGTGATGCCATGATCGTCTACGATATCGCCTATCTTGAGTGGCCCAGGTATTCTACTGATCACCATATTTTCTGTTTTGCTCTCGTTAATTTTTGTTCCCGGTGCTCGACACAAGACGTAGTGCCGACCATTCTGCAAATGTCGCCTTTACGAATTGCCTTTCCTGGTAACACAGAAGACCTTCCTGAAACACTTCATTTCAAACGTCCTTACCTATTTATTCAATCATTTTTTCTAGTTTGTTTGTTCTCATTATCTGGTTGTTTGAATAGCTGTTGTCGTGTATGGGTCCCTTAAGCGTAATCCAGCATTAGTTTATTTGTCGAATCGAACATTACGGAAGACACTCAACATCGCAATGTATTAACACTGGTTTTAGTGTTTAAATTTAATCCTCGAGTACCACACAGAGACATCAAGAACATCATCAGAAATAAGTGTACACACCAACGGAGAGAAGACAGAAACATAAGCAGTACACCAGACCCAATTCACTATCTCAAAAGAAATCAACAAACTACCTTATTTCGCTTGAGAACTGGACACTGCAGACTACTAGAACATCTATACCGACTGAAGATCTCACACACTGATGAGTGCCCACGTGGAACAGGAGGCTAGAACCATGAGCATATTCTACAAGAATGCCCAACCTATAGGGAAATGAGATGCCAGATCTTGCCAGAGGGTGCGGAGCTGAGACAAAAGCTGTGGGGCAGCCGCTCCGACCTGGTGAAGACTACAGACTTCATCATGGCGACTGGCCTGCAGATATAGCATGACCAAAAAGATCCTGAACGCAAAGAAGTTTTTAAATTGAGATTACGTTAGATTAGAATCACACTCTTCAAGCTAATGTTATGTCAGTCTTACCTTCTGTCCCTGAAATCAGGAATGTGTCTAAGAGGATCAACAGCTTTCTTCGCGACATAATTCGTATAAGATGACTACAGGTTATGTCAAACACAGAAAATGTGGCAGAGAACAAGTTCACCAACACAGCTGGAGAGTAAAGTGGAGATGCGTAGGATACATCCTAAGCCACAAATTAAAGAAAGGTCCAGATTAGATACCAGGAGGGGATCAAGATGCTGAGCGGCGCATGAGCTGCAGTGGTCAGCGACCCATAGCTGACTGCTAGCGTCAGGGCCAGCGAACCAGGATCACCGCGTGGAGGTGTAGAAGGGTCTTGGCAGATCTGGTTTGCTGGTCCTGACGCTAGCAGTCAGCTATGGGTCACAGACCACTGCAGCTCATTCGCTGCCCAGCATCTTGATCCCATATCGTATATGATGCTGATAAAGGTAGCTGTAAGAAAGGGGCATGAATATAGTATTCTGGCACAACTATGCATTGCATTATAGCGATGAAAAAACTAGGACCACTGTAACCTTCCGAGCATGCTGTTTGTTGGGAATTGATCATGCAGCCTGTGTTCTTTGATAAAATACTAACTGCAGTGGTCAGCGACCCATAGTTGACCTCTAGTGAAAAATCAAGAAAAATCAGGGTATGCGAATTGATGCGTTTGAGAAAGGCTGTCGGGGTCACATGGCTGGACAAAGTACGAAACGAAATAATCAGACAGAAGGTGTATGGAATACATAAAAAGGAAGAGAATAACATGGTTCAGACACCTGACAAGAATGCAACCAAAGTTGTCAGCTACTCGTATCTACAATACCAAACATCAGAGAGGTAGACCACGAAAACGATGGATATATGATGTCAGCGAGACACTGAAAAACACGGAGTGACAACAACATCGGCGGCAAAGATGGCACACGACAGAAAACTACATCTCCCCATGACGTCTATCCGTACAAGTGGATACAGGATGATGATCTCTCCCTTTCATGAGGTTGGTGTTGTCTTTGGTATTAGGGATGACCAGATGTTTGTAGATATCTTTCCAAGTATTTCACACGGTCCATCTGTTCAACCAAGCCTCTTTGTTTGCATTTTTAATAAACGTGCCTCATGTTGGACAATATGCATGATGCCTCCTGTTGGACAATATGCATGCACCCTATGTGGTTAGAAGGGAACCAGAATGATACCGCGTCAAATTGCATTGTATTCACGTGACGGTAACCCATAAAAAAGAGACACAGTGGCTTAGGACATGGCAACCTCTTTACTCTGGACTATTGATTATATGTCTACAGCCATATACGAGATCGGCATAACCAGCAGGCTTTTATTGACGGGGAATGAGCGCAGTGATCCCTACCTTGGCCAATTGTTGACGAGGAATGAGCGCAGTGATTCCTACTTTGACCAATCGTTGACGGGGAATGAGCGCAGTGATTCCTACTTTGGCCAATCGTTGACGGGGAATGAGCGCAGTGATTCCTACCTTGGCTACAGTTTCTTGGAATGGAGCACGGTCATTTAATCTTGTCCAACATTGACGTGCCAGTCCGTTTGGGGCTTAAGATCTGGGTGGGTAGAAAATCAACATACATAACAGTAACCTCTTCTTCTTCTTCTTCTTCTTCTTCTTCGTTCTAAATCTCCCACTAACAAGCCCTGAAAAAGGCTTTCCAAGTAGCAGGAAGATGTCCAGAGAATGGAATGCGCTGTGTCGTAGTTTACAGCATGTCTTCAATATTTGTACCTTTTGGTCCGACACATCCGACTTCAGCAGACATTTTTGAGTACCAGGTTATCTGGCATGCCAACAACATGTCCCGCTCATCATATCTGAGAAGTGTATGGATGCTTAAATGTTAGTCTTGCTTAGAATTTCAAGAGTTAGCCATATTGTCCTATCACCAGATCATGAGCTGCTCAAATGGAAACGATTTAGATGTCTGATATATCTGCTCTACAATGTCCATGTTTCACTATGTATTTAGCAAAATTGATAGAATTACGGCACGATACATTAGTACCTTTGTGGCGACACTGATACCTTTTCAGTTCCAGACGTTTTCTTGGAGCATCCCAAACGCTTGCCTTAGCAAACCTACTGTTGACCTCACTATCAACCTTCGGCTTTCTTGTGAAGGTACTACCCAGGTACGTGATTCTAACGACTGCCTGGAAGCAAATGATTCTGTACAGTAATGGTTGGTTCTTCTTCGTTCGTTTATATGTGCACATTTTGGTCCGACATATCTGGCTTCAGCAGGCATTTGTTTTTAAGTATCGGGTTAGCCTTCCATATTCGATCCTTTCTCCTTAGCCAGTCTGCTCTGATACAGCCTATTATACAGGATCACCGCGTGGAGATGTAGAAGGGTCTTGACAGCTCTGGTTCACTGGTCCTGATGCTGGCGGTCAGCTTTAGATCGTTGACCATTGCAGCTCATGCACTACTCAGCATCTTGATCCCCATACCAGTGACAAAATACAAACACATCTCGTAATGTAAAATCAATATTTTGAAACCGTCCCTACAGATGCTCGGATACAGGTTAACTTTAAAAACATTATGGTACTGGATCAGCCATGTTGGATGACCCATATTTCAGCAATGGAGAGAAAACACAAATTGAATCAACCATTTATGTCAAGTACAGGTGTCGTACTGTACCCCACTGTGCTTTTCTACGTTACCAGATCCTTGCCCCAGAATTAAACACTCGACCTCTGTGTTTTAGTGTTCATATTCCACATCGCTTTAAATGTTGAGACAGCGAAGTCATTATCTTTTCATGATAGCTTAACGCGTCGAAATGTTGGCTGTAAACAGGCAACATGTTGTTCCCAGAGCACGTAAATAGCTGAAGTTGATGCATGTTTTATTTTCTGTAAACGCCGTCAGGGGCAGCATGTTCTTCGTGTGATAATATAATGGTCACGAGTCTAACCTTGTAAACTAACATTCTCTGGAGGTAAATGTATTTATACCATATCAATCAGTCTCAGATATGTACAAATTCGGGAGCGACCATGCTCGAAAAAGGTGAAGACCTGAAACGCAGTTTCCCGCCGTGAAACCCACCGGACAAGAATAGAATCAGTTGATCGATGAAGAAGATGTAGTTCAAATATGGATGTTGCTAATTCAGGGAGCGTGTATAATAAAATGTTGCGTTATGAAAGTTGTTATGACCTGCGCCTTTTGCATTCTTCTGCCCTTTGAAAGTTGTGCTAATTTCTTCCCTTCGAGGAGTGTCTGTTTTAATATCTGTTGTTGTTGTTGTTCCGAATGCCCACAATGAGTAGGTTTACTCTTCTGTGCGCCCTGAAAAGGATGTTAAGTGGCGGGTTACAGTAGCTTTCCTCATATACCGACCGTGCTGATTAAGGTGGACCGGGTCCTCCGGGCGGTTGTGCTATGCTTGGCTTCTTCTGCGTGTCGCTCACTACTACTGGGATCACATCGATCCCTCACCTTGCTAGTCAGGCTGTCATGAAAACAGCCTGTTTTCAGGGAGGTCTACGAGGAAGCCTAGGTGAGGATATTTTTCCTAACCCTGACTCACATATATGATCAGTATATTTTACCTAACCCTGACTTACATGTCTGATCAGTATATTTTACCTGACCAGATCTTAGTCATCCTATTTGTATTTCTAAATCTATGTTGTTGTTGTTGTCGAATGCCTTCAATGAGTTTGTTTACTCTTCTGTGCGCACCGAAAAGGGCTTAAAGTGGCAGGTTGTAGTAGCTTTCCTCACATTCGGGGCGTGCGGATCATGGAGGATTTAAACATTTAGACGTATAGGTCCACAGTGGACTAGCTGACATCGGCCAACGATTCATAGCTGGTTGCTTGCATGAGGGTCAACGAACCAGAGCTGACCAAGACCCCATTCCGCCTCGAGCTTGCTGATGAAGATGGGCCACAGTCCTCCAAGCGGTTGTGTTATGCTTGGCTTCATCTGCGTGATACTACTATAGAGATCGCGTTAATGCACCTCGTCAGCCAGACTGCCTTTAAAACTGACTGCTTCCGGCGAACACTACATGGGAGAGAGATAATGTCCCTAAACAGTATATTGTGCCTGACAGTACTAGCGTCTCTTATCCATATCTGGACGTCAGGTGAGGTCGAGTCAGGTAACTGGTGAGGTCGTTGGGGTAACGATGAAGACAGCCCAACAGCCCCATACACCACCCCTCTCTGTCAGCGGCCGCTGCCTGTGCCACTTCTGGCCGGAGAATGGTCCATTGTTTTGTGTTTTCCTCGACCTATTTTTGGGACTCTGGCCGTTCTTTGTTTGAGGTAGTGGTTGATCCACTTGTACATCTTCCCACAGACATCACTTCTTCTTAGCTTGACTCTAAGTCCGTCCTTCCAGACTTTGTCAAATGCCTTTTCCAGATCCACCCAAACATCTACTGTGTGTTTCTGTGCCTGGTAGGCATCTTCTATCTCCTGGGCTATGAGGATGACCTGGTCCTCAGTGGATCTGTGCTGTCTAAAGCCGGCTTGCTGTGGAATTAGTATTCGTTTTTCTTCCAGATGCCACATCAGTCTGGTGTTTATCATCCGTTCCATCAGCTTGCCGACACAGCTCAGTAGGCTGATGGGCCTGTATCCATTTGGATCTGTTTTATCCTTTCCTGTTTTTGGTACTGGTACCAGTATTGCGTCTTTCCATGCCTGGGGTACAATACCCCTTTTCCAGCTTTGGTTCAGGACTGATAGTAGTTTCCTCTTCGCTGTTTGGCCCAGCCCCATCAGCATTTCGTTTGTTATCCCGTCTTTTCCGGGAGATTTCCTTTTCTTTAGTGTTCTCATAGCCTCTTCCATTTCGCGCATTGTTAGTTTGGCCATCATGTGCTCTTCGGGAGCCGTATTTATGTTTTCGTGTCCCTTTAGCTCTTCGCTAATGTCTGTATGCTTATCTGCAGGGACCTCGATGTGGTTTGCTCTGGCATAGTGATCGACAAAGGCGTTTGCGGCTTTCTTACCTGTGATCAAGTTCTCGCCCTGCTTGATAGTAATTTGTTTATTTGACGGGGTTTCGTCGTTCATGGCTCTGACTAGCTTCCATAGCTTGTTCCCGTCTTTGTCCAGGTTTAGACTTTCCGTTTTATTTTTCCAGCTTTCTCTTGCTGTTTGCTTGAGAGTGTGTTTGTACTTCGCCGCGGCGGCTTTGAGGGCGATGTTTGCCTCCATGGATTTTTCTCGCTCTGCCATGTTCCTAGCATTTGTTACTGCATCTTCCACTTTCTGCAACTCATCATTCCAGTAGGGCTTATAGTTTTTCCTAGCTCCTCTTGGGATGGTTTCAGTGGCGGCTTGCATTATTGCCTTGCTTAGGCTCTCTACCATGGGCTTCATTTTGGTGTTTCGTGTGTTGATGGTTTCACACAGCCCATCTGTCAGGATTGCAAATCTGTCCCAGTCGGCTCGTTTGTAATTCCAACGTGGGAGCGGTTTTGTTTCCTGTGGGCCTACTTCCATGTCAATGGTTAGCCTGATCGGCCTGTGGTCGCTACCTGCCAGTTGGTTTAGCACCTGGCGGTCTATTTTATGGTGTATGTCCTGTGTGGAGAAGGCCAAATCTGGAGTCGAGGTGGTATGCCATGTTCTTGAATAGAAGCTAGGGCTATCCTCCGGCCTATTGATTAGGGAGAGATTTGCATCTATCTCCAAATCTTCCACTTCGTCACCTCTGCTGTCTGTGTCAGAGTATCCTCATCTCTCCGAGTGGCTGTTGAAATCTCCAACTACTATGCAGTTGGAGTCTCTGACCTCCATACTCGAGAGCGATAGGTCTCTGTTTGGTGGTCCGTACAGATTGAAAATGCGGAGCTTCGTCTCTTGAGCCATTATGTCAACTCCTACAATTTCTGCTTGTCCGGTGTGATTGACAGATACCGCGCTACTCGGTATGCAGTTTCTGGTCAGTATCAGGACCCCTCCTTTGTGGCCTTCTCTATCTAGACGGAAGGTCTGATATCCTCTGATTGAGAATTTATGGTTATTGTTGAGGTGCGTTTCCTGGATACATGCCACGTCAATCTTACCTTCATGCAGGTGGTGTGTTAGGGAAAGTTTTTTGTTAATGACTCCCTCCGCATTCCATTGTAGTATTTTGAGGGTCTTGAGGTTTTGGCCAATAGAAGTTGCCCCATAGCCATGTGCCTTGACTCCACGACACATGGGTGGGTGACCACCAGTAGTCAAGGGTGGGGCCCGGCACTATCGCTGCCTGGCGGGACTCCGCAGGATGAGCGCCATGCGTTTTTCTAATAGGTTGTACTGCCATCATACTGTGATTTACGTTGCACTGTTTTGTTAGGCTTGCGGCCCCGTGCATCCGATTTCAACAGGCGTTTCTGTAGGGATGCCCTCCTTAGCCTTTGGCTGTCCCCAGCCTATCTGCAAGGCAGCAGTTGTTTATGATCAGAGTTTTCTCTCTTATGGAAGTTGTCTTACCAGACTATCGAGTCTTCACTACTCGTGTCTATGGGGTGCAATGATGATATGTGATGATATATGAGATGGACTGGTTTACCCGGAAGAGAGGCAGTCCAGTGCGTCTGTATCCCAGGATCGTCACGTCCTGCCAGAAACGTAGCATTTGCATGTGAGTGGGGTATCTCTTTTTCCCTTTATTTTCTTGGCTTCTATGCAGGGATGGTACGCCTATCATTCCCCGCCACCTGGGGTGTTGACACATTGGGGCAGGTGTGCAATGTCCGCTGGTCTGCATCTCTTCTGCGTCCAGTATGATAGTTATATGGCTGATAACGTACAGAGGTAGATATCGTAGCCGGAGTGCATTCAGCCAGAGGACAAGCCTGGTAATGTCACAGAGATGTTGTTCGCCTGATGTGCGGACAACTCTCATGGTCAGTGGTTGAGTCTTGACAGTTCACAGTGAGGTGGCTGCTCTACTGTTTTCGACACCCCGACCAGGTACTAAGTCTTTGGTTGGTGTTTTCGCACCCCATCGCCGTATAGGGTGAGTATCAAGCAGTTTTCCGCCTGCTTTGATTGGTGGACGGCAGGGACCTCTTACTGTGGCTCTACCTGATAGGGCTGGGGCGCAGGTCCCAGGTCCCGAGCATGTAGGAGCCTCCCATTGCAGTGGTGCGGAGATTTTGGGCGGGATTGCGGCTTACAAGGGTTCGGCCGTAATCCCCCACATGGTAGCCTCGCGCCCTTGGCTTATCAGCCTGGTACGTGAACCAAAGTGTCTGCGGCTCCTCTCGATTTGAGCTGGTTTTCCGTAGCAACGCCCTGTCATTTGTAGGGTAAAACTGACCTGTCTTCAGATGATCTATTTCCAGCACCCGTTCACTATTTGGTCAGACGAATTTATTGAGGGCTTTTGTTTGTCAATGATCAGGTATTTGAAATCTGCGGTTTCTGCGGAGTTAAACACGATTTCCGTAGCGTTCTTTCATTTGAGTGTTTGAGAGCTGACTTGTCATCCGTGAGTCTAATACCAGCGTACGTTCATTATTAGACCCAAACGGCAGTGCTCTCGATTTGTCAGTTGTTCTACAGTATTGGCGTGTTCAGTCAAATTAAGCCGCAGGTTCCACATCTGGTGGTGCCCTTCCGTCAATTCCCTTAGCGAGACAATCAAGTTTCTTAGAGGGTAGCCCCAGATTTTCGAGGGTCTAATTCCAGCACATGTTCTCTATTAGACCCCCCGAAGGTGTACTTTTTGATAGTCATTCTGCAGTATTGGCGTGTTAAGTTAATTTAGGTCTCAAGCTCCACTCCTGATAGTGCTCTTCCGTCAATTCCTTTTTCAGAACACTGGATGCAGACCAAACCGGGCCACAGGGGGGCATAACCCCAGATTTCTGGGGGTCTAAATCCAGCACCAGTTCCATATTAGACCCCAGAAGAGTGGTCTCGGCATGTCCATCATTTCAGTGTTGGCCGTGTTGAGTCAAATTAAGCCGCAGGCTCCACTCCTGGTGGTGCCCTTCCGTCAATTCCTTTAAGTTTCAGCTTTGCAACCATACTTCTCCCGGAACCCAAACACTTTGGTTTCCCGGAAGCTGCCCGCAGAGTCATCGAAGCAACTTCTGCGGATCGCTAGTCGGCATCGTTTATGGTCAGAACTACGACGGTATCTGATCGTCTTCGCGCCTCTGACTTTTGTTCTTGATTAATGAAAACATTCTTGACAAATGCTTTCGCAGTAGCTCGTCTTGCGGCGATCCAAGAATTTCACCTCTAACGCCGCAATACGAATGCCCCCGTTTGTCCCTGTTAATCATTACCTCCAGTTCCGAAAACCAACAAAATAGAACCGAGGTCCTATTCCATTATTCCATGCACCATTATTCAGGCAGCCGAGGCCTGCTTTGAACACTCTAATTTTTCAAAGTAAACGCGCCGGCCACCCAGGACGCTCAGCGAAGAGCACCCGTGGGAGAGAGCCGGCAGACGGTAGGGCAGGAGACAACGGGCAGTGAACCGGCGCGAGCCGGACCGCCCGCCTGCGCCTGAGATCCAACTACGAGCTTTTTAACTGCAACAACTTTAATATACGCTATTGGAGCTGGAATTACCGCGGCTGCTGGCACCAGACTTGCCCTCCAATAGATCCTCGTTAAAGGGTTTAAAGTGTACTCATTCCAATTACGGGGCCTCGAAAGAGTCCCGTATTGTTATTTTTCGTCACTACCTCCCCGTGCCGGGAGTGGGTAAGTTGCGCGCCTGCTGCCTTCCTTGGATGTGGTAGCCGTTTCTCATGCTCCCTCTCCGGAATCGAACCCTGATTCCCCGTTACCCGTTACAAACATGGTAGGCATGTCACGTACCATCGACATTTGATAGGGCAGACATTTGAAAGATGCGTCGCCGGCACATGAGGCCATGCGATCAGCACAAAGTTATCCAGAGTCACCAGTGGGGACGCCGCAACCCCGCGAGGGGAAACGACGATTGGTTTTGAACTAATAAAAGCGCTCTTTCCGCGAGGGTCGGATCTTGGTAAGCATGTATTAGCTCTAGAATTGCCACAGTTATCCAAGTAGGATCGTGTCATCTAAGGAACCTCGACTGATTTAATGAGCCATTCGCGGTTTCACCGTGAGACAGTGTGAACTTAGACATGCATGGCTTAATCTTTGAGACAAGCATATGACTACTGGCAGGATCAACCAGATATCTGTCGGAGACGTACGTACAGCACACACCGGTCGGCGGAGGAAGGGTGTGTAAAAAGCCTCGCTGGGACGACGGCCGCAGGGACCGACTGACTGGACGGACGGACGGTTTGTTCCACCCGTCCCTCACTCCGTCGACCTAGGACCGCCTGACAGGGGCCTCCCACACGCACCAGACGACCGACCGACCGGGCTCGCTCGAGGAGGGATGGCAGCGCTCTGTGCAGAACGGATCCCAACGACCTCGGCGATGAATTTCACTGGGACTAGAGACAATTTGGCCTGCCGGCCTGCCCTTCTCCGTAGGGAGAACGCAGGGCCTCGAGGCAACGATTCCTGCTTTCCATTTGCCGGTCACAAGATCTTTGCGAGAGTCGGACCACCAGCGAGACGTACTGTCGAGCTCTGCTATAAGCCTTAGATAAATCACCACGGACGGACCACGTTTCCTGATACGGACCAGACCAGCGCACCTCGGTGGAGGAGCCGCTGCAACAAACCGCACCCAATTCGCTCTACGGGGAAAGGCAGGCGAGCGTTTTCCGCAAGCCCGCGCTATCGCTCCGCCTGGCGGGACTGAGATCGCTTTACGAACACTGGTTGAAATTGAGTCGCTGCGGCGAGACAACTACCCCAGATAGGCAGGCGAGCGTTTTCCGCAAGCCCGCGCTATCGCTCCGCCTGGCGGGACTGAGATCGCTTTACGAACACTGGTTGAAATTGAGTCGCTGCGGCGAGACAACTACCCCAGATCATTAACTGTTTGATTGTGTGGAGATGGTTTGGCTTAATGTTGAAATTTTTGTTTACATGATTCGCCAATTGCTGTAGTTCTTGTTCACTTTCAGCCAGTACAATTGTGTAATCTACTTACCTGAGCATATTTACAGACACTCCACCGTTAATGCCTCTTGGCATTTCCTCTGTTGAAGAAATTATTTGCGTAAATGTTAAGCAGACAGGAGAACTGTAGACACCCTTGTCTCACATCTCGTTTTACGTCAACATGTGGGGAGTAAGTTATGTCATATTTGAGACGGCGTGTGGCCAAATGGTTGCGAGCTTGGTATACAGACCCAACGTTCCAGGTTCAAATCTCGACGGGTTCGGTTTAACAGACCGAGAACTGTAGACAGTCTTGTCTCACATCTCGTTTTACATCAACTTGTGGGGAGTAAGTTATGTCATATTTGAGACAGCGTGTGGCCAAATGGTTGCGAGCTTGGTATACAGACCCAACGTTCCGGGTTCAAATCTCGACGGGTTCGGTTTGAAAGACCGTGTATGAATCGGTGTTTTTCATGGTATGACCTCTTCTCCCAGACTACCCAACTGTAGATTGGTACATGACGATGTCAGGAGAAAATTCGCAGCCGTCGCGAAAGCTAGGAAGTTCGAGCTACATCATCGGCACTTTGAACAATGAAATGAGTAAGCCCAGAGGTCGCACTGGTTTTATGAGGTCGGCTCTATGGGCCATTTCCCATGTGTTCACATCTTACTGAAATGAGGAGCCGACAGTCTGTCGCAGTCAGGTGTTGCTGGGACGACCCCGAGGCGCCTCTATGTGGACCTATATCTTTTTCTGCCCTTGATTTCGACAGCCAGATGCAGTTTCATACGGACTGCACATCCTTCAGAGAGAAACCGCATAGAAAAGTTGCGTCAACAGAACGGTGAATGTTGGATGAAAGTTAAAGAAGAACTGGTACCAGGACATAATTTACCATACACTTGGGGAAGATTTCTGAACAGGTTAAGAGCAGGTGTGTCAAGGTGTGGGTCCTACCTAAAAAAAAGGAGATATGCAGTCGATGAATACTGCAAATGTGGAGATTTCCAAGACCCAGAAAACACCTGATTAAATGTCCTGATATGCATTGGTCTTGGGCAGCGGAGGACGTGATATTGGCAGATAAAAGAACTTCTGCTACTTCTTCGTTGTCCATCTCCCGCTATAATACTCTGCAAAAGTTTTGCAAGTAAGAGGAAGTTGTCTGAACTACGATATTTGGACCTTTCGGCCCGACACATCCGACTTCAGCAGACATTTTTTAGTACCGGGTTAGCCTTCCCTTTTCGATCCCTTCTGCTTAGCCAGTCTGGGTACCGGGTTAGCCTTCCCTTTTCGATCCCTTCTGCTTAGCCAGTCTGGGTACCGGGTTAGCCTTCCCTTTTCGATCCCTTCTGCTTAGTCAGTATGCTCTGTTGCAGCCTGTTATCCAGGAGGTGTAGAATGGTTTTGGCAGTTCTGGTTCCCTGCCCCTGATACTAGCAATCAGCTATTGGTCGCTGACCACTGACGATAAAGCATTGTTCAGCATCTTGATCATAAATGAAAGCACTGAGGGTGGGTGGTGTTTGTAACAAAATCTATGTGAGATTGCCGGACACAGAAAGCGAGCACCGTGTACAGATCTCCCCTAATAATAATCGCTGAATATTCTTGTGTGTTTCCATACATATTTGTTCAGATATTTAATTATCTATGCAAGCACGTGAATACTTTGACGCACAACAAGAACGTTGCATTATATCAAGCCGTGGGTTCTTGATACGATTGCTAGCACCATGTACAACACTCTTCAATCGCCTCATACAGCATACGTGATAGGTCGTTGCAGTCCCATTTTTCTGGGTCTCCGCGATAAAAATATAATGCAATTAATAATAACAATAATAATGATAATATTCATAATAATAATAATTGGAACTGATTCCATAAAAAAACGAGAATTCATATATCTACTCGGGCCAAGAAAATATGAACTCCCATTACTTGCATAAATGGGAAAAAATCAAATGAAAAAAATGTAAAAGTTGATTAAAGTTAAGTTTAATAAAATTTTTTAAATGGGTATGGTCAGATACCGCACGAGAACACAAACAAAACCTACGTTACGACCAATAGGCCTTCATCAGGGACAACAAATAACAATACTGAACTAACAAATCAACATATAAGGAAATGATAGTAGACCCAGTCTGTCTAAGCGACTGGCTGGGTCGAATGCTTGACTGAAAATGAAGCGGCGCGGTCAAATAAGGTGGCCAGGAGAGCGTAGGAAGTGAGGGTGAATGCGCCAAATAAGCCAGTGGCCAAATATGGAAAAAGGCCAAATAGTGATCCAATTGGGAGAACAAAAAGAAGGCGAAATAAACCGGGAGGGGATGAGATTTATATGACGGTTGGTGGAAGGACTGATAGAAGGAAGGGGAGGGGGCAAAGTAAGACAAATAGATGGGGGCCAGTTTGAGATTTTAAGACTTGCATAAAGAGATCTCACAAAGGTTAGCTGAGGGGTGGTTCAGCTTCAACCGCATCAAGACAGTACTTCAACAGCTGAAAGACAACAAAACGGGACCTAACACCTTCAACAGCCTGATCATTCTAGCCATAGTATATGGCTGCCAGGTGTGAAACTTTCGGAAAAGTGACATGGCACGGCTTCAAGTTACCCAACGAGCGACGGAGCGTAGAACACTGTCACTTTCACTACAAGACCCACATCAGCAATACCTTCATCAGGTGTAAAACCTGCTTCAATGACGTCGTAGATACGACGTTGATAAGAAAGTACAGGTAGGCAGACCACGTGGTTCGCATTCCTGACAAACAGATGGACACGTAAAGTGATGTCATCGTGGCCCTATACCTATAACGAGACGTCCACTAATGAGAGGTGGCTTGCGACGTTGGTCCGGTATGGTACTTTAAGACAAGAGACAAAGTTGGGTTTAGAAGACATTTGGCTACCTGACATACGGCACAAAATCTCCCTGAATTAAAACCCTAAGGGCAGTATTACATTATAATAATAATAGGCGGCAAAGGACTGTCGCGTCGATCGTATGTGATCACGTTTGATGGTCTGAGCCCTTTAATGAGCCGACGATCTGTCGTAGCCAGGAGTAGCTAGGGCGACCCCAAGGGAGCGTCCATGTGGGACAAGGTCTTTTTCCACCCTTGTTTTTGGCAGCCAGTTCTGGTGGGCTGGGACATCCTGAGGGGGGAATTGGGGTGGATCATATAACCCAAAGTAGAAAGGCGGTTATGGTCGATTATATAAACGATCCTCTTGAGATGTGTTCGTCGGATGATCTCAATTTTGGTAACCTGGCCATGCCGATGGATTTCAACGATTCACATTTGGAAGACTTAAAGACTCTTCTGATCTCTTTTCAAGACCGTCCATATTTCAGGGCCATACATAAGGATTGGAATGACGATCCACAATAGGAAAAGAAAAATCGTTACCTGCAACATACACACCTAGACCACCACTTCACATTGATGAGCAGTAACATGTTAGACTGACCGCTATACAGTCTTGTCTTGTCTTATCTACTTGTGTCGTGGGGAGCCGTAATTTTCGGTCCAGTGCTAGACGTGTTGCTGTAGTGGTCGTCATCCAGTGACGATTTAGAATATTCGCAACATTTCCTATCCATCTAGTTCTCGGTCTGCCACGGTTGCGAAAACCCGAACGTCGCACAGGGGTAGTTGGTCAGGATGTGTTGTCTTTAGGTGGCCAAACCAATTGATTCTCGTTACAGTAGCCTGGTCAAATATGTAGGGATATACACTGTGGTCCCAGTATTAGTGACGAAGCTGAGAATCCTTGTATTACACTACAGCCAGGTCTAATCCATCTTCTTCGGCACGCACGAGATTTAAGAATGCATGTGCAACTAGAGAACATTGTAAAGAGCAAACTACTCAACACGCGTAGCTTCATACAATAATAATATACCTTTTTCAAAGGGACACACGAGCATGTTCAAATCAAGCCCCAAAAGATCAAAATCAAGACCCCCCAAATCTGTAATTAAGATTCTTAGCAGTGCATGAACTGCAGCGGTGGGCGACCCAAAGCTGACTACTAGTGTCAGGGTCAGCGACCCAAAGCTGACTGCTAGTGTCAGGGCCAGTGACCCAAAGTTGACTGCTAGTGTCAGGGCCAGCGACCCAAAGCTGACTGCTAGTGTCAGGGTCAGCGACCCAAAGCTGACTGCTGGTGTCAGGGTCAGCGACCCAAAGCTGACTGCTAGTGTCAGGGTCAGCGACCCAAAGCTGACTGCCAGTGTCAGGGTCAGCGACCCAAAGCTGACTGCTAGTGTCAGGACAAGCGACCCAAAGCTGACTGCTAGTGTCAGGGCCAGCGACCCAAAGCTGACTGCTAGTGTCAGGGCCAGCGACCCAAAGCTGACTGCTAGTGTCAGGGCCAGCGACCCAAAGCTGACTGCTAGTGTCAGGACAAGCGACCCAAAGCTGACTGCTAGTGTCAGGGCCAGCGACCCAAAGCTGACTGCTAGTGTCAGGGCCAGCGACCCAAAGCTGACTGCTAGTGTCAGGGCCAGCGACCCAAAGCTGACTGCTAGTGTCAGGGCCAGCGACCCAAAGCTGACTGCTAGTGTCAGGGCCAGCCAACAAGAGTTGCCTACACCCTTCACGTGATGGTCCTGGTTACAGGCTGCAGAAAGACAGACTGGCTAACGAGAAAGGGATCGAAGAGGGAAGGTTAACCCGGTGCTTAAAAAATCCCATGCTGAAGTCAGATGTGTCGGACCGAAATGTGCAAATATCACAGTCAATCTGTAAACTACGACCACAACGCATTCCGTTCTCCTAACTACATCCTGCTAGTTTCATGACTTAGTAGCTGGAGTATGAGAATGATTATCTATGCATCCCCATACCCGCCTCTGTGTTTATAATTTGTCCATCATGTCGTTCTATGAACCTGGTATTCGCGGCAGCGTTACGTTTATAACTGCGCGCATTGTGTGAAAGAGATTTCTAGTGTTTTCAAATACGTGGCACCTTTGTCCTAACCTACAGGTCTACATATGAAACATTAAGATATAAACACAAGGCACAGACTCTGCACTGTATGTAGCGCTTTGCATATCTTTCTTTATCTACCTAAAATTCGAGATATGAAAACCGAACCCAGACAATCGTGTTCCGTGTATTTCGTTTTTTTTATTCAACTCTTGTTTTCTGTGGAAATAAAGAATAAATTCACCACCACTGCTGATCTTGGCTACCTTACAGGTAGGTCAAGGTAGTCTCGTCACAAGGTAAAGGTCAGTTAAATGACAACCATTATCGTGGGGGGTAAAGATCTCTTCACGTACTAAGCCGCAGCCTTCTGTGAGGTGGGGTGGCCAGTTCCCCTCGTTGCTGTGTCTACCTGCCACAACTCATATGTCAGATGACCATTTACAGCTGTGTCGACTGGGGGAGACGTCGTGTCAGACACGAACCACAAAGAAAAAGAAGTAGAAGAAGAAGAAGAAAAAGAAGAAGACGAACAAAGAAGAAGGTGAAGACGAAAAAGAAGAAAATGAAGGAAAAGAAGACGGATCTCTGGTCAGGAACTGTACAGCGATCATTCATCAAAACACCTGATGGTATCTTTGAAGCGACATAATCCTTACATTTCACCCCATCCTGCGACGATCTTTCAAACAATGCACCAGCTTTATTTCATGGATTTCATCTCGTTTTCTTTGGTCGGCCTCTCTTTCGCCTTCCATCTGGGCCCACTGCCAGACTGATAATTAGAATTGTTAGCTTGTGTTGCTGCTGTTAGCTTGACCCAGTCGTGACAACGGCAAAGTTAGCTGAAAAGAGAGTAAGAAGAAGGCAGAGAGAGAGAGAGAGAGAGAGAGAGAGAGAGAGAGAGAGAAAGAGAGAGAAGAGGATGGACAGCCTGAGAGAATAACATGGACAACAATCAACAACAGAGTTGGTAAAATACACACGGGATAGAAAGGGATGGAGGTCCATGATCGCCAACGCCAACCGGCAGTGCACCTGATGATGATGTGCTTGACCCAGTAGCACTTTGAGGCTGGTCCTACAGCTCCACTCCCAGCTGGGGCGGATTGTTGATGTTGTTAGATTCACCCAGTAGCACTTTGAGGCTGGCCCTACAGCTCCACTCCCAGCTGGGGCGGATTGTTGATGTTGTTAGATTCACCCAGTAGCACTTTGAGGCTGGTCCTACAGCTCCACTCCCAGCTGGGGCGGATTGTTGATGTTGTTAGATTCAACCAGTAGCACTTTGAGGCTGGTCCTACAGCTCCACTCCCAGCTGGGGCGGATTGTTGATGTTGTTAGATTCACCCAGTAGCACTTTGAGGCTGGTCCTACAGCTCCACTCCCAGCTGGGGCGGATTGTTGATGTTGTTAGATTCACCCAGTAGCACTTTGAGGCTGGTCCTACAGCTCCACTCCCAGCTGGGACGGATTGTTGATGTTGTTAGATTCACCCAGTAGCACTTTGAGGCTGGTCCTACAGCTCCACTCCCAGCTGGGGCGGATTGTTGATGTTGTTAGATTCACCCAGTAGCACTTTGAGGTTGGTCCTTCAGCTCCACTCACGATGTGCGAGAGTCAGGCTGGAAGAACACAGGTGCAAAATTGTCAAATTGCATGAGGGGGTTCCCCAGGGAGGATCACTATCCCATACCTTGTTTATCCTCTTCATTTATGATCTGCCAAAACAGTTCAGACCACACATCCACAAAGCACTCCATGCGGATGACCTGGCCATATGGACCCAGGTAGAAAACATTGGAACCGCAAAAGCAAGAATGCAGGAAGCAATTAATGCAGTAAAGAAATGGGCAGACTCATGGGGTGTCACAATAAACAAAAGCAAGACCCTCTCAACACTCTTCTCGCTCTCTATAAAGCCAGAGCAGGTCAACCTATATTTAGAAAATAGCCTACTTCCTAGAGAAGACAATCCTACATACCTAGGAATGAGATATGACAAATGATTAACATAGGGCCCACACATAGAGAATACTCAAAAAGAAGGCCACACTCAGACTAGGGATGGTGAAAAAACTGGCAGGGACAAACTGGGGCGCAGATGCAAACACAGTCAGACAGGTCTACACTGGATACGTACGGCCAACACTGGAATATGGCATGGGTGCCTATGCAACAGCGGCAAAGACCAACCTACAGAAACTAGACAAGGCACAGAATACCGGACTCAGAATTATTACCGGAGGTCTGCGAGGCACCCCAATTAGAGAACTCGAAGCGGTAGCAGGTCTCCAGAGCCTCGGTGAGCGCAGAGATGGAAAAATACTAAACCTCACAGAAAAATACAAGCGTATGAATTAGCATCCAATGCAGGGAAAAGTCAATGAATTAACAAAAAACCGCATAAAAAGAACAAGCTTCAATCATCTATCAAAAGCCCTTACAGCCAGGAACAGTGACATCATATCAAAATGTTCAACGACATGGGAAATGATACAAGTATATGAAAATACAGACCAACAGCCCAACTTCGCAGTGGAAGCGAAAATACCAGGTATCGATAGAAAGGTGGAAGAATCAGACCATGCATTGAGAGAAAAAACCCTAAAGCATATTGGAGACGCCTATCCTCAACCCATGTGGACGCACGTCTACACAGATGGATCATCAGAGGAAGCATCGAGGAAAGGAGGGGCGGGACTCGTCATATTTCTACAGGATGGAACCGTTTTAGAAAAATCAAGTGCTGCCGGGGAGCCCTCGACAAATCTAAGAACAGAGCAACAGGCAATAATTGAAGCAGTCAAACTATTGGATGAAAAGGGGTTAAAGGATAACAGAATAGTGTTTTTGTGCGACTGCATGTAAAATTTTGCAGGCCACACAAAGAGAACCACGAAATAGTATGGAAAGGGAACTGATATGCCAGCTAAACAAACTCTCAGACCACAATAAAATCACCCTCCAGTGGATTCCAGCTCACTGCGGCATACCTGGGATTGAATGGGCGGACAGGCTAGCCAGTGAGGGAAGACAAAGAGAATAATTCACTCACCCAGTGTCACTGCCAGAAGTCAAGGCAAACACCAAAAAAAAAATATAAACAACAGTGGATAGAGAGAACAAACAGTAAATACCCACAGGACCCAATCAATAGACTTAATAGGAAACAGTATACCACAATTTTTTGCCTCAGAACAGGTCATTGCAGACTAAATGCACACAAGCATAAAATGAAAGCAGCACAGACTGCACAATGCACATGTCAGAGAGGACCCCAGACTCCAGAACACATCCTGCAAACATGTCCACTGCACAAAGACTCCCGTGAGAAAACCTGGCCCGAGGAGAGAAACATACAAGACAAACTGTGGGGAACCATTGAGGACCTACGACTGACGTGTCACTACATGGTTGCAGTCCATCTGGTGGCATAAAACGAGCATACGAAACCGAACGCAAAGAAGAAGAAGAAGAAGAATTCTTTTAATGAATAAAATCGTTCTGATTTTGATATCTATAATCTATTATAATCCGTGGGGGAATTAACGCACAAGTACCAATCTTTCTGATATTGCTGTACAAAATCCTTTTGATTTTGGTGTCCTTTCTTCTTTCTAGCATCTACATGTCAAGAAAAACCAACATATTCTGAGGTCATGCTGGTACATACTAATGGGTATCAATCAATCAATCAATCAAGCCCATCGCTTCTCTTGGTGCATGGACCTTTGATCACATCTCGCAAACATGCACAGTCCTGGACTGCTCTTTCTGCCTTTCTGCAGACGAACCTTTTAATCGCAGTATTCTCTAACATTTTTTTCTTCTTGTAGCTTTAGATATGTCTCTTTCTCTTCTATTCAGAATTGCAAGAGAGAGTTTGTCTGGCTGTGTTGAAAGAGCACTTCTTCAGCGTGTATCCGTTGTCTTCTCTTAACTTGTTCCAGATGCTTTTGTTGACTGCTTTCCCATATATCTTCATTGCAGACCATGCACTGCCAATTTATGCACACTATCTTTCGTATGCATCTTTTAACGAAGGACTGGAGTCATCGGTCGCTCTCCATGTTTCGGTTCCATACAGTAGCATTGGCTTGAAACTGGATTTGAATATTCTTACTTTGGTATGAGTCTTGATTTATCTGGATCTCCATATGCTGTTTAGTGTCAAGAATGCGACTCTTGACTTTTCAATTCTGATTTTTATATATGCATCCGTAGTTCCTGAAGTGCCCATTGTCCTGTCAAAATAGGCAAAGTCATTCACCACTTTCATCGGCTCTCTCTACAGCCTTACTGGTTCATAGATAATAGGCTTGATTTTAAAGAGAATGATTTTCTTCATGTTGATATTCAGGAAGATAACGATGATGATGATTTCAACAGTTTGTCAAGGGGAAGAGGACTAACGTCTGATCAGGCAAAACATACCGGCCAAGACCCTCACCTCAGCCTCACAGTAGCCCTCCTTGGAAACGGGCTGTTTTCATGGCAGCCTAGCTAACGAGGTGAGGGATCGACGTGATCCCTGTAGTAGCGAGCGACACGCAGATGAAGCCGAGAATAGCACAACTGCCTGGAGGACCTCGATTCCGTATTCATCAGCATGCAGGATGTGAGGAAAGCTACTGAAACCCGTCACTTAACGTCCTTTTCAATGGGCACAAAAGAGCAAACTTAATCATCGCAGGCATGCGAAACAACAAGAACAGCAACAGTTCGACCAAGGGCTTCATAGAGGAGCAACTTGTTATTCACACATTCTTCGTCGTCAAAAATATGTGGAGGCTTTTTTTTCCAGAGCACAGGTTCTAAACCTATTTCTTCTTTTCTTCTTCTTCTTTCTTCGTCTTCCTCTTTTTCTTCTGCCTTCGTCACGAAAAGTATGTTTTGCCTGACCCTGACTAACATGTCTTGGGCTTGAGAGATCAACTTTGAGAGGCCAATCTGTTTAAGGTCTGTTATCTTATAAAGGTTAAGGGGTCAAAGATGCACTAAAGGGAATACAATTCCAGCAGCCAGCGACTCATAGCTGGCTATTTGCATCAGGGTCAGCGACGCATAGCTGGCTGATTACATCAGGGTCAGCGACTCATAGCTGGCTGCTTGCATCAGGGTCAGCGACTCATAGCTAGCTGCATGCATCAGGGTCAGCGACTCATAGCTAGCTGCATGCATCAGGGTCAGCGACTCATAGCTAGCTGCGTGCATCAGGGTCAGCGACTCATAGCTAGCTGCATGCATCAGGGTCAACGACTCATAGCTAGCTGCATGCATCAGGGTCAGCGATTCATAGCTGGCCACTTACATCATGGTCAGTGACTCATAGCTGGCTACTTGCATCAGGGTCAGCGAACCAGAGCTGACCAATACTAAACTCCGTCTCCAAGCGGTTGCCCTGGAAACAAGCTGCACAATTGTAGTTAAGCTAAGAGAATTAGGATCGCAGTTCCAAATTAAACCCGGTACTAAAAAACCCAGCTGTCGGGTCGAAATGTATCGCAGCCTCGCTGTAAACTACAAAACAGCATCACGACATCCTTTTCGTGACGAGCGCAGAAGAAAAATAGGAAGACGAAGAGAGAAGAAGAAGAAAAGAAGAAATAGGTTAAGAACCTGTGCTATGGGAAAAAAAGCCTCCAAATTATTTATGACGACAAAGAATGTGTGAATAACAAGTTGCTCCTCTATGAATTGAGAAGAATTAGAAAACCAGACGCAAGTTGTTTGTACCAACAAAGCTGAAATCTGTACACTGAAACCAAAGGCAGGCGTTCTCTTGGTCCTCAGGCTAGATGACGGCCCCCGGGATGTCATCACTTTTCTATGTACGTTATATTTCAGGGGCGTAACTGCCAGCTGTAGATTATTGGACATTTTCAGAATGCCCCTAGCACGGAGTGATTTCCGGGCATGCATGTTTGATGTTAGTAAATGTCCAGTTAAACGTCGGAACAGCTGCGGCGGAATGCTTACTTCTCATGGATAAAGTTCCGGGTTTGATTCCCGTTATCGCACGATCTAGACGATCCAGTTGAAAATTGGTATATGACGTATTATAAGTAGAAAAGGTAGCGATGAAAGGGAGCTGATCCTCCTACATAGTACAATGAAGTATCCAACAATCCAACCCAAACAGCAGATCTGAAACCAGAATTGTCATAACCAGCATGTTTGTTAATCCTTGTGTTGTGACTGTTGCACTAGTTTACATTGTGCGTTGCTGCTTTGCTATACTTTATATTGCCTGTTCAAGTTTAAAAAATACTCACCTCCAACATACGTCCTAAGTGAGCGGCTGTTCAACGGATTCCGTTTCACACCCGCCATGTTCTCAACTGTCTGCTGAGGAAACTGTGAGTCGGAGAATAATGAAATTTTGCAAACTTGACGGCTGGCATGGGCTGTTAACACCAGAAGTGACGTCGTCATGCGCATTGTAGGTATGTTCACTTGTTGCAGTTTGGTCCGGTTTCATTTGAACAAACCTCGTATATCGTGGTTTGTCTGAGAATGCTTAGAGAATCCTATTTGTTTTTAAGTGAATGCATGTTTCATGCGAAAATGACTCTTTAACTAAATATAAAAACACTGATTAGTGGTTTAGTTAGAAGCAAATACATTATTTTCTTATTTTTTAAATTAAAGGTTTGTCTTTCTTGATTCTAGTGGCGAATGTACGCCTTTTTAGATTCCAGATCGTGGTCCTTTGGACCATATCAGGACGTCGTGACCGTGTATGGATGCGTGTGTGAATGTTTCTAGTGTGGACGAATTTTCCAGTTTATGGATACGTGTGTATATCTGTTCATAATGTAAATGTATTTTTCAATTCATGATGCATGTGTATATCTGTTTATAATGTGGGTGTATTTTCCAAATCATGGATAAGTGTATGTATCTGTTTATTGTGTGGATGTATTGGCCAGTGTATGGATGCGTGTGTGTATCTGTTTTTAATGCTTTTCATTACGGCAGTTTTGCAATACAGTAGCTTTGCCAATCCTTTGAATAATTTTTAGATTTTTGTCTAATTTTTGTTATAACGGCGTAACATTTTGAAACGTGATCTGGTTTGGATAATTACTTTGCAATTTTTAGGAAATGTTGAAAGACAACACTATTTTAATCATCGAATTTCCGTTCTCATTTCATATTTATTTCCACCGAATAGTTAACGGCTTCAATTCGTATTTGATCAAATAATACAAAACCCGATTTTCATACATCCCACCTTTCCATTCTTCTTCATGTATGGATTTCACACCAGCAGAAGTAAAGTCTACAGCTACTGTAGATAGCAGGCTCCCGCTCTGCTCTGTGCGAGAATCGGAGCCGTGCCGCAGAAGGTGTGGCTGATCCAGGCAACGGGAATCAGACGCTTAAGCGAAGTTATTATTATTATTATTATTATTATTATTAGTCTTAATCTTGATACAAAACTCAAAGTCTACCTAGTCGTAGTGCTCCCCAATCTTCTGTATGCAAGTGAGACGTGGACTGTGTACAGCATGCATGCTATAAAAATAAGCCACCTCCATACAAGCTGCCTCCGTAGATTGTTGAGAATACAGTCGCAGGATAGGGTACCAGACACCGAGATCTTCATGAAGGCAAAAATACCGAGCATCCACACACTGTTGCAGAAGACCCAAATCAGGTGGGCCTGCCACGTCGTGCGCTTGCCAGATAACCGCATCCCAAAACAACTAATGTATGGTGAGCTGAAAGAGGGCCTGCGTTTGGTCGGTGGCCAAAAGAAGCACTGCAAAGACTCCCTCAAAGTATGTCTGACACAATTCAACGTCGATGCAAACTGATGGGAATGCCTCGCACAGGTCCGCAAGGCATGGTGTAGAACCACCATTAGAGGCATTTCCATTGCTGAGAAACGCCGGACCTCAGACGTCCAGAAAAAACGCACTTTGCGAAAAGACAAAACAACTGAAACGCACGTGTTCAATTCTGATCTCAAATGCTACATATGTGAAAGGGGTTTCCTTGCCAGAATTGGACTATACATCCACTTCCGAACTCACCAGTGAGGTGCAACACAGGATACATGACTGCTCATGTCATCATCACTTGGGATGGATGGCTATTTTTATTACTACAGCTGACCTTGTTCATTAAACGTGTACCAAAGCACTTTATTTCTTGTTCTAATCTTGGTTTCGTCCCTAAACATTTTGTTTTATGCGATAAAGTCGCTAGGCCATTGCACACTTCTCTTCAGTTTTCTTTTTACCTAATGATTGAAGGCACAGTGGTCGTAATCTTTCCTTCGAAGTAAGGAGGTCAATTGATCCACTCGAGTAGGTTAATCTTCTGGAATCCCTTAATCGTTTAGTGAATCGTAGACAACTGCGAGTGCCAGTGGGGTTAGGATAAAGGTCATGACATGTGTAGGTTAGGGTTCGTATCCCTTTAAGGCTTACGTTTATTACTTACATCAGAGTTAATATACATCTAGGCTGCACACTTCCTCTAGACTGCCCAAGTGGACAACCTTAATTTATCTGCCATTAAAATGGGGCAGAAGATGCAACTCAGTGAACGAGTTGACAGCATCCATCATCTCATAGCTGGCTGCTTGCATCAGGGTCAGCGACTCATAGCTGGCTGCTTGCATCAGGGTCAGCGACTCATAGCTGGCTGCTTGCATCGGCGTCAGCGACTCATAGCTGGCTGCTGGCATCAGGGTCAGCGACTCATAGCTGGCTGCTGGCATCAGTGTCAGCGACTCATGGCAGGCTGCTGGCATTAGGGTCAGCGACTCATAGCTGGCTGATTGCATCGGCGTCAGTTAACTATAACTGACAAAGATCGTATTTCGCCTTCAATCGCCGGACCTCAAAACAGACTGCACTAGTGTAGTCTGGCTAAGTGAATAGGGTGTCACAGTGGGGAGAAAAACCCAATACCCCTCAAAAAGCCACCTTAAACCGGATGCGACAGATCGAATGGCGCAGATATCGTAGTCTCTTTGTAACCGTCGGCACAAGGTCACAACATTCTATTCAGGACGAATGGAGAAGAAAAAGAAGAGGATCTATAAATACAGCCCCCCCCCCCTCCACGCCACCCTCTTTCTTCCCTCCCCGGCGAACTCCTCCAGCAATGAGAATGAACGAAGTAATGAGAGTTTTAGTTTCCTATAGAGCAGTTAATACAACTGTAGATGGTTAAGTCGTCGGCTTCATGATCAGGTGGTGTGGGTTCTTCTTCGTACGCAGTCAGACAGTAACCATTATTTTTTCGAAGAAAGCGGCGGTCATCCTGAGGCTGTCGACTCTGCCATAGAGCTTCTCTTGTGGTTCCACTGGTGATGGCCACATCTGCTGTCTCTGATCCTCGTATGTCGGGCAGTTCTGCAGCAGATGCTCAGCGGTCATTTTCTCGGTACCACACGGGCATTCGTCGGTACCACCTATCTTCAATTTATTGAATAGGTGGTACCTCAGTCTATTGTGGCCTGTGCGAAGTCTGAAGACAACGACCTGCTCTCTTCTGTTCAACTGGTAATAGGCATCGTTTTTGGGGTGTGGGCTCGTCTTTGTCACGGGGTGCTTGATGCTGGGTCCCCTGCATCTCGTAGTCGCCTTCTAGTCGACTTGTCCTTGACTTGCCACTGGGGTCGGGCGGCTTGAGGTGTGAGAGTGAGGATAAAAATTAGCGCAGTTTATCCTTACTATAAATTGCGGTACCAAATAAATTACACCATCATCGTCTACGATGGATGGCGGCCTTTGCCTTTCAGACGAATGAGGCAACAACAGGAACAAATCACATTCTCTAGGAGAAAGCAACCATTATGTTATATTATGTTGTGCAATACAGAATCGACGTCACTGCTCTTCGTGCAGGATCATAGGTACAGTCTCTCTTTCTCTTTCTCTTTCTCTTTCTCTCTCAGAAAATGGCAAGATGTACCGATACTGATTGCTCATATAGTTATTCTTTAGTTGTACACATTTCAGTTCCGTCATCTCAGGCAGTCTGGGGACGGTGTGGGCTAGTGGTTAAGTGACAAGAAGGTGCTGGTTTCGATCCCCATCACAGCACCGGCCGTTACCCCGGGGAAGCAAACCATTAGAAAATGCAGGAGAAAGCAGACCTTACATACAAAAAAAGAAGACTGAAGTCGGATGCACTGGCGCAAAATAAAAACCACGATGCAACGCATGCCGCCTTGGGAATCCGAGAAATACGACGACGGAAAAAAAAATCATCACGCTGCTGACCGAATCACGTTTGATCTAATGGATTCGTGGATTGCTACTTTCTCGATTGCAACATGGTCGGTATCAGGTTTAGTGAGGGGTCGCTAATAGCGATCAAAATATTATGTCATGTAGTATTCCATGGTGGCGTTCAATTGTACTATGGGGCTGAAATGAAAACCTTAAAAGTGAGATATCAATTAGAAAAACCATGCTTTGGTTGGTAGTTTGTTAAAATGGTTGCTTTGGATGTCAAGAGTGTCTCACACGTGCCCTCGTGTTGCAGACGAGAAATATGACGTCATAATTACAGTTAAAAGATGGCTACTGCAATTTTTACATTCACCAAAGAGGAGCGGCGTCCTGTTATCCGGTTTTTTTAGCATCGAAGGGGTGATTCCTATATAAATTCATCGGCAAATGAAAGTTCAGTACGGTGATGGATGCCTTTCACTCCAGCAAGTGTATGAGTGGAGTAGTAAGTTTCGAAACGGCGTGAGTTATGTGACAGTTTGTTCACGATCGAGGCGCACCGAGTAGTTGTCTATTGCAGTCATTGACGGCCTTGTAAAAGGAAAATCGCCGATTAACTGTGAATGCCACTTGCAGGAGTGAATAGGAACACATGTCACTATCAAAACTATCGACTGACCGAAGATATTTCAATTGGATCAACAGTGGTCTGCATCACTCGTGATGAACGAATAAACAGACACAGTTGTCCCCCTGGGCGCTGAAGATTACAGATACGCCACTGTTCAGCTCGGGAAAGCTCTTAGAGTCGGTATCGATCTTTTTGATCTCATTAAATACGGTGTCAACCTCTACCGCCCCCACCCCACGCCCACCAACCATCCTTGCTTTCTCGATTTTCGTGGGCCTCAGAAAGTGTATGAAGGGATTTTTAAGAGCCTAAAATGTTAATTCAAATTTGAGTTTCTAGGTCAGAGTCAGACAACTAGCGATCCGTGACCAAGATTTGCCCCACAAGGGGTGTCATGTACTTACCTGTTGCTCAGTTCACAGTGTACATCAGCAGCATCGTTACCTGTTATATTCTTCAGCTGCAATTGGACCGTTGAATCAACGAGCCGCGACTTCATTGGCCCCGTGTAGAAGTGTGTGTCGGAACGTGAATGTCCTTCTGTAGACATTGTCTGAAGTCTCGGTCAGTATGTTGCATCTGGCGCAAGTCGTGACTTGAAGTCTCGGTCAGTATGTTGCATCTGGCGCTAGTCGTGACGTGAAGTCTCAGTCAGTATGTTGCATCTGGCGCTAGTCGTGACGTGAAGTCTAGGCTAATACGTTGCACTAACACCTGGAAGTGAAATTGAGTAAATGTTGCATATTACCCAGACGTTACTTCTCGTACCACCAGTTGTCTTTTACAGGATGCTCGGTTGGGACCACAGAACCCCTGAATCCACACTGGATCTGATTTTAGTTGCTAAATATAACAGATTACAATTAGTAGCAATTAACAAGTATATTCAATTCGTTTTTGCAACCTCACGTACTTACTAAAGGTAAAGAAAGTTCTTCAGCAGGGGTAACCACTGACGGAATAAACCATTAGAAACTTCAGTATACTAAGCTACAGCCTCTGTGAAGTGGGGTGGCCAGTTCCCGTCATAACTGCATAGACCTTTTCTAATCGTAATTTTTGTACGCATTTTGGGGAACTGAGACGCTAGTCCCGTCAGGCACAACATGCTGATCAGGATGTCAGGGCAGGGTCTGTTACAATATACTGACCAAGATCACAACCTCTCTTCCATGTAGCGTTCCCCGGAAACAGGCAGCTGTCAAGTAAATATGGCTGACGAGATGTGATCTTCGTAGTAGTGAGCAGAACACAGATGAAGCCAAGCATAGCCCAACAGCATGGAGGACCTCGGTCCATCTTTATAAACAAGCTCGTGATGTGAGGAAAGCTTCTACAACCCGCCACATAACGTCCTATTCAGGACAAACAAAAGAGTAAACTTACTTTATTGTGGGATTTACAAACATCATGTTCGCATTTATAGCTGGGTCGACTGGAGCGTGACGATGAGCCCCGTACCTTTGTCGTGAAAAGCGACTGTTCTACCATTGCACTAATCAGACATGCACTTCCTTAATAATGAGTTATATGATACAGTTTATCTAATACATCTTCAATGGGTGATCTTTGAATCTCTCTCTGTGTGGAGGAAAGGATAGGATTACTGCATCTTTCCATTCATGTCGTAATATGTGACTAAGGAAGAGTGTGCATGAGGTTGGCAACCTCATCATGTCAAGAGTAGCCTCTCGGGGTGCAAGCCTAATCGATTAATATGGAGACCCTAGGCTGCCCAGAAAGCAGGTTTCCCCCTCTCCACCTCGCTGGTGTAATCCAAAGGAATGCAGAGCATGACAATTTGGCACCAGCTCAGTTGCACGAGCTGCCGGAATGAGTTCGCAATTTTGAAACCATGCGCCTTAGGTGCTACCACTACGGATTTTCTGTATGGGTTTACTCCCGTAGCCCTTCCATCTCCCGAGGTTTCCACAAGGCAATGGAGTCGTTGCCCGCATATGCTAGTTACTCGAGACATATGATGATACTCTCATCGTCCCAAGACTAGCCAGCACTACCTGGAACTTGTGGGTTTAAATTCAGAGTTCCTCCTCTCCTAGGCGAACTACCTGAACAGGCTAACCAGCTTCGTCTACCTGGGTTTAGAGTCAGAGTTTACCTTCTCTTAGATTGGCTGCCAGCCAAGGCTAATGAGCCCAATCTGCCTGCCAAGTTATACCGCCGGGTACTCGGTCGCGTCCCACAGCAGGCTCTGTGAGAAACAGGAGGCCGCTCATGAAGGTGCTGCTGGGGACACAATAATGTAGGACAGGCCATTGGCATGGAAACTCCTGTACAGCAAGCCGAACAATGAATCCAGCGGCGATCTCTACACCTGGAAAGGAGAGGCTATTTCAGACGATTCACTTTCCTTTAACGTGCGGGGCGTCCAGCCCAGACCTCGCTTAGTGAGTGAGTATGTGTGGATATATCCATGTTTGGAGTGTGAATGTTATGGTGAATCTATGTGAGTGAGTACGCGTGTGTATATCTATGTGTGGAGTGTGAATGTTATGGTGAATCTATGTGAGTGAGCACGCGTGTGTATATCTATGTGTATCAGAGTGTAAATATGAATATGAATCTATGTGAGAGTACATGTGGGTATACATATATATATATA
Source organism: Ariolimax columbianus (assembly GCA_036924085.1). Taxonomy (NCBI): domain Eukaryota; kingdom Metazoa; phylum Mollusca; class Gastropoda; order Stylommatophora; family Arionidae; genus Ariolimax; species Ariolimax columbianus. Next base: position 30,567,171 of record JAVGWX010000008.1, on the reverse strand, counting down.
TATATGTGTGTGTGTGTGTGTCTCAGAGTGTGGATGTGATGGCGAGTCTATGTGAGTGACCTTCTTTCTTATTGTCCCTTTCTCACTCTAGCCGGAGTGTATAGCCACCATTGATTACCCACCTTCAGGAAGCCTGTACCAAAGTACGTTACTTGTTTAAGTAGTATTAGATCACGTAGCGATTTATTCCGCATGATTGGACTTCTAACCCCATTCAAAACTCTCTTTGCTCGTCTTTAACGAGATTCGTGTAGATACAGTGCCCCAGTTCTTTCTTCCCCCCGAACGCGGATCCGAGAATCCACTCAGGGAATTGGAGCGATTATGACTGTACATTTGTTCACGAGTCTGAACGGGTGTTAGAGAGTGCGTGCGCGTGAAATGGAAAGCAACCAGACGGTTTTCCGGCTATCAGATCCCTGCCACAATCGGGCACATTATTTTGCAATATTATTCACCATGCAATAGGGCTTTGGAGAAAATTTGAGAGATAAAAAGAAAGAAATTAAAAAATTTAAAATGAATAAGCCATACATTACTCTACCGGGTGATTGTTTTGCCATACAGGATGGGACAACTATAGCCTTCAAAGTATGTTGTAAAAGACGGCTAAACAGGGTTGTGAATTATGTTAGCAAACGCGCGGTGTGAAAATAATTTATATATAAACTACTACAATGATCAGAAATGTTAGTCAGGGTGAGGCACAACATACTGATCAAACATGTTAGTCAGTGTCAGGCACAACATACTGATCAGACATGTTAGTCAGGGTCAGGCACAACACACTGATCAGACATTTTAGTCAGAGTCTGGATAAATATACAGGACAAGACCCTCATCTTGGCTTTTCGTTGCCCTTCCTGGAAACGGGCTGTTTTCGTGGAAACCTGGCTAACGATATTATGGATCCACGTGATCCCTAGTAGCAGTGAACGACACGCCTATGAAGCCAAGCATAGCACAACCAATTGGAGGACCCGGGTCACCTTCATCAGCACGTTCGAGGTGTGTTGAAAGCTATGATAACAACAACATTGGTCAAAGATGAAGAACAATAAAGCCTAGTGCTATATATAGGGGTCTACCGAGGTCTTTGTGTATGCGAAATTCAAGAATAGCACCACTGCCTCGCAGAGAGCATGTCGCAAGAGGCGACTAACTGTGTGACATGGCATAGCACCGGCCTTGGTTAGGTGGTTTGTTGGGAGCAGCATAGATGGCGCCTAACAGGCTGCAGGTCTACTTTGCTTGAATCTATTAAGATGGACTCGCACATCAGCTAACCATCCTCTGAGGCATTTGTCCCAACACAGCGGAATAATAAACAGCTAGAGCCGAGCCAGCAAAGCGGGAAAACATAATCCTAACTACATCCAGCTCACGTCAGAGATGGGACCTGCACTGGGGCATCCACTCCTGTAGAAGTACAGGTCGACTAAAACTAAGTTAAGGCTAAGCCTATATATCTCGTAGCATGTATAGTACACTTATGGTTCAGCGGCTAGAGAATAAATGAAACACAGAAAAGAGAATTGATGAAGACCAGTTTCGTTTTATCGAAACTGTCGATGACACCAAGAGCAGAGGATAACCCATATATTTGGTAATTTCTCTTCTATCCACATTGTAATGAAGAGCACACGTCTTAGACAAGATGGCACGTCCTAAGGTGACACGTTCTGGCCAAAAAGGCATGTCCTGAAAAAGATGGCACTTCCTGAACAAGAATGCACGTCCTGAACAAGAGAGCACGTCCTGAACAAGAAGGCACGTCCTGAACAAGAGAGCATGTCCTGAACAAGAGAGCACGTCCTGAATAGCGCACGTCCTGAACAAGAGCGAACGTCCTGAACAAGAGAGCACATTCTGAAGAGCGCACGTCCTGAGCAAGAGGGCACGTCCTGAACAAGAGCGCACGTCCTGAACAAGAGAGTACATTCTGAAGAGCGCACGTCCTTAACAAGAGGGCACGTCCTGAACAAGAGCGCACGTCCTGAACAAGAGAGCACATTCTGAAGAGCGCACGTCCTTAACAAGAGGGCACGTCCTGCACAAGAGCGCACGTCCTGAACAAGAGAGCACATTCTGAAGAGCGCACGTCCTGAACAAGAGGGCACGTCCTGAACAAGTGCGCACGTCCTGAACAAGAGCGCACGTCCTGAACAAGAGAGCACATTCTGAAGAGCACACGTCCTGAACAAGAGGGCCCGGAAAAGACGGGATAACAAACAAAATGCTGATGGGGCTGGGCCAAACAGCGAAGAGGAAACTGCTATCAGTCCTGAACCAAAGCTTTAAAAGGGGTATTGTACCCCAGGCATGGAAAGAAGCAGTACTTGTACCAGTACCAAAGAAAGGAAAGGCCAAACAGATCCAAATGGATACAGGCCTATCAGCCTACTGAGCTGTGTCGGCAAACTGATGGAGCGTATGATAAACACCAGACTGATGTGGCATCTGGAAGAAAAACGAATACTAATTCCACAGCAAGCCGGCTTTAGACAGCACAGATCCACTGAGGACCAGGTCATCCTCATAGCCCAGGAAATAGAAGATGCCTACCAGGCACAGAAACACACAGTAGTGGTTTGGGTGGACCTGGAAAAGGCATTTGACAAAGTCTGGAAAGACGGAGTCAAGCTAAGGAGAAGTGAAGTTTGTGGGAGAATGTACAAGTGGATCAACCACTACCTCATAAAAAGAACGGCCAGAGTCCAAGTACAAGGGCAAATGAGCAAAAAGGTGACACTCGAGCAGGGATGTACCCCAAGGGGGAGTACTGTCACCCACACTCTTTCTGGTGTATATAAACGACATTACAGAGAATATACCAAGAAGAGTCCATAGCTCAATGTTTGCAGACGATCTGGCTATGTGGACTTCTGAAAATAATCTCACCATAGCAAGAAATCGGATGCAGCAGGCCATAACATCGCTGGAAGAGTGGGCGAGCTCATGGCTGGTCAAAATAAACGAGGAGAAAACCACATGTACAATATTCTCGCTTTCAATCCAACCCCAAAACACTAAATTAAGTCTAAATGGCAAATTCCTGCAGCCAAACGACAACCCAAACTATCTGGGAGTCACATTTGATCGGCGCATGACATGGAAAAGTCAGATCGAGAGAAACTGAATGAGAGCCAGAGAAAGAATGGCAATCATGAGTAAACTTGCTGGCACAAGCTGGGGAGCAGACGAAAGTATACTAAAGAAACTGTACACTGGAAGAGTGAGACCAGTTCTCGAGTATGGCATTGCGGCATGGACAACAGCAGCAAAGGCGAACTTCGATAAAGTTAGCAAACTTCAAAACCAAGCCATGAGAGTTATAACAGGAGGCATGAAGTCAACGCCAATTGTAGAACTCGAAAAGATTACAAAACTGCAATCCATGACCGATAGAAGAGACTGCAAAGCCCAGCTGCAGTCAGAGAAACTCCGAAGACTGACTGAACATCCAATGCACCAGAGACTAAACAATTTGGGAAATGGGAAACTAAAGCGGAGAAACTTTGCAGAAATAGCCAAAGCAAAGATCCACGAAGATCCCATAAACGCACTAACAACGCCAAAGCCCATCACTACTGTACGAAAACCTACCTGGAGGCAGGATATATTTCCAGAGGTGGTAGAAAATATACCAGGTATTGGAAACAAAAACTGCCAGACTGAAAAAGAAAGGAGAGATACTACCCTAAGCTTTATATCGAAAAACTACCCAAGCATGGACTGGACCCATGCATACACCGACGGTTCTGTAACAAACACTACACAGAACGGAGGGGCAGGAGCATTCCTGAACCTACCAAATGGCAGAAAAATAACACTGTCATTCGCTACTGGTAAGTACACAAGCAATTTCAGAGCGGAGGCAGAGGCACTGAGGGCGGCAGTGGAAGAAATGGTGACACATAAAGAAAATGAAAGCCATACAGTCCTGCTTACAGACGCTCTGGCCGTAGTCACAGCGCTAAAAAGCCAGAAAAACACTGAGCTTAATGACTTAAGAGCAGTGCTCTGTCAACTATGCCAGCAGTCCGCACCAAAAAGGGTGGTGGCACAGTGGGTCTCATCACACTGCAACATCCAAGGCAACGAGAAGGCAGACAGACTGGCAAAAGAAAGTGCAAGACTACCACAAACAGATACTAGTATGACGTGCAAAGAGTCAAAACGGCTTATTAAAGCCAGATACATGACCAAATGGGAAACTGAACATACCGGCTACACCAAAAATGATGCCTATTACCAGTTGAACCGAAGAGAGCAGGTCGTTGTCTTCAGACTTCGCACTGGCCACAATAGACTGAGGTACCACCTATTCAACAAATTGAAGATAGGTGGTACCGACGAATGCCCGTGTGGTACCGGGAAAATGACCGATGAGCATCTGCTGCAGAACTGCCCGACATACGAGGATCACAGAGAGCAGATGTGGCCATCACCAGTGGCAACACAAGACAAGCTATATGGCAGTGTCGACAGCCTCAGGATGACCGCCGCTTTTTTCGAAAAAATAATGGTTACTGTCTGACTGTGTACGATGAAGAAGAAGAAGAAGAAGAAGAAGAAGAACAAGAGGGCACGTCCTGAACAAGACGGCACGTCCTGAACAAGAGCGCACGTCCTGAACAAGCGAGCACATTTTGAAGAGCGCACGTCCTGAACAAGAGGGCACGTCCTGAACAAGAGGGCACGTCCTGAACAAGAGCGCACGTCCTGAACAAGAGGGCACGTCCTGAACAAGAGCGCACGTCCTGAACAAGAGGGCACGTCCTGAACAAGAGTGCACGTCCTGAACAAGAGGCACGTCCTGAACAGGAATGTATGTCCTGAACAAGAGGGCACGTCCTGAAGAGCGCACGTCCTGAACAAGAGGGCACGTCCTGAACAAGAGGGCACGTCCTGAAGAGCGCACGTCCTGAACAAGAGCGCACGTCCTGAACAAGAGGGCACGTCCTGAAGAGCGCACGTCCTGAACAAGAGCGCACGTCCTGAACAAGAGGGCACGTCCTAACAAGAGCGGACGTCCTGAACAAGAGCGTACGTCCAGAACAAGAGAGCACATTCTGAAGAGTGCACGTCCTGAACAAGAGCGCACGTCCTGAATAAGAGAGCACATTCTGAAGCGCGCACGTCCTGAACAAGAGGGCACGTCCTGAAGCGCACGTCCTGAACAAGCGAGCACATTCTGAAAAGCGCACGTCCTGAACAAGAGCGCACGTCCTGAACAAGAGGGCACGTCCTGAACAAGAGCGCACGTCATGAACAAGAGGGCACGTCCTGAACAAGAGGGCACGTCCTGAACAAGAGGCACGTCCTGAACAGGAATGTACGTCCTGAACAAGAGGGCACGTCCTGAAGAGCGCACGTCCTGAACAAGAGCGCACGTCCTGAACAAGAGGGCACGTCCTGAACAAAAAGGCACGTCCTGAACAAGAGGGCACGTACTAAGAAGGCACTTCCTGATAGAGTGCGTCATAAAATGGCAAGTCCTTACAAAGAGGGCACGTACTTACCAAGAGAGCCCCTCCTGTCCAAGAGGGCACGTCCTGTCCAAGAGAGCACGTCCTGTCCAAGTAGGCACGTCCTGTCCAAGAGGGCATGTCCTGAACAAGAGGGCACGTACTGTCCAAGAGCGCACGTCCTGTCCAAGAGGACACGTCCTGTCCAAGAGGGCACGTCCTGTCCAAGAGGGCACGTCCCGAATAAGCGGTCCTACATGGGGAACTTTACTGTTATCCATCTTTTGCGAGATCGGCCCTTGGCTTTGAATCCATTGTATATGGATTGCTTTCTGAGGGATACTATCTGGTGTTTGACGTATCATCTGGTCAAACCATTTGGTTTGATGTCTCTTGATGAGGTCTAGCACTGGTGATGTACCTACTTGTCTCCTAATATCTTCCTTTCTGATTCTATCCATTCCTGTTACTCCAAGCATTCTTCGCAGTCATTTCATCTCTGTTGTTACAATTTTTCTTTTACTCCTGTTTGCGAATGTCCAATTCTGGCTCTGATAGCGCAATATGGGTAGGAATATCATGTTGTTCAGCGTTATTTTTTTATCGAATGGCATGTGCTTACATAGTAATAATGCCTGGGACATTTGCGCAATGGTTTGGCTTGGCTTGGTTTGGCTTCGTTTATTCTCAATCTCCCGCTACCAAACCATGAAAGGGCTTAAGTAGCAGAATGTAGTCCAGAGAACGGAATGCGTTGTGTCGTAGTTTACAGTTTGACTGCGATATTTCCACCTTTCGGTCCAACACATCGGACTTCAACAAGTATTTTTGAGTACCGAGTTAGCATTCCTTCTTCGATCCTTTCTCCTTAGCCAGTCTGCCCTACTGCAGACTGTTATCCAGGATCACCGCGTGGAAGTGTAGAAGGGTCTTGGCAGCTCTAGTTCGCTGGCCCTAACGCTAGCAGTCAGCTATGGGTCGCTGACCACTCCAGCTCATGCGCTGCTCAGCATCTTAATCCCGCGCAATGGTCTGACTTAACGTCGTGGTTAAGAGGGTAACATAGAAACATAATCAGCACACTTTGTAGCAACAGCTCACGTAAGCAGCCCATATTCCTTGGTCTTCGAAATCGGCACTGTTAACCCACATCAATGGGATATGTTATATTCTGTAACCAAAAACATTTAACGTTGTATACGGTTTCTAGCTTCAGTTTCCAACTTCGCCCGGAAAATAACATAGTGCTTTTCAATCCACTGGTCTGTCTGGTCGTCTCTTCCGCCTGTAAACATGTCCTCATTAATCTCTTTCCTATCCCTCCTACCCCTACTTCTACATAGTTAAGCTCGCTGGTGAAAATGTCAACTCGATACGTCATGTCGTTCACGTCGCGAATTCTTTTGCTCACAATTTTGCGTCCAGCGCTAGTATGTCGTTCCGTTTGCAGGTTATGGCGTCTACAGACATATATATATATATATATATATATATATATATATATATATATATATATTTATATATATATATATATATAATATATATATATAAATATATATATATATAGGTAGACATACGGTATTTGTTTAATCTACACAGGCAGGCCGGCAGGCGGGCAGACAGGCAGACAGCCATATACAGGCAGAGAGAGAGAGAGAGAGAGAGAGAGAGAGAGAGAGACAGACAGATAGATAGATAGATAGATAGATAGATAGATAGATAGATAGATAGATAGATAGATAGATAGATAGATAGATAAAGATACAGACATACAGATAAACAGACAGGTGACAGATAGACAGACATACAAATCGATAGATGAATGAATGGATGGATGAATGCAAATAGGGAGTAAGATGGTAAGACAAATAGAATGATATATAGATATATAGATAGACCGATAGATAGATCGATAGATAGATAGATAGTTAGATAGATAGATAGATAGATAGATAGATAGATAGATAGATAGATAGATAGATCGATAGATAGATAGATAGATAGATAGATAGATAGATAGATAGATAGATAGATAGATAGATAGATAGATAGATAGATAGATGCATTGATGGCTTTATGGGTGGAAATATGGATGGATGAATGGATGAATAGATAGACAGACAGACAGACACAGTCTTCAGTGAAAATTTCAGCTGGCGAGTTATGGTGTCTTCAGACAAATATATATACAAACTTTCACAACTAAAGAATACGATTAGCTGCAAAATATACAGAATAAAAGCGCATTCAGACGTGTATGTATTAATGAGTCATTTTTGGAGGTATGAAAATGCAAAGGTTAAGGTCGTAATACCTGTTGTTTGCGTGACTAGCAACATCCTCAAGTAAAACCATTAGCATTGTTTTAAAAAAAGCACTTCAAATACTTTGATAGCGTCATCTGAAATGTTGGACTGACACAAACCTTGTAGGGAAAGGGCGAATCAATTACAGTTTTCATGAGTAGGGAATGTGAATCATTGGCAATGACAACGACCACTTACAATATTGAGCAAACATCAAAACACAAAAAAGGCGACGAGGTCCGCTTTCAAATAATTTGTTATCATTTCGAAACCAGTCCTGGCGAACTCAAGTGCAACACTCCAATTCACGTGGTCTGACCACGTCTGTTAGATGAACGATAACGTGTTACAACAACAATTCTGGGAAGACAATGATCATGGATTCAGACAGACGGGATGACCCTAGTCCACTGAGGTGACAGGAGGAATAGGCTAGAAACAGGCCAGGGGAAATCAGACAGTCTGACAGCGCCTTTGGTAATTATTTTAAACCCAAGATTAAATGATGGGAGTTTGGCTTGGCTTCGTTCGTTCTCAATCTCCCGCTACCAAACCGTGAAAGGGCTTAAGTAACATAATGTAGACCAGAGAATGGAATGCGTTGTGTCGTAGTTTACAGCTTGATTGCGATATTTGCACCTTTCGGTCCAACACATCCGACTTCAGCAACCATTTTTTGAGTACCAGGTTAGCATTCCCTCTTCTATCCCTTCTCCTTAGCCAGTCTGCCCTGCTGCAGCCTGTTATCCAGGATCACCGCGTGGAGGTGTAGAAGGGTCTTGGCAGCTCTGGTTCGCTGGCCCTGAACATAGCAGTCAGCTATGCGTCGCTGACCACTGCAGCTCATGCGCTGCTCAGCATCTTGATCCTCCAGATGGGAGTTTAAGTAAGTTAATTTTAAACTACACGATGTGCGCTTGGAGTCAGCTATACAAATATAATTGAATGTCTCAAAGAAAAAAAGATTAAATAGAAAGGGCATGAGATTGATTAGTAATTTCCTACCGATATACAAGTATGAAGCGGCAGCAATATTCAGCAAGTTATCAGATATTTTGTTACAGTAAATAAAGAAGTGATACAGATATGTGTTGTGCGTCAATGTTGAACTTTTACCAAGACAATAGTCCTGAAACATTTCGAATGAATTCTGAGATTAATCATCTTATTTTTCTTTCCATACTTACTGGGTTGCAGGTATTTAAAAATAATACAAATAATTTGTGTCGATTTTTAACTATAATTTTTTATTTTTGTCCTGGCGTTAGCTGTTCTAAGTCCGTGCTGGATGTTGTAAGTTTGTGTTGGTTGTTGTAAGCCAGTGTTGGTTGTTGCTGTTCCAAGTCCGTGTTGGATGTTGTAAGTTCGTGTTGTCTATTCTAAGTCCGTGTTGGATGTTGTAAGTTCGTGTTAGCTGTTGTAAGTTCGTGTTGGCTGTTGCACTTTGTGAATACGGGGATCACTCCTGCATATTATCAGTCCCCTGGAACATTTTCTTTTGCTAGCAATTGAGAGCATAATATAGCCAATAGTTTTGCTAGTTGGTCTCTAATTTTTCAAACAGCAATTTTGGATGAATACCATCTTGACTTGGACATTTATCCACTTTCAACCCCTCCAATTAAAAAAAAACCCATTTCCTCTGTAATACAGATTGATCTTAATACCGCTATATACATGTCTCTTTGAAAAATATCTATAGGCTCTTGGATCTTGGAGCAGTCCTCTTTTGTGTGGTCTTCATAATGTTATAAAGCATACGTCTTTTTACATGTGCTTTATTTTATGGTATATTTGTTCCATTCTGACGAGAGATTGAGCATTAGTCGTTAAGTACTTGACAATTGTGTTTATTAAGATGGCACTATATTGTTGGTTAAAAAGCAGAAGCTGCTAAAATTGGCGAAACATATCAACTGATATTGTTCCATTCTGACGAGAGATTGAGCATTAGTCGTAAAGTACTAGACAATTGTGTTTATTAAGATGGCACTTTATTGTTGGTTAAAAAGCAGAAGTTGCTAAAATTGGCGAAACAAATCAACTGATATTGTTCCATTCTGATGAGAGATTGAGCATTAGTCGTAAAGTACTAGACAATTGTGTTTATTAAGATGGCACTTTATTGTTGGTTAAAAAGCAGAAGTTGCTAAAATTGGCGAAACATATCAACTGATATTGTTCCATTCTGATGAGAGATTGAAGGGAACTGAGACGCTAGTCCAGTCAGACACAACATACTGACCAGGATATCGCGTCACGGTCAGTCACAATATACTGGCGAACGACATTGTACAAGTTGTTTTCAAGACAGTCTCGCTGACGAGATTGGGATCGATGTAATCCTCGTAGTAGTATGCACCAAGCAGACGAAGCCAAGCTTAGCACAAACACCTGAAGAACCACGGTCCACCTTCATCAGCACTCTAGAGATGGGCAGAAAGCTATTACAACCCGCCATTTATTGCATTTTTCAGAACGCACAAAGGAGTAAATTAGTAATTGTTGGTATTAAACATAAAGAAGGCCAGAGATTGACCATAAGTTGTAGAGTAATAAGCAAATTGATGTATTTAGATGGCGCTATATTGTTGGTTAAAAAGGAGGAATGTCTAGAATCGGTAACCCATGTAAGCGAAACCCGGTGACTTTAAACAGCAGTTAGTTCATTTGTTTGCTTAAGTTTGGCAGCTAGACATGCCATTTTTAATAGTTGACCGAAAACGGATTGGAGAGACTAGCCCAAAGAATACAAGCCAGAAAATGACAGCATAGACAAACTTGGCAGAGATAGACAGACAACGATCTTTAGATTCAGAACGGAACATTTGCAGACTCAAGGCCCGCCTCCACAGAATGGGTCTTAGAGACACCGGCATGTGCGATTGCGCAGCACCCAGAACATATCCAATACAATTCAAAGATATTGACAAGGTAGGGAAAAAATAAGAGAATAGGCACATTGTTAAAAACTGGCACTAACAAGATAAATTCATAAGAGAAAAGTTGTGTTAGAAAAACTAGTCGACAGTAGAGGCATTCCTATCAGCCAAAACATAAATACAAGGAAAACGGTCATTCTAACAGACTACATGAGTGTACTCTAAGCCATCTCAAGCCACAAACAAGATAGACTCTCACATGAAATAAAATACAATATAGGATTGTTAACTCAAAAAACAAATTTAGTCCTACAATGGATTCCGGCCCACTGTGGGATCCCTGGAAACGAGAAAGCAGATGAGCTCCTAAAAGCCGGTAGTGGCAGCAAGCAGATACCCCACCCACAGAGCTATAAAGAAGCAAAGACACTCATCAAACGATCCATGAGAACAGAATGGAGAGAGCAGCAGAAAGAATACAAGCCAGAAAAGGACAGCATAGACAAACTTGGCAGAGATGGACAGACTAAGATATTCAGACTCAGAACGGAATATTGTAGACTCAAGGCCCACCTCCACAGAATGGGTCTCAGAGACACTGTCGCGTGCTATTGTGGAGCACCCAAGCAAACACCAGAACATATTCTGCAAGAATGCCCTACCTATGCAGACCAAAGAGAGGTAGTCTGGCCTGAGGGAGCGACCATGTTCGAAAAGCTGTGGGGGACCGGCGAAGACCTGAAACACACAGTCTCCTTCGTGAACCTCATCGGACTAGAAGCATAGCATCAGTTGATCGATGAAGAAAAAGAAGAAATAGACAGTAGAAGCTAATTATGCCAACCACAAAATGACTACGAAATCTCTAGGCGACAAAAAGCAGTTTCGTATTCCCTTAACTGCATTAGGTCAATACTCCAAGAGATGTGGTATTTCTCAGTGTGGTAGAGTATGTTTGCATTGGTGAAGTATAACTGTTTTAGATTATATTTGGTGCAGGTGACGTAGGATATGAATGACTGTAGAGATAGGTCGGTGTGGTACATGTATAGTTAATTTGGTCTCCGCCACCAGGATCGAAGAAATAGAATTCACTACAGACCCTGTTACATTGTTCTCCAGATCATTGGAGATATACATGTCGGCGAGAGACGTCGGAGTTAGATTTTCAGTTTTATTAGAGATACTGAAGTTTGGATATCCTGATAGATAGAACAACGACGAAACAAATAACGAAGAAGTAGTGGCAAACGAAGAAGAAGAAGAAGAAGAAGAAGAAGAAGAAGAAGAAGAAGAAGAAGAAGAAAAATAAGAAGAATACCAAACACAGAACCACAAAAATATTTGATTAAAAACAGAATAATTATGAGAAAGAAAAGTCCGGAAGATAATATGAACATTGAATACAATAAAGATATCAAGACCAAACCAAAGATACTTGTAAGTAAGTTTTAGATGCGTCCTCCAGTTTGTGTACACTTCATTATTGCGTGAAACATCGACAAGAAACACATGATAATACATTTATGATCTAATTGAAATGGGGACACGTAGTGTAAAGCGTATTTTTTGGAAACAGAAGCGAGGAAAACAAAAAAGTCTGCAGAAAATGTAAACGAAATAATATTTAAAGAAGAAATTTAAAAATAAATTGAATCAATTACAATATATTGAATATGTACTTTTCTGTTCTGATTTTACGAATCACTTCACTGCATGACATTTTGAGATCATCATCGATGATAATCCAGCGAGGACGCCAACGACATTGTCTACGCTTCCCAATTCGTTGCTGAGCCGTGCAAGAGCGGACGTAGCTCTTTTGTTAAACCATAAAAGTGGCTGACTCTGTGGGCATCACAGGACTCCGGGTATACCTATAAAGTTTTAGTCTCTCTCAGTAAATTCGGAAAGGTGTGACAACTGATGGTTCCTTTAGCTCGCTAGTTGTACACACTCATGCTCCACCCTTTCGTGCGCCCCACTCCGCTCGGCCTCGGTTTGATTTTAAAGTATTGAAGTATCTGAATTACTGATTCATCTATTGCATTGTTGTCATCAAACAAGCGGTCATTGATAAACTTAAACATGCCCATATCCATATTCATTATGTCCATAATGGAGGCTAACGAAGTTAAGATGTCATGTAAAGAAACAAGAAACATTGATGGAAACCATAACTAAAACCAATCAATACTATATTTCTCAGAGTTTGTGCATATATATATATATATATATATAAGTTAAACTGGGTTGTTGGATTGTCTGTACAATGCTGACTGGACTGTCCGTACCATGCTGACTGGGTTGCTGTCCGTACCATGCTGACTGGACTGTCCGTACCATGCTGACTGGGCTGCTGTCCGTACCATGCTGAATGTACTGTCCGTACCATGCTGACTGGGTTGCTGTTCGTACCATGATGACTGGACTGTCCGTACCATGCTGACTGGGCTGCTGTCCGTACCATGCTGACTGTGACGCTGTCCGTACCATGCTGACTGGACTGTCCGTACCATGCTGACTGGGCTGCTGTCTGTACCATGCTGCCTAGACTGTCCGTACCATGCTGACTGGGCTGCTGTCCTCACCATGCTGACTGGTCTGTCCGTACCATGCTGACTGGGTTGCTGTCCGTACCATGATGACTGGAATGTCCGTACCATGCTGACTGGGCTGCTGTCCGTACCATGATGACTGGGATGCTGTCCGTACGATGCTAACTGGGATGCTGTCCGTACCATGCTGACTAGACTGTCCGTACCATGCTGACTGGACTGTCCGGCTGACTAGACTGTTCGTACCATGCTGACTGGACTGTCCGGCTGACTGGACTGTCCAGCTGACTGGACTGTCCGGCTGACTGGACTGTCCGGCTGACTGGACTGTCCGTACCATGCTGACTGGACTGTCCGACTGACTGGACTGTCCGGGTGACTGGACTGTCAGGGTGACTGGAATGTCCGGGTGACTGGACTGTCCGTACCGTGCTGACTGGACTGTCCGGCTGACTGGACTGTCCGGGTGACTGGACTGTCCGTACCATGCTGACTGGACTGTCCGTACCGTGCTGACTGGACTATCCGGCTGACTGGACTGTCCGTACCATGCTGACTGGACTGTCCGGCTGACTGGACTGTCCGGCTGACTGGACTGTCCGTACCATGCTGACTGGACTGTCCGCCTGACTGGACTGTCCGTACCATGCTGACTGGACTGTCCGTACCATGCTGACTGGACTGTCCGGCTGACTGAACTGTCCGGCTGACTGGACTGTCTGGCTGACTGGACTGTCTGGCTGACTGGACTGTCCGTACTATGCTGACTGGACTGTCCTGCTGACTGGACTGTCCGTACTATGCTGACTGGACTGTCCATACTATGCTGACTGGACTGTCCGTACTATGCTGACTGGACTGTCCGGCTGACTGGACTGTCCATACTATGCTGACTGGACTGTCCGGCTGATTGGACTGTGCGGCTGACTGGACTGTCCGGCTGACTGGACTGTCTTTACTATGCTGACTGGACTGTCCGGCTGACTGAACTGTCCGGATGACTGGACTGTCTGGCTTACTGGACTGTCTGGCTGAGTTGACTGTCTGGCTGACTGGACTGTCCGTACTATGCTGACTGGACTGTCCGTACTATGCTGACTGGACTGTCCGGCTGACTGGACTGTCCGTACTATGCTGACTGGACTGTCCGGCTCACTGGACTGTCCGGCTGACTGGACTGTCTGGCTGACTGGACTGTCCAGCTGACTGGACTGTCCGGCTGACTGGACTGTCCGTATTATGCTGACTGGACTGTCCGGCTGACTTGACTGTCTGGCTGACTGGACTGTCCGTGCTGACTGGACTTTCCAATAATCTGAATGTTATAAGAAATGCCCATGCCAGAGAGATATTAATGACGAACTGAAAAAAACTGGATGTATACATTGTAGCACTTCAAGAAACTCGATTAGCGGACTCTAGATCAATGAGTGAGAAAGACTACCTATTATTATGCCAATGCCTAGGGACATACCTCCAACGGAGAGAGAGCGAGAGATAGATAGATAGATAGAGAGAGAGAGAGAGAGAGAGAGAGAGAGAGACGATGGTGTAGGCTTTGAATTTGTAAAAAGGTTTCTAATACACATGGTTGAACCAGACGTAAAAGTTTCAGAACTTTTGCTTTATCTCCATACCGCAATAGACCCGTCATCCTTGTCAGACGGCATGAACCTACCTGTGCTCCACACCTGATGCCAAGAAAATTTCTTTCTTACACAAATTCAGGAAAGGTTAAATGAGTTCAATCAAGCCTTTTATGTCGCGTACATTGATCTGACAAATTAATATGGATAGTAGTTATGGACTCTTCAAAATCCTCTCTACAATAGGCTGCCCAAGGAAATTGACACGACCAATAATATCGTTCCATGGGGGTATGGCACGAACAGTCCAATGTGATGGTAGCATATCACAATCATTTAGTAGTGGAAGTGGTGTAAAGCAGGGCTGTGTTCTGGCTCCGACAATGTTCTGTTAGTGTTTCTAAGAATCGACGTTACTGCACTCCGAGCACACCCATAGGTGCTCAGTCTCTCTCATCAAATTGCATAAGGTATGGATGCTGATGGTCCCAGAAGCTAGCTGGTTGTACACTCTCCTGCTCCGTCCTATCATGTGCCCCACTCCGCTCGAACCTCGTTTAATGAAGAAACTTTGCAGTCTGTGGATTGCTGCTTCATCTATTCCGGTATCCTCATCCAGCATTGATTGACTGACTTCAAAATGTCACTTCTATCCATCACTAATGTGCCCATGATGAGAGCTTGTGGAGCCATGATGTCAGCTCTTTCATTGCCCTGAACCTCGGCATGAGCAGAGCAGTAGATCCAGGTCAACGCCTGAAAGTTTGAGGCCTCGACAGCAGCTATCCACTCGTACCTAAGTCATACCTTCTGTACCTTCTGAAGTACGGCTTGCGCGTCTGTCACGATGACTGCCTTTGTTATAGAAGTCTCAGATATCCATTTCAGGGCTGAGGTCACTGCTTCCGTTTCCATTCTCATACTGGAGGTTATTGACATGTATGCCGTACTGCGCTCAGCAACGACCTCTCCTCTCACTCTAGCCGAGAAATCCCAGCCTGATGTCCCACTACGCACTACTGATCCGTCGGTGTATATGACAGCGTCACTCTCCTGTGTGTTCTCAGTTATCAGCTGATTTACCTCGTGCTCTGCTCTCTCGTTGTTCCGTTCTCTGCATTTCTTGCCTAAGGTTATAATGACTCTCTGGTACTCTCGCATTCAATCGCCAGTGTGGACCCATTCTTCCCCTTTGGCTATCGGCTATCCGACACTGTTGGAAATCTTCTTTTCTCTGTTACTGAAGCAAGCGTTCGGAAATGTAGATGAAGGAATCTGCCTTCACACTAGGTCGGTTGGCTGTTTCTTTCTCGTTCGTCTTCAGAACTTGACTTTAATGACTTTAACGAAGGCAGCAGTACACTCAGTAATACTCAGTACACTTCCGTACAGTTGAACGTGGAAGGACACTGGCTGTTGCCAAATGCTACTTCTTGTGTCGGTATACAGTGGACGGTCGGCTGTTTAACCTTGCAAGGCTTAGACGCCAAAAGGAAGTTTTATTCAGGATCTTCAATGGTTGAAATATCGCTTCTCCCATCGCCACAGTTATCTCTCTTATCATCATCATTACCACCACCAACACCATCAACATCACCACCACCAATACCACCCTATCATCATCATCATATCATCCACGAATGCCAACGTACATCGTTAAGATAGTACTGTATCAAATGGGAAGATAACTAAGAAGATGTAGTGGTGTACACACGAAGTTTACCAGAGTGTTGCATTCCGACATCCATTTTGAAGATATATTACAGTCAGTCTTCCGTGAGGAAACGACGCTTGATCTGATAAAAATGACAAAACGAAAGAAGAGTACTAGCATCCAAAACGGTCGGCACTTGACATGCGGGATGAGGTCAGTGAAATGTCAAAAAGCGTATAGCGATGAGCGAAGCGGTGATTTCCATGTTCACAACGCCTGAAGCGGCTTAAGTCTGACTAGCGTCCTGGTCTGTGTGTCTGCCATTACCGGGACGGGATATTTGTTTTTGATTTACACGATCTTGTTGTTCCGTTCGCACTTGATTTCGGAGTTATTGGATTAAAGGATGCGTAGACATCGCCTCTGAGCTGTTTAGCTTTGCTGGGACTATGTGAACCTAGTTTATGTATGGGGAGTTCATGTTAGGACCTGTTAGTTCACAGCAGCTATTTTTGATTTACAATTATAATGTCTACCATTGCAAAACTAAGATGGAGAAATGTGATTTCTTACGAATTGAGAAATTACTGTTGTTGCGTCTAGCTGCCCTTCAAGGAAATGGCTACAACAATACATAGGGTGGGCCATCTCCTTTTTAAGATCTATGCATTAGGCTAGTTGCTAGCACTCTTCTTTGACTAGTCTATGTGGCCCAGGGGTAAGGCACTCGTCTTTCAAAGCGATGAATGGAAGCAGCACGGGTTCAAGTCTCGGGTCTCAAATGAGTTGGGAACAGAGTGTCTGTATCCTGAGTTACCTCCAGTCGTCTTGACGTATATCCTGTGACTGGCTCAAGGTAGCTCTGGACCAAATAGTGAGGTTAATGACCAGCACAGCTTCTTCCTCACTATAAAAGAAATACAGCGCAAGTGGTATCCTCTTGACAAACACTGTCTAATGGTGTCGCAATCATAGCTTGCGATGGGCAACTAACTTTTTTTTTTTTTTTTTTTTTTTTTGGCTAGTGCCATTACGTCTCCTCCATGTTCTCCTTCCCTACGAGACGCATTTCAGCGCATCTCTGATTTCATTGTTATGGAGGTTTTTTTCTGATGACATTTCCTGTCCATATTCTTCTAAAGTCTAGCAACAAATTAAAAATCTACAGCTGCAATGTAAAATCTGTACTTGAGAAGTGTTCGGACATATAAATAACGGCAGAAACAACAAAGTAAAATGTACAGACTTTAACAAGTGGGGGGTTGCGCGGAATAGTAGTAGCAGTAGCAGCAGCATCAGTAGCAGTAGAAGAAGCAGCGGTAATAGTACTAGTGGTGGTGGTTGCAGTAGTGGTAGTAGTAGTAGTGGTAGTAGTAGTAGGAGTGGTAGTGGTAATGCTGGTAGCGGTAGTTGTAGTAGTGGTAATGGTAGTAGTAGTAGTAGCAGTGACAGCAGTGGTAGTAGTAGTGGTGGTGGTGATGGTTGTAGTAGTAGCACTGATGGTAATAGTACTAGTGGTGGTGGTAGTAATAGTTGCTGTAGTAGCAGAAATTGTAGTAGTAATTGTAGTAGTGGTAGTAGTAGTAGCAGCAGCAGTAGTAATAGTAGTAGTAGTAGCAGTAGTAGTATACTTAGTGGTAGTGGTAGTATTGAAAATAGTATTATCACCAGTAGCCGTGGAAAAAACTGTAGGATTAGTAGTAGTAGTAGTAGTAGTAGTAGTAGTAGTAGTAGTAGTAGAAGCAGTAATATAACTAGCAGTATTATTATTATTATTATTATTATTATTATTAGTAGTAGTAGTAGTAGTAGTAGAAGTAGTATTAGCAGCAGCAGTAATATAACTAGCAGTATTATTATTATTATTATTATTATTATTATTAGTAGTAGTAGTAGTAGTAGTAGTAGTAGTAGTAGTAGTAGTAGTAGTAGTAGTAGTAGTATGCGGCGTGTTCAAATGAAACCGGACCTAACTGCAACAAGTGAACACATGTACGATGCGCATGATGACATCACTTCTGGTGGAAACAGCAAATAGCAACCGTCAAGTTTGCCAAATTTAATTATCCTCCGACTCATAGTTTCGTCAGCAGACCGTTGAAAAAATGGCAGGTGTGTTACTGAATCCGTCTAGAGTTGATCAGCGAGCGGGGATTCGGTTTCTAGCAGCTAAAGGATGTCGACCAGTTGATATTCATAGGAGAATGTAGGCAATGTATGGTGACAAAAGTGTGTCGAAGACAACAGTGAAGAACTGGATAACGATGTTTAAAGAAGGGCGTGAGTTAACCTGGTCTCAGAAGACCTTTCGTTAACTCACGTCCTTCTTTAAACATCCTTGTCCAGTTCTTTGCTGTTGTCTGCAACACACTTTTGTCACCATACACTGCCTGCATTCTGCGATGAATGTCAATTGGTCAACGTTTTTTAGAAGAAGATTTGCATCTTTCAGACACCTAACTTTCTCATTTACATGGGCCCGGAGTCGTGATCGGCGCCCACCCTTGCGTTGAAGTTCCCAAGCAGAATCAGGTGTTCCTCACTAGTGATCCTTGTGATGTGATGTCAGCTGCTGATAGAACTCATCATTGGAGCCACTAGTGGCGCCAAGTGTAGGAGCATACACGCTGATCAGATTAACAATGGTATTGGATGTTATGGAGACCAAGAGATAATAACCGCTCTGTCCGCTTTTGGCATATCTCTGTCGATCCTAGAAAGAAGTTTTTAACGGCAAAAACAACGCCATGTTCTGTGACGTCCTTCACTCCTTTCCCCTGTTAGAAGATCGTGCAGTACTTTTTTCCTGAGGGACCCAGATTCAACCATATGTGTTTCTTGTAGAGTGGCGATGTTTACCTGAAGCCTTTTGAGTTTCTGGTCTATGACTGGGGTCTTGCGAGCAAAGTTTATCGCCTGTAGGTCTTCTGTTATATCCAGCACAAACTATCCCGGAGATATCCTTGCTCCAGACATTAGCATCAGCTGGGCCTGATCATCACTAAACGGTCTGAACTGAAACATGTTTTGCAAACCCGCAAGTTTCACAGTGCAGACTGCGATACTCACCACTCACTGGTCTGCTGCAAAATGAGACTCCAGTCCAAGAAAATCTACCTCACAAGACCTGTGGATAAATACGGCATAAACACAGAAAAAAACTGATGTTCCTGAAACGGTGGAAGAATTCACAAAACCATTCACCGGTAAAACAGCGCACTATTGGAAGCGCTACAGAACGGAGGTGGGGAAAGGTCAGAGGGTCAATACATACCACAGCCTTGGCAGCCTTTGGAAAGAAGACAAACAGAAATGGCTGGTTTGAGGGTAACTCTGCCATCTTTGCACCAGCCATTAAAAATCACCGATCTACTCAAATGGAGTTTAAGATTTTCCCGATCACCACGACCTAGGAAGCTTAGAAATCCACAAAGTGTACAGTACAGAGACTGGCAAGGAATTGTGCAAATGACTTCTGGCTTCAACTCTTTAAGTCCATACAGTCAGTAGCAGACACTGGTAACATCAGGGGAATGTACGAGGGGATAAACAAAAAAGTCTACAGCGCCACTGAAATCTGGGACAGGTGAGATTATTCTGGGCAGGGATACTCAAATGAAGAGATGGGCCGAACACTATTCAGACGTGTACACCTGTAACAATGTAGTAACGGACTCTGAAATTGAGATTATGCAGGTAATTCCAGAACGTGACGATAAACCGAGCATACAAGAGTTGGAAAAAGGTGTCGAGGGCATGCCAGTGGGAAAGGCACCCGGAAGGGGTGCCATTCCAGCAGAAATCATCAAATTGGCGGGTAACGTACTTCTTCAATACATGTACGAACATATTTGACAGTGTTAGGATCAAGGAACGGTACTAAAGGACATGAGAAACGCCAACATTGTCAGCTTTTATCACCAAAAAAACCCAAAAAAAAACAAACAGAAGGAGGCGGTGGATACTGCAACAATTACAGGGGAATATCGCTCCTCAACACCGTAGGCAAAGTGTATGCTCGCATCATCGTGAGCAGGCTGCGAAAACTAGCTGATAGGGTGTATCCGGAGTCTCAGTGTGGTTTTCGGGCATAACGGTCCATCGTTGATATGGTCTTTCACTGGACAACTGCAAGAAAAGCGTAGAAAATAAGACCTAGACCACTGTGTCTTACCTTCATCGACCTCACCAAGGCATTGGACCTGGTAAACAGAGAGGGTCTTTTCAAAGTATTTTCCAAAGTTGGCTGGCCGTCTTAAATACTGAGCATGATTAGGTCTTTTCATATGGGCATGAAAGGTACAGTATTGAATGACGGTCAGGAATCTGAAGCTTTCGACGTTAACCCGCCTTTGGAACTGCCACAGCTGGGGTGTTCCTGCATATTAGGTCAGATGGGAGACTATTCAATCTAACCAGATTGTGAAGCGAAGAGTAAGAGAAGGGACACTGTCATTCAGGATATACTTTTCGCAGACGATGCTGCCCTCGTCCGCATACTAAAGCCGAATTACAGATCCTCATTAACAGGTTGGCAAAATCCTGTGATCAGTTTGGACTCACCATCAGTGTACAAAAGACGCAAATTATGGCTCACTATGCAGATCCTCCAGACATTGTCTTAAACGATAAAAATCTGGAAGTAGTACATCACTTTAACAACCTCGGATCTATCATCACCGACAACCTTTCACTGGACTCAGGAGCTGCAGAAGCGATTAGGAATGGCGTCATCGGCACTTGCCAGGCTCTCATAGAGAGTGTGGAATAACAACATGCTGACCATCTCCACAAAGATTGCTGTATATAGATCCTATGGGATTAGTACCCTGCTCTATGCCAGCGAAACATGGACTGTATGCATCCCATGAAAATAGGCTAAATGCTTTTAATATGCGCTGCCTGAGACAGACTTGGAATTTTGTGGAGTGACAGAGTGACTAACAATGAAGTATTGGACCGTGCAACGATTGCCAGCTTAGTTACGATCCTCCGCCAGCACCACTTGCGGTGGCTTGGCCACGTGTGTAGATTGGAGGATTGGCGAATACCAACAGATATACGGAGAGCTGACCACGGGCAAGCAAATCAAAGGTAGGTCCTTCCTCCATTACAAATATGTTTGCAAGATGGCCTGAAAGTGTTGGATATGAACACCTGGAACTGGGAGGAACTTGCAAAAGACAGGCCCGTCTGGAGGCAGGCTTTGTGTGTTGGTCTGCAGGCAGGGGAAGACAAGATGCGTCAAGATGCAGACTCGAAACGTGTGCGGCGACAGCAAGGGCAACAACTGACTGTCCCTTCTCCAGCGTCAAGTCCATTGTCTCTCGAGACTGACAGGATGACAATCAATCAGTAGTAGTAGTATACTTAGCAGTAGTAGTAGTAGTAGTAGTAGTAGTAGTAGTAGTAACAGTAGTAGTTGTGGTAGTGGTAGTAGTAGTAGTATAACCAGTAGTAGTAGTAGTAGTAGTAGTAATAGGAGTTGTAGTAGTAGAAGTTGTAGTAGCAGAAGTATAAGTAGCTAATGGCAACATTATTAGTAGCAGCAGCAGTAGTAGTAGTAAATGCAGCAATAGTAGTAGTAGTAGCAGTAGTAGTAGTGGTAGTAGTAGTAGTAGTAGTAGTAGTAGTAGTATAACCAGCAGTAGTAGCAGTAGCAGTAGTAGTAGTATACTTAGCAGTAGTAGTAGTAGTAGTAGTAGTAGTAGTAGTAGTAGTAGTAGTCGTAGTAGTAACAGTAGTAGTAGTGGTAGTGGTAGTAGTAGTAGTAGTATAATCATTACTAGTAGTAGTAGTAGTAGTAATAGTAGTAATAGTAGTAGTAGTAGTAGTAGAAGTTGTAGTAGCAGAAGTATAAGTAGCTAATGGCAACATTATTGTTAGCAGCAGCAGTAGTAGTAGTAGTAGTAGTAAATGCAGCAATAGTAGTAGTAGTAGCAGTAGTAGTAGTGGTAGTAGTAGTAGTAGTAGTAGTAGTAGTATAACCAGCAGTAGTAGCAGTAGTAGTAGTATACTTAGCAGTAGTAGTAGTAGTAGTAGTAGTAGTAGTAGTAGTAGTAGTAGTAGTAGTAGTCGTAGTAGTAACAGTAGTAGTAGTGGTAGTGGTAGTAGTAGTAGTAGTATAATCATTACTAGTAGTAGTAGTAGTAGTAATAGTAGTAATAGTAGTAGTAGTAGAAGTTGTAGTAGCAGAAGTATAAGTAGCTAATGGCAACATTATTGTTAGCAGCAGCAGCAGCAGTAGTAGTAGTAGTAGTAGTAAATGCAGCAATAGTAGTAGTAGTAGTAGCATTAGTAGTAGTAATAGTAGTAGTAGTAGTAGTAGAAGTAGTAGTAGTTGTAGTAGTAGATTCAGTAGCATCAGAGGAGTAACTAGATGAAGAATAAGAAGAAGCAGAAGAAGAAGAAGAAGATGAAGAAGAAAAGAAAGATGACGGAGAAGAAAAAGAAACCTATTGGTGGAGCATCTGCGCAGCAGAGTGGTTAGGTCTGTTGCTTCCCCCTGTGACTCTAATAGTTTCGAACTCTGGTATAGAAACGATCCAGACCAACTTATTTTAAACTACCAACTTTATATTCACAAAGTGGTCGCTGTTGTTGTTCTTGTTGTTGTTGTTCTGGTTATTGTTCTTGTTTATGCTGAATAACAAGTCTGATCAGTATATTTTGCCTGACCCTGACATGTCCTGATCAGTATATTTTTCCTGACCCTGACTAACATGTCTGATAGTATATTTTGCCTGACCCTGACTAACATGTCTGATCAGTATGTTGTGCCTGACCCTGACTGACATGTCTGATCAGTATGTTGTGCCTGACCCTGACTGACATGTCTTATCAGTATGTTGTGCCTGACCCTGAGTGACATGTCTGATCAGTATGTTGCGCCTGACCAGACATTAGTCTTCCTCCCTGACCTTTACTTTAAAATAACTCTTATCTGTGTCAATATTTAATTTGATTTTTAGTTTCACTGTAAACATTCTGGATTTTTTTCCCTCACTAAAACACCAAAAACGTGCCTTCGAGCTCACAATGGAAAATCCAGGAACAGGATAAATAAATAATTTATTCGTACAGCACGAGACCTGGGGACGTGGAGGACAACAGGCATTCGAACAGACGCAAAAATCGACCAGAAAACACTTGGGTTCGCAGCGACAAGATATCTCTCGCTGACATCAAGACCTGGTCAAGGTCGTTAGGTTTTATTTTCTAAGTATTGTTTGTGAGGGACCGTCTTACAGCAAGCGGTCATAGAGGTTTGTTTTCGTGTTTTTCATGTACAAGAATGGTATGTTTTATGATTTGGATTGTACATACTCTACGGTCATAAAGGTTTGTTTTCGTGTTTTTCATGTACAAGAATGGAATGTTTTGTGATTTGGATTATACATAGATGATCAAGGCTGGAATGTCTATGGTTTTAGCGTGGGTAGCAGTACGGACGCTGTACTGTCGTAGCTATGTGGTATTGTTAATTACCGTAGATAAAATCTAAGGCCGTAGCTTTCAAATGGCCTTATCAGAGACCATTGCAGTAGCATGCGTGATGATAATTTTAGGGTAAGCTGAGTCATGAACATAAAAGGGTACACTTAACAATGTTGAAAATTACTTCACGTCTGTGCTGAATGAGGTAGTTGTAATTCATACTGTCGAATTTCCGACAGTGAAGGCTGACCTAATATGTGGCTAGTCAGCTGTGATAAAAAATAGCACTCTAATGACCGTCTCCTAGCGGCCAATTGTCCTAAATCCCACAATGTGTTAGACTGGACGCAATCAGTAAACCTTTCCAAAAGTAACTGATAAACTCACTTTGTCGTTTTTCGCGTTTGCTAAGATGTTACTCCACCTTAACCCTTACAATTTCAGTTTCTAATTAATTTCACCTCTATTTTATGCAAACGGATGCATTCTCTAATTCTTCAAAACCGTATGGGATAGTTCAGCCTATCTTGTCTATTCTAACTCTTCGCTACTGGATCCTGAGCTAAACCGTGTTGCGTGCTCATGCAGTGGTGGTAATTTTAGCAATTTATTATCTGTGATGAGGTTGCAAGCAACATGCATTCCCCCTCTTTGGACGCATTTTATTACATCCTTGGGTGTTTGAAGTTAGTCCCATATCATATACTGCTGTTGAGGATGAAGTGTTAAAGACCATTACTAATCCTCAGCTTTATTATGATGTGGGATGGTCAGATGCCTTCCTTGCTGGATTTCCTTAGATTAAGCCAGGTACGACCAAACAACTGGAGCGTATCATTAACGGAGATATAACTTGGCACTTTTGCCACGACAAGCAGCCGTTAAGCGCCCTGCCACACTGTTACTCAATTCGTGGATTCACTTTTTCCATCGCGCAAGGTTAATAGGGGTTGTGGACGAGTATTAGGGTAAGTATATGTAATTCATGTGTTTGAATTGGCTTGGCTTCGTTCATTCTCAATCTCCCAATACCAAACACTGAAAGGGCTTAAGTAGCAGAATGTAGTCCAGAGAACCGAATGCGTTGTGTCGTAGTTTACAGCTTGACTGCAATATTTCCACCTTTCAGTCCAACACATCCGACTTCAGCAAGTATTTTTTTAGTACCGGGTTAGCATTCTCTCTTCGATCCCTTCTCCTTAGCCAGTCTGTCCTGCTGTAGCCTGTTATCCAGGATCACCGCGTGGAGATGTAGAAGGGTCTTGGCAGCTTTGGTTCGCTGGTCCTGACACTAGCAGTCAGCTATGAGTAGCTGACCACTGCAGCTCATGCACTGCTCAGCATCTTGATCCCTCTCCTGTGTTTGAATTGAATGCTGCAGCAACCAGCTTGAGACCACACACCAGTTTTAGGCCTCAGGAAGACAGAACATAGCCAATGTAACCTTCCATGCATATTGTGGTTTAATTTTGGATGGCTACTCGTCCTGAATTAACTCTTGACGTTTCTTTGATATCATGTTACATTTCAGTTTAAGTGTCATCTTTGTATTGAAAGTCGGATGCAATGGATCTCCAGTGCACTCTATCTCTTGCCATAATGGTGCAATCCGAGAAACTTTTTTCAGTCCATCTCCTGATGTTCTCCATGCATTTAAAGCTCTGTCTGCTTCTTGAACGACTGCTTTCCACTCACCCCTCCAGTATGGTCTTCAACAAGGATGTATGTCTTTTTATATGGCCAAAATAACGTAACTGTCTTACCCTTATTTATGTCATTAATTCTCGTTTCTCGCCCCAAACTATTTCGATACCTCTAAATTTGCCTTCTTCTCTTTCCAAGAAATGCGGCCCAATCTTCTATATACCCACTTTTCGAAGGCTTCAATACTCTTTTCCAACTTGTTATTCATTGTCCACGTTTCTGAGTCATAAAGTAGTGACGAGTACACATAACACCTGACAATTCTCATTTTCAAATTCTGATTAATCTTTTTGGATGTCAGTATGTGTCAAATGTTGCTGAATACCATCTTGGCCATACCTATTCTCTTTCTGATTTCTTTTTCACAGCTGCCTTCTTCCGTTATTATATGACCTAGATATGATAAACTGTACCTGTTCAAGTAGATGATCGAATATTTGTATCTGCATACATGGTTTCTTGTCACTTTCCCCAATTATCATAGTCTTTGTTTTCTTTATGCTTATGTCTAATCCAAACTCTTGACTTATTGTGTATATTGTTGTCTCGAGCGCCTGTAATTCTTGCTCTCTTTTTGCCATCAAAACAGTTTAAATACGCATATCTAAGATTATTCATTGCTACCCCCCCCCCCCCCCCCATCCCCCGCAATGACAAGCACTGGCATCCCCGCTATCTGTTGGAATATTTGTTCTGTGTAAAGTAAAGTAACCCATAGCATTACTGCCGAAGGGGTTTGAGGTGTTAGCGATCTCACATTTCAAAGGTTCGGCTATTCATCTTCTCTCTCTCGCCGCTTTTATTTCCCGGACTGAACCGGTACCTATTTAAGGCTGGGTCGACCCGGAAGCCGTTGCGGTCGGAAAAAACATTACCGCCTCAACTGGGGAATGAACCCAGGATCGCTCATATCTGAAGCCAGCGAGCTAACCACTGCGCTCTACGCGGCTCATGTTATGTGTAGATATTTAAAAAAACAAAGCATTCACAGTTACTCTTTTAACATCCCGAGGCGTATTTTTCAAGGCGTGTCGTGATTCTATTTCAACATTTATGCACAGTGCATAATGAGGAAGGTTATAGAGAATGAGAATATAGAAAGTTACGCCCCCTTTACAGTCCGTGGATGCATGTTCCCAGCTAAGATACACAGACGATACTGTGATAAATATCAAACAGTACACAGGGGTAAGACATGCTAATTGCCGCCGTGAGCAGATGCAGCGAAGATAAAAATCACTTTGTAAACATAAACAACACAAAGATAATTACCACCGACAAAACAAGAAGTCAACATAAATTCTTATTCGAGGGTGTGGCAATAGAAAAGGTCACGAACTTCGAGTATCTGGGCCCCACAGTTTAGAACAATGGTGATTGCTGAAATAAAACCAGAAGGAGATTGTCAGTGGCAAAGTAAAGGCTACACAACCTGAGCAAACTATGACAGAATACCAGCAAACCAACAAAAATGAACATTTTGAGCACATGTGTTTTTCCCGTGGCAGTATTAGCTCCGAAACATAGACTATTATCCAAAGCACAAGGAAGAGCATTTAGTCTTTCGTGTCGAAATTTTACATAAAGATCCTCAGAATACCATAGCCCAAAACAGAAAGAATGCAGACATTCGACAAGATGTGGGTGTAGAGGAGAACTGGTTCTTAAATTTCATTAGGACAAGAGCATTGAAATACAGCAGGCGTTTTTGAGTACCGGCTTAGCCCTCCCTCTTCGATCCTTTCTG
Organism: Ariolimax columbianus; assembly: GCA_036924085.1. Taxonomy (NCBI): domain Eukaryota; kingdom Metazoa; phylum Mollusca; class Gastropoda; order Stylommatophora; family Arionidae; genus Ariolimax; species Ariolimax columbianus. The sequence goes on along the minus strand of JAVGWX010000008.1, from coordinate 30,539,826 downwards.
CTAGGCCAGTCTGCTCTTACAGCCTGATATCGAGGATCATCGCATGGAGGTGTAGAAGAGTCTTGACAGCTCTGGTTCGCTGGTCTTGACGCTAGCAGTCAGCTCTGGTTCTCTGGTCTTGGCTCTATCAGTCAGCTCTAGTTCTCTGTTCTTGGCTCCATCAGTCAGCTCTAGTTCTCTGGTCTTGGCTCCATCAGTCAGCTCTAGTTCTCTGGTCTTGGCTCCATCAGTCAGCTCTAGTTCTCTGGTCTTGGCTCCATCAGTTAGCTATAGTTCTCTGGTCTTGGCTCCACCAGTCAGCTCTAGTTCTCTGGTCTTGACTCCACCAGTCAGCTATGGTTCTCTGGTCTTGACTCCACCAGTCAGCTCTAGTTCTCTGGTCTTGGCTCCACCAGTCAGCTATAGTTCTCTGGTCTTGGCTCCACCAGTCAGCTATAGTTCTCTGGTCTTGGCTCCACCAGTCAGCTCTAGTTCTCTGGTCTTGGCTCCACCAGTCAGCTATGGTTCTCTGGTCTTGACGCTATCAATCAGCTATGGGTCGATGACCGTTGCAGCTCGTGCATTTGTCAGCATCTTGATCCTATGGGGAAGAACAGCTGTGACACCGCTCAAACAAGTCTCCAACACGTCGACAACGACGACAGCGCCTAACATGAGACAATCTTGACCTCCTGCCCTGGTTTGGGATTGCATTAATGGGAAATAGGTCGTCGAACCAACTTCATTGTGGCAATGCAGCCTCATTTGTGCTCATTCCGTTTTGTTGCTAAAAGTGCCGACGACAGAGCACAAACTCCAAAGCTTCCGTAGTGGCCTCCAAATTTCCCTCTTGCGATGATCAGGTTATCATTTACAGCTGGGTCGACTGGGAGAAACGGTCATACTATCAGCACAATGTGATTTGACCCATATACGTTTGGAAAGCTGACGATCCCTCTTGTGTGTGTGTGTGTGCGTGTGTACAGGCGTGCGCACTTGAGCGCGTTCGGTCATTCCAGTCGCATTGGGATACAATTCCTCTGTTGGCAGACACAATGATCTAGGACTAAACACCATCGCAACCCCAACAACCAGCAGACGCTGAAATTGGATAGGTCATGTCCTATGGAAGGAAGCAGCCACCATCACCATAGCTGCGTTGGTGGAGATCCCACAGTGAAGGCAAAACAGACGGTGGTCTAAAATCACTTTACCAAGAACTGTAGAGTCAAGTCAAGTCATTCAGTAACCGGTGAGGTCGTTTGGGCGCAAATGAAGACACTTCCACAACCTCACACATCTCTCTCTCTCTCTCTGTTAGCGGCCGCTGCTTGTGCCACCTCGGGACGGAAATTGGTCTATTTTTTATGTTGTCTTCCCATCTCTTTTTGAGACGACCTCTCTTCGTCCGCCTTCCATCTTTCCATGCAGTATCGCATTTGAAAGACCGCTTCATTTCAATATGTGACCGTACGATGTGAGTTTCTGTATTTTGACCGTTGGCAAGATATATTCAAAAGGCCATTTTGCTGTGGTAATTCTTTCTCCTATTTCTTCATTTGTAATTCAGTCTTTGTACGTGACGTTTTGAAGTCTCCGGAAAGATCTGATCGCCAAGGCCTGTATCCTCCGCTGCAGGTCAGCTTTGATTGTCCATGTCTCACAAGCATAGAGGAATATTGACAGGACTAATGTACGCATTAATTTGATCTTGGTGCACATTGCTAACCGTTTATCTTGCCAGATTTGATTAAGCCGTGCAAGCGCCGCTATTGTCTGTGCTATTCTGGACAACACCTCACATTTTGATCCTTTATCACTGACAATCAAGCCCAGATATTTAAAACGGTAAACCACTTCGAGTTCCTGGTCATTAGCTTGTACTCCACTTTTGAAGTACTCGGCTTTGTTGGTCATTAATTGTGTCTTTCCTGTGTTAATCTCCATTTCCCAGTCAAGAGCTGTTTTATCGAGCCATCTGACCCATTCCTGTAGTTCCGCTTCTGTGCCCGCCAACCGGTCGATGTCATCTACAGAAATTGAGATGAAAATTATACATTCCGTAGAGATTGAAATGAAAATTTTGAAATAAAGTTGGGGCCCTATGGTGTATGCAGATCTGGTGAAGTGGAGGTAATGTGATGCTGCCCTTAAAGACGCCATCATACGTTTTGGTTGCTGACCAATAAGAGATCACCAAGAAACTAATAAGAAGTGGGTGACTGATCATTACCATCTATAGGGTAGCAACAAACTTGCTCCTTGTCTCTGAAATCTAACCTTCTTAGTCAATTTACATAATGGTGAACCCAAGTTTCATCTACTGTCACCGTAGTCATCAACATGTTTATTTACCGACACATTTTTTTAGCAACTGGCCACAGCAATCAACCCTCGTTTGTTTCTGTTCAAATGTCAGCAGACGCGGGACCCAGCGGGCACACACTTTTCTCATGTTCAATCTGTTGTATGAAATTCAAAAAACTGTACTTTCATTCAGTTTTGCTGACCTAGATATCTCTACAATTGTCCTTTTCCTAACCTGGTCAATGATTTGCTTCACTCTTGCAGCATTTTTTTCGTTGCACTCTGAGGATAGTCTTCCTGATCTTGGAAGATCTGCAACATGAGAACGACCACACTTAAACTGCCTACACCAGTTTGTTTTTTAAAGAAGCAAACAAAGGACAGAATTCCTCAAACACTGGTATTTTTCACTGTGTATTTCTCACTGTGTATTTCTGTAGGTGTTTTCCCCTGCAACATCAAGAATTTTATCCCAGTTCTAGCCTCTGGTTTCTCCATTGTTCTGACAAACCGTTAGAGTAGAAGATCCGGGAAAGCCCGTTGAGGAGGGAAATTCATACTTCTCAAGTATTTACAAATTCAATGAGCTACATATGTGCCAAATTTTAACTTTGTCCTTCTACTCCTTCGTAATCAGAGTAAAGACTTAGGACAAGCCCGTGTACGTTTATAGTCCTCCTTTATAAATGTTTGCTTTATATTTGGCCCAGCTCTTCAAAGTTTCGTTGATATCTTTGACCCTCTCATTAGTCATATGTATCTCTATCATCCTCTCTTGTCATATTTATCTCTACTACCTTCTGTTATTAGTCACACTTATCTATATGCCCTTCTCTTATTAGTCACATATATATACGGCTTTCTCTTGTTATTCCCATGTATCTATCTATACAACCCCTCACTTATGAGTTAAATATCGTTTTAGTCACATTTATTCATGTAGCCCTTTCCTATGCATCATTTCTATATGTGGACCATTCTTATGCCTCATTCATCTATATTGCCCTTTCTTATGCATCATTTATAAATGGGGTCATTTTTATGCCCCATTTATATATGTGGCCCTTTCTTATGCCTCATTTATATATCTGGCCATTTCCTATGCCTTATTTATCTATCCATCCCTTTGTTGTGCCTCATTTATCTATATGGCCCTTTCTTATACCTCATTTATATATGTGTCCTTTCTTATGTCTCATTTATATATACGACCCTTTCTTATACCTCATTTATATATATATATATATATATATATATATATATACATATATATATGACCCCTTATTATGCCTTATTTATATATGTAGCCCTTTCTTATAACCTCATTTATATATGTGGCCCTTTCTTATGTCTCATTTATCTATGTGGCCCCTTCGTATGCCTCATTTATCTATGTGGCTCTTTCTTATGCTTCATTTATAATATATATGACACTTTCTTATTAGTCATATTTCAACTTTCGATTTGGCTGTGTACTGTTTCTCCTGTTAGTATGTAAGAATATAGAAGTCTTACAGTCAAGTTTCCAACACGTGCAGGATTGTAATTACAGCAGTTTACACCATTCACGATACGTTCATTATCTGTAACACTATTGTACAACTTCTAACCTGTTGGGCTCATTTATATATAGTCTAATGTATGTCAGTACATACATGTGCACGCATTATGTATGTTTTATATGCGAGTGTGTTTTGTAAGTAGCTACTAGGAGCTTCTCCGACGACATCGTTAGATGCGTAGCCTGATCCTGTAGCTGTTATTTCAGAACGCGATCACAGTCTAGATGACACTAGAGTGTGGAATAGCCGTTTTATTCTTTAACAATTCTAGAAACAATACCACAAGTATGTTATGTAACGTTTTGTTGTGATATGGTGTTATATTAAGATAGTATATGTTATAGTATGTTATGTAACTTTAAACATACGTTATGTTATGTAACGTTATGTTGTTATATGGTATTATGTGTTATATTAAGATAGTATATGTTATAGTATGTTATGCAACTTTACACACACGTTATTTTGTGTAACGTTATGTTGTTATATGGTGTAATGTGTTATATTAAGAAAGTATATGTTATAGTATGTTATGCAACTTTACACACATGCTATGTTATGTAACGCTATGTACATGCTATGTTTTGTTATGTAACGCTATGCACATGTTATATTTTGTTACGTTACGTTGTGTTATGCACTTAAATGTATGGTATGTATGTTATAACTTTACTTAACGTCTTTATACTGGTTTAGAAGACCTTGCGGAGTCTGTATACAACCAGTTACATTTACATCACCTTGCTCTAAAAGATATACGCATCCAATCTATTCTTAAATGCATTAACTGTCCCTGCCTCCACCACCTCCCCTGGCAATGCATTCCAAGCAGACACCACTCTCTGACTAAAAAAATATTTCCTAATATCTAATCTGGACCTCTCTTTAGTCAGCTTGTAGCTATGCCCTCGTGTTATTGTGGGTGGCTGTATTTTAAAAAAACTTGTTATAGTCTAATTTATCCATTCCTCTGATCATCTTATAAGCCTATATTAAGTCACCACGAATTCTTCTCTCTTCGAGACACCGTAGGCCAGTTATTCTGAGTCTTTCCTCATAACTGTAATTCTGGAATCCCACTATCATTTTTGTCGCTCTTTTTTGTATTCTTTTCAGCATGTTTATATCCCCTCTATGATAAGAACTCTACACCTGAACACATTACTCCAATCTAGGTCTAACTAAAGCTTTATACAGTTTGACGATCACTTCCTTGCTCCTTTGTTTAATATTTCTTTTTATCATACCTAACATTGCATTTGCCTTTTTCACTGCTACCTTAACTTGCTCACTCACCTTTCCTGTATGATCTATTATAACCCCTAGGTCACTTTCCTTATCTATCTTTCTAATATTGTTTTCTCCCATTCTGTAATTATGTTCCATATTGGATCTACCCATGTGGATGACTGTACATTTATCTACATTAAGCTCCATTTGCCAGCTTACAGACCATTCTCGAATTTTATCTAAATCCGACATCAATATATCCACTTCCGCTTTAGATGAGACACTTCTGCATAGTTTTGTGTTATCAGCAAATTTTGCAATCATGGATCCCATATCAATGTCCAAATCCTTTATATATATCAAGAACAAAAATTGGTCCCAAAACCGAGCCCTGTGGTACACCACTTTTCACTTCACACCACTCAGAGTACTCCTTATTTATGCCCACCCTCTGTCTTCTTCCCGTTAACCAATTTTCAATCCATTTGGCAACTGCCCCACCTATTCAATGTGATTTTAACTTTCGAAATAATCTTGATGAGGTACTCTATCAAAGGCCTTTGCAAAGTCTAGATAAATAACGTCCACTGGCTCCCCTTTATCCATGATTTTAGTAACCTCCTCCATGAATTCTAATATATTTGTTAAGCATGATCTCCCTCTAGTAAACCCATGCTGACTATTTCTAATTAGATTAAATTTGTCTAAATGCATTACAATGTTTTCTTTGATTATTGACTCTAACAATTTACAGACTATGCTCGTTAAACTCACTGGTCTATAATTTGCTGGATCTGATTTTTTGCCTTTTTTGAATAAGGGGATCACTCCTGCATCTTTCCAATCCCGTGGAACAATCCCGTAGAACAATCCCTTTTGTAAGTGATTGAGAACATAATATAGCCAATGGTTTTGCTAGTTGGTCTCTAATTTCATACAGCAATTTTGGATGAATACCATCTTGACCTGGACATTTATTCACTTTCAACCCCTCCAATTTTTAAAAAACCATTTCCTTTGTAATACAGATTGATCTTAATCCCGCTGTATCCATGTCTCTTTGAAAAATATCTATAGGCTCTGGGATCTTGGAGCAGCCCTCTTTTGTGTAGACTGTGCCAAAGTACTGATTGAGCAGATTAGCTGCCTCCCTATTCTCACTTATTATTTTCCCTGTACTGTCTATGAGAGGGCCTACTTTGTCTTTCGTTCTTTGTTTATTTCTAACATAAGAGAAGAAGTTTTTACTCTCAGTCTTGATCATCTGATCAAGTTTTTTTAAAGTCTATTTTTCTGTTTTATTCGCTTTCTGATATATGTTCTGCTTGTCAAAATATTTTACAGATGTTTCTTTTGATTTACCTGCCTCTATATATTTTTTCCATGCTTTAATTTTCGCTCTTCTACATTTCACTACAAATCTAGTTATCCACTTTTTACGTTTGGGGTTTACCTCCCTACATGGAACACATTCCTCTTTTAGCGTTTCTAGAACTGTTTTAACATCTGTTCCTACGACAATATCTTTCCAGATTATGTGGTTCGCTGCCTCTTTCATCCTCTTAACATCTGCCTTAGAGTAGTCGTATGTTCGTGTGTTTATGTTTACTTCTTTCCCTGCAATAAGATCCAAACGGATGATTTGATGTTCACTTGAGCCAAACAGTTCCCCAACGGTAACGTTTTCAATCATATTTTCCTATGTAGTAAAAAACTAGGTCGAGTATGTTTTTGCCTCTGGTGGCTGCTTTTACATGTTGATTAATGTCATACACATGTTATGTTACGTCCTGCACATGTTATATTATGTTACGTTACGTCCTGCACATATTATGTTAGTCCTGCACTCGTTATGTTACGTTATGTCCTGCACTTGTTATGTTACGTTACGTCCTGCATTTGTTATGTTACGTTACGTCCTACACTTGTTATGTTACATTACGTCGTGCACATGTTATGTTACGTCGTGCACATGTTATGTTACGTTCTGCACATGTTATGTTACGTTACGTCCTGCACATGTTATGTTACGTCCTGCACATGTTATGTTACGTCCTGCACAGGTTATGTTATGTTAAGTCCTGCATATGTTATGTTACGTCCTGCACAGGTTATGTTATGTTACGTCCTGCACATGTTATGTTACGTCATGTACAGGTTATGATACGTTACGGAATGCACATGTTATGACACGCCCTGCACATGTTATGTTATGTTATGTTACGTCATGCACATGTTATGTTACGTCATGTACATGTTATGTTACGTCAAGAACATGTTATGTTACGTAATACACATGTTACGTTACGATATGCGCTTGTTATGTTTTACATATGTTATATTACGTCATGCACATGTTATGTTATTTTATATAATGTTTTTTTACGTTATGCATATGTTGTGTTTCATTATATTGTTACTGTAAGTAATGTTTTTACGCTATGCATATGTTGTGTTTCATTATATTGTTACTGTAAGTAATGTTTTACGCTATGCATATGTTGTGTTTCATTATATTGTTACTGTATGTAATGTTACGTTAGACACATGTGCTTAATCCATCGCAGCGACTACCACGGTCCGCGGCTTAAACTCATCTGATCTTCCAATCCCGCAGGTGTACCACAACAATGAGGAAAACGCTGTAATAATATTTTGTTAATATGTCATGCAACCGACTTCACTGCATATTTGACAGATCCATGTGGCTTGTCTTCTAGCAAATAACGGATATGCACACTGATAGCTATTGTAACGCATTCGTTGTATACAATCTTGAGACGTTCGTTAGATGGTCCAGATTTCTGCAAACTGTAAACTGTGTTACGTCAAAAGTCCTTGGTCGTACTAAAGGTTGGGAGATAGCAGTGTACTTACTATATAAAAGCTGGGGAGGGGGGGTGGGAGATGTCACAACGATCAAGAAGCAAACGGCGCAGCAATTGTAGGTCATATCTGTGACGAAGCAATCAGCGAGCCGGATATCACTGGGGTTCAATATCAGGGCCTTAAGAGAACGGGCCACTGCAGAATACTGGGCCACCCAATATAATCTCAAAATTGCCCAAACAAATTAACTTACATGTGAAACAGGAGTCCAGATTTCTGAACACAAACTTCAAGAATGCCTTACCCACGAAGAAACAAGATGCCAGACCTGGCCAGAGAGAGCAGAACTGAGGCTGAAATAATAGGGTCACCGATCAGACCTGGAAAGGACTGTAGACTTCATTCTGGCATATGACTGAAATTCTAGCTTGATCATACATAATTCGAGCACAAAAGAAAAAGATGAAGAAGAAGAAGATGAAGAAGAAGAAGACGAAGAAGAAGAAGAAGAAGAAAAAGAAGAAAAAGAAGAACAAGAAGAAGAAGACGAAGAAAAGGGTATAATTATTCCCATAACAAATAAGTATGAAACAGCTCTTGACTTTGGTATGGAGATAAACGCTGGAAAAACACAATTAATGACCAACAACGCAGATGACTTCAACAGCAGAATAAAAGCTAACGGTCAGGAAACTCGATGTGTTGACCGTTTTAAATATCTAGGGTCGATTGTCAGTGATGAAGGATCAAAATGTGAGATGTTGGTCAGAATAGCACAGACAATAGCGGCGCTTGCACGGCTTAACAAAATCTGGCAAGATAAACGGTTAGCACTAAGCACGAAAATCAGATTAAAGCGAACATTGGTCCTGTCAATATCTATGCATGTGAAACATGGACAGTTACAGCTGACCTTCAGCGAAGGATACATGCCTTGGAGATGAGATGTTAGCAAAGACTTTTAAACGTCACGTACAAAGATCGAGTTACAAATGAGGAAAAACGATAAAGAATTACAACAGCAATAGGGCCTTTCGAAGACATCTTAGCAACTGTCAAACAAACGAAGGAAACTTGCTTGGTACGGTCACATATCGAGATCAAATGGTCTTGCAAATACGATCCTTCACGGTAAGATGCAAGGCAGACGATAACCTTTCAAGAAACCTTTATCCGAGCTAGTTGCAGTTTCGCTGGCAGTAAATGTTTCCCAAATGAGATTACTATCCTCATGTACAACCCTCCTTAGACGCCTGTTACAATATGCTTGGAAGGTTGCAGCGGCTCTATTCCTACCCTGCACCGGCTAGCACTCGGTCGGCGTATTCTTCTTCTTCCTCCCTTATCTTCTTCGTTCTCAATCACCCCCCCCCCCAACCCCAAACCAAGCCCCGAAAAGGGCTTTGCAAGTAGCACAATGTTGTCTCAAGAACCGAATGCGTTCTATCGCAGCTTACATCTTACCTGCGATATTAACACCTTTCGGTCCGACACATCCGACTTCAGCAGGTATAATATAACATAACATAACATAACCTAACATTTTCTATAGAACTTTCAAGAACCAAAACCCTCTATACATTTTCTTTTGAAACACTTCAGCTAGGCTTCCTTGCCTGTCAGACTGTTAGTGTGAGACATAACCTGCTTCTTGAACCGTCTGTGAAGATGGATTACCCCGAATACATCCTGTTGGCTGTGGATATCTCGCCTGAAGGCAAAGACGAAGCTAAGAGGCTATTCTTTCCGTGTCTACTACTGCTATTCCGCCCCGTCCCATCTCTTAGCGTTACATATTTTATCGTTTAGTAGTTTCCAAGTTAGCAGATTACGTTTTCGTCGACTTTCGGTTTAAGTGTTAATGTTGTAAGGATAAAATTGTAATGGGTCACTGGTCATTATCGGTGCAAATTATTATTGTCACTGTCGTTATTATCAGCAACATTGTCGTTATAGTTATAGCAACATTTTATATTTTAAAATTGTATTTATGGTCCCACCCTCATTGCTTGTTAAGATTCCACACTGTCTAAGAAAGTAAGTATTACAAAGGTCACATTCCATTGATTCTGATTTTGGACCACCTTAAGGTATAGTTATAATTGTGGTATCAGTTTCAATGTTTAAGTCTTCCCAAGCTATCAGTGATCTCGAGGTAAGGTGTTCCGCCTCGGTTGCCGGAGGTCTTGGGATGGATCGAATCACGGCAGTGACCGAGATTTCTTTTCACCTGGATCTTCTAGTAAAAATTCTGCTGATCTCTGTGTAGTGAGATCAGACTCCAGTGGACAGTGTCGGGCACATTAAAAATTTCATGGCAGTTGTAAATCAAAAAGAGTAGACTTAACGACCGCTGCCCTGACAAAATTTAAATTAAAAATCGACCGAGGTCGTTTATTAAGAGCAGCTATAGATGGCGCCTAACTGTCTGCGGGTCTACTTAGCTCTAGTGTTTGAGTCTATTAAGGTGGAATCGCATATCGTTGAAACCACGCTCCAAGAAACTGGTTGTAAGCAGATTCTGTAGAGTGTTCTAAACCAGTGTAAATATAAGTTAAGTTAAGTATCCACGGTCCCGCCCATATTATGGATTCACTACTAATTCTATAAATCACACTTTTTTCAGTGCAATAGTGTTAAACTGCACATATAATACGAATACAGTTTTAAAAATGGTAACTGTAAGAAGGGACAACACATCGCACTATATTTGAGTAAGTACGGTAAAAGTGGTCCCAGGGATGTTTATGTATGACAATGGCAAAATAGCACCACTGTTCCACAGAGAATATTTCGTAAGAGGCGAGTAATTGTGTGACATGGAATAGCACGAGCAATGGTTAGGTGGTTTGTTAAGAACAGCATAGATGACGCCTAACAGGCTGCTAGTCTGCGTTGCTCTAGTGTTTGAGTCTATTAATATGGAAGCACATCGGTTAACCACTATCCGCAGCACTTGTCCCAACGCAGTGGAGCAGCTCGAGCCTAGCCCGCTAAGCAGGAAATCCTCCCCCCAGGTACACCTAACTCACGTTAGAGCTGGGACTTTCGCAGAGGCATATGTCCATGTAGAAGTACAGGTCGGCTAAGACTAAAACAGTCGTTGTTTCGAATGCATGCAATGAGTAGGTTTACTCTTCTGTGCGGGAAGGAAGACTAACGTCTTGTTAGACAAAATATACTAATCAAACATGTCAGTCAGGGTCAGGCAACATATACAGGTCAAGACCCTCACCTTGACTTCCTTATAAACCTTGCTGGAAACTGGCTGTTTTCAGGACATCCTGGGTAACAAGGTGAGAGATCGCCGTGATCCTGTAGTAGTGAGCGACACGCAGATGAAATCAAGTATTGCACAACCGTCTGCAGGACCCCGGTCAACCTTCATCAGTAACTCGGTATGTGAGAAAAGCTACTGCAGCTTACCACTTAACGTCCTTTTCAGGGCGCACTCAAAGAGTAAACCTACTCATTATGTGCATTCGACAACAGTAACCTACTCATTGTGTGCATTCGACAACAGTAACCTACTCATTGTGTGCATTCGACAACAGTAACCTACTCATTATGTGCATTCGACAACAGTAACCTACTCATTATGTGCATTCGACAACAGTAACCTACTCATTATGTGCATTCGACAACAGTAACCTACTCATTGTGTGCATTCGACAACAGTAACCTACTCATAATGTGCATTCGACAACAGTAACCTACTCATTGTGTGCATTCGACAACAGTAACCTACTCATTATGTGCATTCGACAACAGTAACCTACTCATTATGTGCATTCGACAACAGTAACCTACTCATTATGTGCATTCGACAACAGTAACCTACTCATTATGTGCATTCGACAACAGTAACCTACTCATTATGTGCATTCGACAACAGTAACCTACTCATTATGTGCATTCGACAACAGTAACCTACTCATTATGTGCATTCGACAACAATAACCTACTCATTGTGTGCATTCGACAACAGTAACCTACTCATTATGTGCATTCGACAACAGTAACCTACTCATTATGTGCATTCGACAACAGTAACCTACTCATTATGTGCATTCGACAACAGTAACCTACTCATTATGTGCATTCGACAACAGTAACCTACTCATTATGTGCATTCGACAACAGTAACCTACTCATTATGTGCATTCGACAACAGTAACCTACTCATTATGTGCATTCGACAACAACTCTTTTGTGCGCACTAAATAGGACGGTAAGTGGTGCAGTAGCTTTCCTCACATCTCGAGCGTACTGATGAAGGTGGACCGGGGCTCTCCAGGCGGTTGTGCTATGTTTGGCTTCATCGTTCAGTATTACGAGGATCACGTCGATCTCACGCCTTGTCGACCAGGCTGCCATGAAACCAGCCCGTTTCCAGTGAGAGATGCGAGGAAGTCAAGGTGAGGGTCTTGTTCAGTATATTTTGCCTGGCCCAGACTAACATGTCTGATCAGTATATTTTGCCTGAACCTGACTAATGTCTGATCAGCATATGTTGCCTGACCTTGACTAATATGTCTGATCAGTATATGTTGCCTGACCTTGACTAATATGTCTGATCAGTATATTTTGCCTGACCCTGACTAATATGATCAGTTTATTTTGCTCGACCAGGCGTTAGTTTTCCTCCCCTACTAAGCCAATAAAAATGTTATTTTATCGCAACCTACTAATTATTATTATTAGTGTTATTTTTATTGTTATTGTTATTACTAATCATCTTTCATGGGCGATTAGCTCTTGGTGGTTCTAGTAAATAGTGTTAGAGGTCCTTTAGTTTTCCTTCTCACCCCGGTCATAAACCAGAAATGTTATCTTGCTCCTTCCCTGTCGTAGAGGGGAACGTAATATTTTCGACTGTGTCCAATGTGGAGTGTCGAGCTGAAACAGATCCGAGTAGCGGACTTATTGTCTCCACCGACATACGGGTTCTTGAGATGAGTTTGTATTCGTTAGTTGCATTACGTTTCAGTTTTGCAATATGGCAAAGGGAGGGCACAATCTCGATGCGCAATTATGAGTTGGTCACCTGTTGAAGGTGCGCAGGTGCAGAGCACGAGACTCAAATCCAGACACAGCTTCCTCAAATCAACAGCCGATACAGAAAAACCCTAAAAGTCGCCGTATCGAGAGATGGCACGAATTGATACAGACCTCAGAGATGGAACTTCAGGAGGAACCTGCCCCAGGACATCAACTACCATACACAATATGGAAGTCGCTGAACTGACTCCGAACTGGTGTATCACTGTGCATGAGGAATATGAAACGATGGGGATACACAGATGATGACACGTGTGACTGTGACCCAATACAAGACCCAGACCATCTCATCACCTGTCTCTACCTCCAGGAAACATGCAATAGGTGCGACATGCTGGAGGCAAATGACAAGGCAATCCTTGTGCTGAATACTGTAGGCCTGCTATATGACGTGGAGCTTGGACAGGAAAAGTTAGTAAGTAACGCAACGAAATGCTGAGTTGATTACACCTATCGAGACAGAGGGTCCAGATGGCTTTAGTACTTGCTTTCGTCGCGTCAGGCGCAATGACAGCTTCTGGATACCGTTAACGGACATTGCACATCGACGATACCACATAACGAGATCCTTCTCACTGGCTTTCAATTTTGTAGGAACCAGCAAAGTAATTTCTTGTCAGAAATAAACAGGGATCGGAATTTTGCGAACAAAACTAAAAGCTGGGCCTAACAAATAAAGTAACATCATTTCACATCACCCGTTAAAGGTCAAGCCTCCATTATCTAAATCTGTCCTGAGCAGAAATGGTTTGGCCTGTCTCCCCGCAGCTGTTATTTTCAAAATGAGTTTGCTGGTCTGATGTTCAACAATCCTTTCTTGTTTTATTAGGGGTTTCTCCTCCTCTTGGCGAGGCAAGTACCTTTCAACCACAGAGTGGGTCCTTTGGGGTTATACGAGTATGTGAGTGTGGCTACATCTGTGTGTCGTGTGATTGCCGACCTGGGATTAGCACTGATAAATAGATTTCGTACACACGTGGTGTGGCATATTGGGAATAGGGTGTTAGGTTCAAGAAGACCGTTACGTTTTCAGGGAGGACTACGTGGAAGAAGAGAGGGGGTGGTGGGGTGGAGGTGGAAAAGGGGGGGGGGATGTTGGCCTTATATTTTGCCTGACACTGACTAACCTAACATGTCTGATCAGTATGTTGTGCTTGCCCAGAGACGTTATCCTTCCTCTTCGCTGGCTACCGTTACATCCCAAACTGTTTTGTTATCCAATTATGTAGACTGGGTCGAACCCAGTCTTTCTTGCGATCGGAACAAACAAAAAAACACGCATCAACTGGGGACCGAACCTAGACCGCTCCGCCTGGGAGCTAATGCACTAACCACTGCTCTATCCCTGTTCCTTAGCACACGACGAGGGGACTCAGTGGCCTCGCGAATACGAATCACGGTTGAGACCAGGATTTAAAAAAAAAATTCCCCTGAACTTTGGGTAGTGAGATCAGACTCCTGTATTCAATATCCAGCACGTTAAAAATCCTTTGGCAGTTGGAAATCGAAAAGAGTAGGCCTAACGGCCGCTGTCCGGACAAAATTCAAATAAAAAAACTAACCCAAGTTATTTGTACCTTTCCCCAGATGGTTAGTTAAGGAGAGCTATAGATGGCGTTAACTAGCTACAATCTACTTAGCTCTAGTGTTTGAGTCTACTAAGATGGACTCGCATATAGGTTATAGTAGAAATTAGTTGTATACAGACTCTGGAGTCTTATAATTCAGTATAAAGAAGTTAAGACGTTAAGTTAACATACGTGTCCGGAAGTTTGTATTTATTTGTGGGAAAGAGAACCATAACCTACAAGTTAGTTATCCACGCAAGGAATGATGGCGACACCATCAGGCCGTTTGGACTTGATGATGTTACGCGCTGTATTTTGATTATAGTGAGAAAGGAGCTGCGCTGGTATGAACCTCACTCTCTGGTCCAGAGCTACCTTTGACTAGTGGCAAGAGACGTACACAACTAATTTAATAACCCGAGTACCGATCCAATGATTTGAATCAATACCAACCATACCACATGAGAGAGGAGTAGCCAGGGTCCAGTGAAACATACTGAATAAGGTGGGAGAGAAGAGTAACAAAGGTCAGGTGAAATATACTGATCAAGGAGGGAGAGAAGAGTAACCAGGGTCAGGTGAATCATACTGATCAAGGTGGGAGAGAAGAGTAACCAGGGTCAGGTGAAACATACTCATCAAGGAGGGAGAGAATAGTAACTAGTCAGGTGAAACATACTCATCAAGGAGGGAGAGAAGAGTAACAAGAGTCAGGTGAAACATACTGAAAAAGACCCCCACCTCAAATTCTTGTTTAGGCTCCAGTAAAAAGGCAATGTCAAAGAAGGATGACCAAGAATATGGGGGATTAACCCTGAGGTGAATTTAGTGAGAAGCCTCGCATTCCACAACGGTCAGAGCCACATTCTAACCATGCTAGCCTCAGGATGTTCTGTGCTTAAGGATAGACTTCATTATACTCGGGACATACTTATCTGTTCTGTGCTTAGGGATAGACTTCATTATACTCGGGACATACTTATCTGTTCTGTGCTTAGGGATAGACTTCATTATACTCGGGACATACTTATCTGTTCACAGTTTCTCTCAACCTGTCAGTAAATGGCGAAAGGTGCAGATACTGATGGTTCCTGCAGCTCGTTGGCTGTACACATTTCCGCTCAGCCTTATCTTGCGACCGATTCCGCTCGAACCTCGTTCGATTTCAAAGTTCTGCAATATGTGAACCGCTGATTCATCTATTGCAGTGTCATCATTCAACAGTCGGTCACTGATAACTTCAAAATACCACCACTATCAATTTCTAGCGAACCCACAATTGGAGCTTGTGAAACCAGAATGACAGTTCTTTTGTTGCCCTTAACCCCAGCATGACCAGAAGAGTAGATTCGCACCAGTCCCTGCAGGTTTGATGTCTTTACATCTACAATCTACTGATACATTAGCGAACTTTTATGTACTCTCTGAAGTAAGGATTGAGAATCTATCACAACTCCCATTAAAGACCTCTCAGATGGTTATCTCAAAGCTGCAGTCATTGCGCCCATTCAGCACACTCTGTGTGGAGATTGTTTTTCTGTATGCCCTGCTTTATTTTGTTTATTTGTTTAGTTTATTTTTAATTTTTTAATTTTTTTTAAATATTGATTTTGCTTTTTTTCCCAAGTGTCAACCAAATTGAAGTGAAATACAATGGCGTCACCCTGAGGGCGCGTTAGAGTTGTGTAAGAGTGTGATTGTTGGACAGAGTTATTGTGTTAGAGTTGTGTAAGAGTTTGATTGTTGGACAGAGTTATTGTGTTAGAGTTGTGTAAGAGTTTGATTGTTGGACAGAGTTATTGTGTTAGAGTTGTGTAAGAGTGATTGTTGGACAGAGTTATTGTGTTAGAGTTGTGTAAGAGTGATTGTTGGACAGAGTTATTGTGTTAGAGTTGTGTAAGAGTGATTGTTGGACAGAGTTATTTGAAATGGAGTGTGAGGAGGCTGTATAAAAAGGTGAGAGATGGTACTGTCTAACTGCCCTGCTCTGTTCAGTAACAACCTGACCTATTATTCTAGCAGGGTAACCCACCTCTGGTCAGTGGCAAGACTTTTACAAAACAACTGGAGATAGCATAGGTTGCAGTTTTTCCACAGGGTTTACTCCCAAAGCCTTACCGGTAAACAGGTATCCCGCAAGGCAACAAAGAGGGGATGACATATGTCGTTATGTGTCTTGTCTTTCCCATAACCACAAGAGGTCGTAGGGGCATCACTCAACGTGTCAGTGATGTATTGGGCATCTCTTCCGGGCCGTGTTTTAGTACATTATTGTCACGTGTCTAAATTTCACAGTCGCACCAAAATCGTCACTATCTGCAGCTGGGACGAAGGGCGGCAATCATGTGAAGTTCAACCGTGTGCACTAGATCGTGAAAATACAACACAGGTTTAAGCGTACTACTAATTCGTACAGCCCATTCCAGGATAATAGAAAGGGACGAAAACACACACAAATGAACGAATTAACTACTCCAAATGGAAAATAATGACACGTTTCAGTGAACACAAGTGTAAGTCGTCAACTAGTGTAAAATCCAGGCAATTCCGTGGCTTGGCGGCATCCATACTGAACCAAAACACCACAGCAATGTAGACCCGCAGACGGTATGGTGCCATCTTTGCTGATTCATCAGCTGCTACTTTTACTACTATCACAACTATTGCTACTGCTACAAGAACTACATCAGCATCAACAAGAACAAGAACAACAACAACAAGAACAACATCAGCATCAACAAGAACAGCAACAACAGGAACAACATCAGCATCAACAAGAACAGCAACAACAAGAACAGCATCAGCATCAACAAGAACAGCAACAACAAGAACAAGAACAAGAACAGCAACAACAAGAACAACATCAGCATCAACAAGAACAGCAACAACAAGAACAACATCAGCATCAACAAGAACAGCAACAACAAGAACAACATAAGCATCAACAAGAACAGCAACAACAAGAACAAGAACAAGAATAGCAACAACAAGAACAACATCAGCATCAACAAGAACAGCAACAACAAGAACAACATCAGCATCAACAAGAACAGCAACAACAAGAACAACATAAGCATCAACAAGAACAGCAACAACAAGAACAACATAAGCATCAACAAGAACAGCAACAACAAGAACAACATCAGCATCAACAAGAACAGCAACAACAAGAACAACATCAGCATCAACAAAAACAGCAACAACAAGAACAACATAAGCATCAACAAGAACAGCAACAACAAGAACTACATCAGCATCAACAAGAACAAGAACAACAACAACAAGAACAACATCAGCATCAACAAGAACAGCAACAACAGGAACAACATCAGCATCAACAACAACAAGAACAACATCAGCATCAACAAGAACAGCAACAACAGGAACAACATAAGCATCAACGAGAACAATAACAAGAACAACAACCACAAGAACAACATCAGCATCGACAAGAACAACAACAACAAGAACAACATCAGCATCAACAAGAACAGCAACAACAAGAACAACATAACCATCAACAAGAACAACAACAACAAGAACAACATCAGCATCAACAAGAACAAGAACAGCATCAACAAGAACAACATCAGCATCAACAAGAACAACATCAGCATCAACAAGAACAGCAACAACAAGAACAACATAAGCATCAACAAGAACAGCAACAACAAGAACAACATAAGCATCAACAAGAACAGCAACAACAAGAACAGCAACAACAAGAACAAGAACAAGAACAGCAACAACAAGAACATCAACAACAAGAACAAGAACAAGAACAGCAACAACAAGAACAAGAACAGCAACAACAAGAACAGCATCAGCATAAACAAGAACAGCAACAACAAGAACAACATAAGCATCAACAAGAACAGCAACAACAAGAACAACATAAGCATCAACAAGAACAGCAACAACAAGAACAACATAAGCATCAACAAGAACAGCAACAACAAGAACAACATAAGCATCAACAAGAACAGCAACAACAAGAACAACATAAGCATCAACAAGAACAGCAACAACAAGAACAAGAACAAGAACAGCAACAACAAGAACAACATCAGCATCAACAAGAACAGCAACAACAAGAACAACATAAGCATCAACAAGAACAGCAACAACAAGAACAACATCAGCATCAACAAGAACAGCAACAACAAGAACAAGAACAGCAACAACAAGAACAACATCAGCAGCAACAAGAACAGCAACAACAAGAACAACATCGGCATCAACAAGAACAGCAACAACAAGAACAACATAAGCATCAACAAGAACAGCAACAACAAGAACAAGAACAAGAACAGCAACAACAAGAACAACATCAGCAGCAACAAGAACAGCAACAACAAGAACAACATAAGCATCAACAAGAACAGCAACAACAAGAACTACATCAGCATCAACAAGAACAAGAACAACAACAACAAGAACAACATCAGCATCGACAAGAACAACAACAACAAGAACAACATCAGCATCAAGAAGAACAGCAACAACAAGAACAACATAAGCATCAACAAGAACAAGAACAGCAACAACAAGAACAACATAAGCATCAACAAGAACAACATCAGCATCAACAAGAACAACATCAGCATCAACAAGAACAACATCAGCATCAACAAGAACAGCAACAACAAGAACAACATCAGCATCAACAAGAACAGCAACAACAAGAACAACATCAGCATCGACAAGAACAGCAACAACAAGAACAACATCAGCATCAACAAGAACAACATCAGCATCAACAAGAACAGCAACAACAAGAACAACATCAGCATCAACAAGAACAACATCAGCATCAACAAGAACAACATTAGCATCAACAAGAACAAGAACAACATCAGCATCAACGAGAATGATAACAAGAACAGCAACAACAAGAACAACATCAGCATTAACGAGAATGATAACAAGAACAGCAACAACAAGAACAACATCAGCATCAACAAGAACAGCAACAACAAGAACAACATCAGCATCAACGAGAATGATAACAAGAACAGCAACAACAAGAACAACATCAGCATCAACAAGAACAGCAACAACAAGAACAACATCAGCAGCAACAAGAACAGCAACAACAAGAACAACATCAGCATCAACAAGAACAGCAACAACAAGAACTACATCAGCATCAACAAGAACAAGAACAACAACAACAAGAACAACATCAGCATCAACAAGAACAGCAACAACAGGAACAACATAAGCATCAACGAGAACAATAACAAGAACAACAACAACAAGAACAACATCAGCATCGACAAGAAAAACAACAACAAGAACAACATCAGCATCAACAAGAACAGCAACAACAAGAACAACATAAGCATCAACAAGAACAAGAACAGCAACAACAAGAACAACATAAGCATCAACAAGAACAACATCAGCATCAACAAGAACAACATCAGCATCAACAAGAACAACATCAGCATCAACAAGAACAGCAACAACAAGAACAACATCAGCATCAACAAGAACAGCAACAACAAGAACAACATCAGCATCGACAAGAACAGCAACAACAAGAACAAAATCAGCATCAACAAGAACAAGAACAACAACAAGAACAGCAACAACAAGAACAACATAAGCATCAACAAGAACAACATCAGCATCAACAAGAACAACATCAGCATCAACAAGAACAACATCAGCATCAACAAGAACAGCAACAACAAAAACAACATCAGCATCAACAAGAACAACATCAGCATCAACAAGAACAGCAACAACAAGAACAACATCAGCATCAACAAGAACAGCAACAACAAGAACAACATCAGCATCAACAAGAACAGCAACAACAAGAACAACATCAGCAGCAACAAGAACAGCAACAACAAGAATAACATCAGCAGCAACAAGAACAGCAACAACAAGAACAACATCAGCATCAACAAGAACAGCAACAACAAGAACAACATCAGCATCAACGAGAACAACATCAGCATCAACAAGAACAAGAACAGCAACAACAGGAACAAGAACAGCAACAGCAACAACAAGAACAACATCAGCATCAACAAGAACAACATCAGCATCAACAAGAACAGCAACAACAAGAACAACATCAGCATCAACAAGAACAGCAACAACAAGAACAACATCAGCATCGACAAGAACAGCAACAACAAGAACAACATCAGCATCAACAAGAACAAGAACAACAACAAGAACAGCAACAACAAGAACAACACAAGCATCAACAAGAACAACATCAGCATCAACAAGAACAACATCAGCATCAACAAGAACAACATCAGCATCAACAAGAACAGCAACAACAAGAACAACATCAGCATCAACAAGAACAACATCAGCATCAACAAGAACAGCAACAACAAGAACAACATCAGCATCAACAAGAACAGCAACAACAAGAACAACATCAGCATCAACAAGAACAGCAACAACAAGAACAACATCAGCAGCAACAAGAACAGCAACAACAAGAATAACATCAGCAGCAACAAGAACAGCAACAACAAGAACAACATCAGCATCAACAAGAACAGCAACAACAAGAACAACATCAGCATCAACGAGAATGATAACAAGAACAGCAACAACAAGAACAACATCAGCAACAACAAGAACAACATCAGCATCAACAAGAACAAGAACAGCAACAACAGGAACAACATAAGCATCAACAATAACAAGAACAACAACAACAAGAACAACATCAGCATCAACAAGAACAGCAACAACAAGAACAACATCAGCATCAACAAGAACAGCAACAACAAGAACAACATCAGCATCAACAAGAACAAGAACAGCAACAACAAGAACAACATCAGCATCAACAAGAACAAGAACAGCATCAACAAGAACAACATCAGCAGCAACAAGAACAAGAACAGCAACAACAAGAACAACATCAGCAGCAACAAGAACAGCAACAACAAGAACAACATCAACAATAACAAGAACAGCAACAACAAGAACAACATCAGCAGCAACAAGAACAGCAACAACAAGAACAACATCAACAATAACAAGAACAGCAACAACAAGAACAACATCAGCAGCAACAAGAACAGCAACAACAAGAACAACATCAGCAGCAACAAGAACAGCAACAACAAGAACAACATCAACAATAACAAGAACAGCGACGGCTTTGTGAATAATAAAGTTGGTTGTTGAAAATAAGTTGGTCTGGATCGTTTCGATACCAGTGATTGAACCCATTAGGGTCACAGGGGGAAGTAACAGATCTAACCACTCTGCTGCACATATGCTCCACCAACAGGTTCTTTTTCTCCGTCGTTTTTCTTTTCTTCTTCTTATTCTTCTTATTCTTCTTCATATTGTTACTCTTCTGCTGCCACCGATACTACTACTACTACTACTACTACTACTACTACTACTACTAGTACTACTACTACTACTACTGCTACTGCTACTACTACTATTACTACTACATTACTTCTAGTAATACTACCATTAATTTGGACGTATTAACCAGTGTATAGATGCGTGTGTGTGTGTCTGTTTATAATGTGGACGTATTGGCCAGTGAATGAATGCGTGTGTGTATCTGTGTTTAATGTCTTCCATTATGGCAGTTTTGCAGCACATTAATTTTGTCAATAGTGTCCTCGCTAGTCCTATAAATAACTGTGCTGAGAGGAGGGGGGGGGGGTGACAAACACGCGGCGAATCAACACGTCTACGAAACGCTTTTCTACTATTCAAATCATACCATATTTACAACATCCTGTATTGACTTGAATTCACGAACCATGAAAATAAAACTTCCCTTTTTTTTCAGCTCGCAATGACAGCCCGCTGACTTGCCAACCTCTAATCCTGCGCAGTCGAGCAGACTTCTTGCTTTGCCAAACAGCCGAATAGAGAAGCGGTCGAACAGAAACACAGCGCATTTGAGGTGTTTGCATCTCAACGGATAGCGTCTATTAGCCAGGATAGCATTTGGGAAATAACATTTTGATATTTTTCGAGAACCTGTTCTCAGTGGAAACAAGTTGAGCACTTCTGGAGGTAAAAGAACCAGAAGATGCCCAAAAAGGCAGAGAATGGCCAGGAGGAGCCTGTGTCTCCGGGGTCCAAGATGTCAGCAGAGTACTCGTTGGATGAGCGTAAGGTAGGTCAATTTGTATCTTGTTGTTGGATGTTGGTGGATGGTCATCGTGTTGTTGGTGGTGATGTTATGTATCGTCTTGTTGTTGGGGATGATATTGAGTGTCGTCTTGTTGTTGGTGGTGATGTTAAGTGTCGTCTTGTTGTTGGGGATTTTGTGTATCGTCTTGTTGCTGGCGGTGATGGTAAAGATCGCATCCTCTTGTCGCATTGGTGGTACCGATTAGTTCATCAACCTCGCATTGCTTGGATGACAAATATATCCTCACATTGGTGTAATGATTGGATTATCCTCGCATTATAGTAATGATTAAATTATCCTCGCATTATTGTAGTGATTGGAAAATCTTTGCATTATTGTAATGATTGGATTATCCTTGTATTAATGTAGTAATTTGATTATCCTGGCATTGTTGTAATAATTTAATTATCCTGGCATTCGTGTAATGATTGGATTATTCTCGTATTATAGTAATGATTAAATTATCCTCGCATTATTGTAATGATTGGAAAATCTTCGCATCATTTTATGATTAGATTATCCTCGCATTATTGTAATGACATGATTATTCTTGCCTCATTGTAATGACTGGATTATTTTTGCATTATTTTGATGATCAGAATACAATCTTTATTTCAATTATTTGAATATTCTTTGCAGTTGTCTTGTGACTGGATTATTCTAGATTATTTTGATGAATGGATTATCAACAAGTTGTTTGTTTATGTTATCATTTACTTGCTTTGTTGAATGGATTATTCTTTGCATTATTTATTGATTGGTGGATTATCCTGGCATAATTTTGACAATTTGATTATATTCGCATTGTTTTATTGATTGGGCTATCGTACCCTTATTTTGAGGATCGTATTAGCATGATGGTTAGATTGTTTGCCAGTTATTATAATGAATGAATCATACTAACATTATTTTATTCGCTGGTTTAGATTATCATTCTTGCATAGATGGAGAGTCTTCTTCCCTGCGTGGCTAGTCACCTCTTGCGACATGTCTTCGGTGTCGTATCAGTCATATTCTTGTTAACAGTCCTTTATCCTCTAGGAAAATGTATTTTCCTTCGAGGCCAGATAAATGGAACACTTTGTTCGGCATTAAACAACTAACAAATTCGTGCAGATACCATTACATGGCGTTTGGATGAAGGGCGAAAGCCTGGATACTGCTGGATCCGTAACAACTTACTTACTTAGTCGCTCCTCTTCTACCGTTCGTAACAACAACGAACTATATTAGACCACACTGCTCGTCTCCTTTTTGAACATGCTGCCAATGTAATAGCGGGCCTATTCTATCTGCCATACGCAAAGTAACAACTTTAGTAACATTTTTTTTCTCCATTTCTATCACACTCATCAGTTCGCTGTTGTTATCAGTTCCCTGATAACTGTTTTCCGGACCTTTCCCAGCGGCTTTTTTAAACATCCACTTAAAGTTTAGTTCCTTTTTTTTGTTAATACTTTGTTATCTGCTTTTGAGATGGCTGCTCCCCGTTATATAATTGGTTAAATTAGAGCTTGTGTTCTTCGTATTGTGTGTATTGCGACTGCTTTTTATCTTCTGTGTTGTTGTGTCTCTATCATATATTCTTGTATGCATCATAGCTGTGTCAGTAGTCTTTGCGCGTGACCTATTTTCGACTGTATGAATGCTCCTGACCTAGGTATAGCTGTGTGTGTTCGTAAGTAGTATTTTTGGCTACATCCGTGGTATAGGATTACACGTGTAAACACAAAGAACAGCTTGATTGCAGAAGATAAACAGACGGATGCTCTACACCGGATGGGCTGGATGGCAGGGCTTCACTTGTTATACAAGATGCTGGCTCGTCATTTCGACTAAGCGTCAATGTATGAGTGTGGGTACTGGCCTGTGATAAGCACTGCTGATATCATTACGAAAAAATTACAATTGTTGAATGTAGAAGTTGGATACATAAAACTTTTCACAAGAAATTAAAACACCTATGAATGAAAATTAAAAAAACCCAATACACTCGGTGAGGGCTCAGTGGTCTCGGTGTAACGTGTCCGCCTCGGGTGCTAGAGGTCGCAGGTTCGAATCATGGTGGAGATTGGAATTTGTTCACGTGGATCTTCTGGTAAAAAATCTCCCTGTTCTCTGGGAAGGGAGATAGGACTCTAGTTAAAAATCCATTGGCAGTTAGCAACCGAAACTAGTAGGCTTAATGGTCGCTGCCTACACAAAATTCAAAAATTCTAGTTTAAAATCTACGCAAATTATTTGTACCTTCCCCCAGACCTAGTAATCCGCATATATGCAGCACAGCAGAGATGGGCTGGCCATGTGGTACGCATGTCAGATCAACGTCTAGCAAAAGAGCTGCTCTAAATGGTGAACTCCAAAATGTCAAGAGAGCTAGCGGTGGGCAACGGAAAAGGTTCAAGTGCACGCTTAAGAGATCACTGATCCAGTGCGGTATTTACCATGATGACTGGGAACTAGTCGCCACCAATCGCACTGGCTGTCACAGCGCTATTGCTGAGTGTGTTCAGAGACATTGGGCAGCGCTATTGCAGAGTGTGTTCAGAGACATGGGGCAGCACTATTGATGAGGGTGTTCAGAAACAGGAGGCAGCGCTATTGCTGAGGGTGTTCAGAGACAGGAGGCAGCACTATAGCTGAGGGTGTTCAGAGACAGGAGGCAGCACTATAGCTGAGGGTGTTCAGAGACAGGAGGCAGCACTATAGCTGAGGGTGTTCAGAGACAGGAGGCAGCGCTATTGCTGAGGGTGTTCAGAGACAGGAGGCAGCACTATAGCTGAGGGTGTTCAGAGACAGGAGGCAGCACTATAGCTGAGGGTGTTCAGAGACAGGAGGCAGCAATATTGCTGAGGGTGTTCAGAGACAGGAGGCAGCAATATTGCTGAGGGTGTTCAGAGACAGGAGGCAGCAATATAGCTGAGGGTGTTCAGAGACAGGAGGCAGCAATATTACTGAGGGTGTTCAGAGACATGAGGTATCAAGAATAAACGAAGCTTTCCAGAGACGATCGATCCGCAAATCGGCCAACTGCAATCCTTCTTCCCACCCCGGTGGAAAGATGTGTCTTATTTCCCTGTACAAAGTGCAACAGACAATTCAGGGCTCAGATTGGCTTATTTAGCCATCTTCGAACTCATGCGAATAGTGAATGCTGACAAACTGGCCCGCATCGATTACGGTGGACGAACAACAGTAAGACGCAGGAAGTTTAAAAAATACCTATTACGGATTGCCGAAACCTTCGGTTACCTGGCAACAGACATTAAAGGAACCTGTTTGAATACACGTATACCAATACACCAATTCACCAAAGTAGCACCAAAATTAAAAATAAATTCGCTCCTGTGGTCCCAAAAAATGAGGAAATAGGGAAAAGAATTATAACAGCAATGCAGGAGGAAGCAGACCCTTACATAAAATGGATGCTAAAGTTGGATGCGCTGGGCCGACAGGCGCAAAATAAAAACCACAGTTCATCGCACACCGCCTTGGGAAATAGATGAATAAGGCGAACGCAACAACAATAAAAAAAACACAACAGCAATAGAACCTTTTGAAGACCTCTTGGCAACTCAAAAGAAGGAAACTAGCTTGTTACGGGCACATTTCGCGATCAAATAGTCTTGCAAATACGATCCTGCACGGAAAGGTGCAAGGCAGACGACGATGAGGTCGTCCCAAAAAGCGGTGGGAAGACAACATAAACGAATGGACCAATATCCGACCAGAGGAGGCATAAGCAGCGGCCGCTGACAGAGAGCGATGGCGTGAGACTATGAGGATGTCTTCATGTGTGCCCCAACGACCTCACCGGTAACGGAATGACCTGACCTGGTCTGGAAAAAAACGTTTCTTAGTATGAATAAAATTATGCACCCAAAAAACTTTAATACAAAAAATTGCTGTTTCTCCTTCCTCTATTGTTGGGATTCGCGTATACCCCACTATATTTATCAACGCACTAACCATTTATTTGATACGCTCTTGAATATTATCTTGGTTGTATGTGTTGCTGTGAAGTAATTTATGCATTGTTGACTCGCGTTATCATGCCCTTGCTATCGTTCAGTTCCGCTCAAAGCTTGAACAACGCTTTTCCAGCGTTTCCTGTGACCAGAATGGCAAACCCCGCCCTATATGTTTTTGACGAAGCTAGAAAGCGGTTGTCCCTCTAATGGTTTCGAGGGGGATTCCGTGACGAAGTGGTTAAGCCGTCGGCCTTGTGATTAGGTGGTGTGGGTTCGATTCCGGACTCCGTTGCCTTTTTCACTGGTGCTTAATGAGGAGTCCCATGCATCTCGTAGCCGCCCGACCCCAGTGAACAAGACGTTAGTCGTCTTTTTCACTGTGGTCGGGCGGCTCGAGACGAGAGAGTGAGGATAAAAAGTAGCGCAGGTAATCGTTATAAATAAATTATGTCATCATCTTCTACGATAGACGGCTGTCTTTGCCTTGCCTTGCCTGGCTTGGTTTCGCAAAAGTCCCATAATATGCATTGCAGTAGGGGATGAAGTGGCGTCACTGTACAAGGCCTCAGCTTTTTATTACCGATAGTTCGCTTCGCGGTGCGTGCAGTAGCCTAGTCGACAGTGAGCAGTCTTGATAAGACTGGGATTACTCCGCGCTTGAGATCGAAATCACGGATTGACAGAAAAAAATCAGGGTGTGGTTCGTTCTTGGTACAACCTCATTTTCAGTCGACCCAGCTATGGGTACCTGACGTGTCATTTGGGGAAGGTATAAACAGCAAGGAAGGCAATTGGCCACACCACCTCACATAGGCTGCATGAAGGGTTATCTTAATCCACGAAGGCAGTTGTTGCCATGGGACCCACTTTTAATTTAGTTCCCTTCAATGCCGCTATTCGTTCCCTATCAGTATGTCGGATATCTATTTACAGCTGGGTGCACTAGAGGGTGTTGGTAATTGGGAATGAATCATGTACAGTGTACCGTTTGCTAACGCTCCACGACTCTGCTACTCAGACCCCCTGGCTCTCCTCTTCCGCAATTTGCCGAGTGTTGCCCAGGTAAAGAAGAATAGACCAGCTGTAACATTTCAAGCGTGTCGTAGTATGCGACTCAAGAGGATTGGGCATGGAGCTAGCAACCTCATTGTATCAAACCACTACTATTGAAACCATTAATGCAATGTCTCGGATACAGGATTCATATAAAGAATTTAACTGTAGTAGAGGTCTTAAGCTTTGCATGGGGCGATTAGACGAATCATTGTCATAGCTGCATCCATACTGTGGCCAGGATAGACTATAAAGGAGACTTGGACCGTTGTTTGAATATGAATTAAAGCAGCATTCTTTTACCTCTAATTTTATTGACATGTTCTCCTCGGGTAATCTATATATAAATGTACTTTAGTTTGGTCTGCTATATAAAAGTATAATTCATTGGGGGGTCTCCTTTATACAATTATACTTCATTGTGGTCTCCTTTATACAATTATATTTTATTGGTGTCTCTTTAATAAAATTATACTTCATTATAGTCTCTTTTATAATATTATACTTCATTGTAGTCTCTTTTATAATATTATACTTCATTCTGGTCTTCTTTATGGAATTATATATTCATTGAGGTCTTCTTTATAAAATTATAGCTTAGTGTCATCTCTTATATAAAATTATAACTCAGTGTGTCATTCTCTATATAAAATTATAACTCAATCCTTTAACTGCGATCTTTTATATAAATTATATTTTAGTGGGGTCTCTTATAAAAAATTTTAATTCAGTGTGATCTCCTAAATACAATTACACTTCAGCGTGATATCATATGTAAAATTACACACAACGGAGTCTGTAATATAAAATTATAATTCAGTGTAATATTTTAGATAAAATTACACTTCAGTGTGGTCTCTTAAGTAAAATTACATATCAGTGTGGATCTCTATATAAATTTATAATTATAAGTGGTCATCCATATAAAATTATGATTCAAATGAAGTCTCCTAACAAAAATTATTTTCGTGTCCTATATAGAATTATAATTCGGTGCAGTCTCCCATATAAGATTACACTTCCGTGTTCTCTTCTATATATACAATAATACCTCCATGTTGATAGCTATACACAATTATGCTGCCAGTAAACTCGCGTCCAGAAAGATCGTTCTGTCAAACTACCATAGCTCAAAGCGATTGATTGGCAGAGTGCAGCTTGTCTGTTATGATAAAGATTCTAGGATCAATACACGGCCGAAGTCGCTTAAATCTTTGTTTAGATAAATAATGTCACATAGCAGAGCTTGTCGTTGGCGATAAAGCGGTATAGACTGACACTAGTAGGTATCAGACATTTCTGAGATAGGGCGACTAATTTCTTTCTCGCTGCGTTGACATTCTTAACTGTAAGTCAAATTTCAATCAATCAATCAATCAATGTCTGTCACTCCTTATCCTTTTAGGGCAACCCTCCTCCAGCAAGTTCGATCTTGAACTGCCCTTTTTGCCTCCCGCATGTCTGATAGTATGTTTTACTTGACCAGACGTTAGTCTTCCTTCCATGAGAGACGATTGGTCTGAATCATTGTCCGTAACCAACGCATGCAAAATATCAACAATTCTGTCCTTCAACGTTTATTCTTGATAAATCATGTTGTAATATAAGCAGACACTGCAATACATTAAAGATGGGCAGATCATTTGTTACGACGAAAAGATGTTCGATAGACCACTGCGATTGCAAACTGGTACCTTCGAAGCAAACAGAGATTGCTGGGAAGACCTCCAATGCGTTAGTCAGACTCCCTTGCTGTCTGCAACAACATCCGGTGGAATACTTACCACACACTAACCAGAGGCAGGGCCCGTTGGCGACGAAATTGGGACCAGTAGCAAGATCATTATATATATATATATATATATATATAATCATGCAGCATGTCCTTTATTTAACATCGCTCCCATCACAACCTGGTATTGACTATCATAGGTTTCTTGACATTTTACGTTCCAGTAGTTTGCCACTGTTTTCTGATGGTTGTTCTGGCCGCTTACCAGCTATGGTCTCTGGTGTGCCCTTAGCCCGATACCAGGCGTTTCCCGCTCCCACATTCAAAGTCGTTGTCGACCAGGTCGATCTTCCGCCTCTTCCACCAGCAGCTGTGTGTACTAGTCAGGGGTGGACTCCCCTTCTTGTTGTTTCACTCACGTAGTTTAGCCGGTCAGCTAATGCCGTTGCCTATGGGGTGGTTCGCTTCCGTACATAGGCAGACTCTAGGAGCCATACGTGAGCTAGACAGAAGTGGGGGAATCAAACAGAATCCTGGCCATCAACGATGGCCCTTACACACTTCTGTCCTACCCCCATATATGTATATATTTTACTAGATACACGTTATAACTGAAGCTTTCTTTTAGGAGACAGAAAGATACTTTCGTAAATGGTCTGTTTGCTTGTAACCAAGTGTTCATGCTGTGTCATCGTTGCGATTGTATGTATTCCATGCATGGCTGAGTTCAAATACAGGTTCTCTTTACGTGCATTTCAATTTGAATTGTATTGACTATATCAAGGTTTTAAAATTATTTTTTACCCTTTGAAATGCCGCCATTTCACCAAGTCTGCATATTTTATCGAATGCGCTCTATTATGAGGACAGGGTGGCCAAACGGTTAGTATAATTTCTTCTGATCAAGGTGGGCATGCGCTCAAAAGCTTTGTAAGGCTTAGGTTTTTTTTTATCGAGGGGAAAATCAAATCTATCCTGTGCACTGCGCAACAACTACATGGACATTCTACCTTTATTACATCTCCCTATAATTGCTCAGGGTGGACCAGAAAAATTGGACATAAAACTCGTATGGATAGATTGCTAGCTTACTGTATTGTACACGTTTGAGAGGTCAATGTAGCTTCTCTAGGGTAGAAGACTCTCCAACTCATGGGTTGTGTGAGCTCCGCTATTAAATGAAGGCTAAATCTTGCTGAGTCAGGCGTAATCTTATGACTTTGAAAGATAGTTCTAAATACAATTCAGCATAAAGGCGACCAACAAACCGTGTCCAAGCAAATGAGTTTTGTGCCACCAACAAACCGTGTCCAAGCAGACTACTGTGCCATCAACCAACTCTCTCAAAACAGATTTCTCCTGTACCATCAACCTACCCTCTCAAAAACAGATTTCTCCTGTACCATCAACCTACCCTCTCCAAGCAGACTACTGTACCATCAACCAACCCTTTCCAAGCAGATTTCTCCTGTACCATCAAACTACCCTCTCCAAGCAGACTACTGTGCCATCAACCAACCCTCTCCAAGCAGACTACTGTACCATTAACCTATCCTCTCCAAGCAGACTACTGTACCATCAACCTACCCTCTCCAAGCAGACTACTGTGCCATCAACCAACCCTCTTCAAGCAGACTACTGTACCATCAACCTACCCTCTCCAAGCAGACTACTGTGCCATCAACCTACGATCTCCAAGCAGACTAATGTACCATCAACCTACCCTCTCCAAGCGGACTTCTCCTGTACCATCAACCTACCCTCTCCAAGCAGACTTCTCCTGTACCATCAACCAACCCTTTCCAAGCAGACTACTGTACCATCAACCTACCCACTCCAAGCAGACTTCTCCTGTACCATCAACCTACCCACTCCAAGCAGACTTCTCCTGTACCATTAACCTACCCTCTCCAAGCAGACGTATCCTGTGCGATCAACCAACCCTCTCGAAGCAGACTACTCGCTGGTCCATAACGCTAGTATGTAATAAGTAATGTTAAATAAAAGCCGTTAAAATAGGTCCCACTGTTAAACGTGGATTTGCCTTAATGTCAAACGTAGGTTGCGTCAGTCTGTCGAGTCCCATTAACAGATACTGTGATGAATTTGATCCTCTTCCACTGTCTGGCTGTCACGACCTGACGATTAATAGCTGGGTCTCTGCTCATCCCTATCTCTCGTGATGATCACGTGGGTTTTAATCTCAAGAGGAAAGAATATGGCCACTGTACACCTGTGTATGTTGTGAATGGTGGTGTGCTTAACAAACTCACCAGCGTGTAAAATATCATCAAGTGCCGTCTTCGCATCGGAGGTTGACGGTAATTGATCTCCAGCTGCCCCTGTCCCATGTCAGATTGGTACAGTCAGTCAAACTGTGTCCCTACCACATCTTGATGTTGTCTGTTTATTTGTACCTCTGCCGCCCTCTGACTCTCTTGCTCTCTACTCTTCTCTTCAAATAACTTTCAGCAGAATGTCATGTCGCTTTGTATTTCCTTAGAAGTATTTTCTCCACCTTGAGTTGTTCCAGAACCTCACTATTTGTTTCCCTATGTTCCCTAGAAATTCGTCCACGTCTTCTAAATACCGAAATTTCAAAGTCTTCGCCACTCTTTTCAATTTTCTTGGTCAAAATATAGAAGAAGAAGGAAAGAAGAAGAATATGAAGAAGAAGAAGATGAAAAAGAAGAAGAACCTTGTTCAAACCCAGCTTATTTATGTTCTGTATCCGACATCTAATAATTCGATTTACGAATCTCGTATTGCAGAGTAGATGTTTTATTTCCCAGGAACGTCTAGGGGTTGAAGGTGGCCTGAATCCATTGACCTTATCGCATCTCTGAAGACGCTTGGACACCGAGGCTTAAGTTAATGTAAACGCACCTTGACAAGTTGTGGAAATTCATAAATACTTGTGGCATAACATAATATCAATAATGCATCTGGAGTGAAATGGATGTGAAAGGGACACGAACTGAGAAAAGAAACTTAAAATATAAACATACTTAATTTGTTGCTTGTTAGCATTCCTCGGTGAAAATTCGAAACTGTGTTTCCTCTTTTGTTGAATCGATGAATCAATCAATCAATCAATCAATTAAATCCCGTACCTCCTGTCCGTGCATAGACTATTGACAACATCCCGCCAGCTGACACGGTCCTGGGCTGCTCTTTCTGCCGCTCGTGTAATCATGTAATCTTAGTTCCTTCTCAAATTCTCGTCTTCGTGTATTTTTTTTTACCTTTGTCTCTATCTATTCCCATAAGGATTCAATGTAACAGCGTGTCTGACTATGTTGGGCGATGCATATCTCTAGCGTCTGTCCTATCCAGCCACATTGTCTTTGCTGAAGGTGTTGTTCCAGTGGCTGTTGCTGACTCCTTTCTAATATGTCTTCATTTATCACCATATCCTGCTACTTTATGCGCATTTGCATACGAAGGCATCTGTTAACACAGGACTGGAGTCTCTGTTATATGACCTTGGTCGTTTGTCTATGTCTCGGCTTCATACAGTAGCACCGACTTGACACTAGCGTTGAATATTCTAACTTTAGTGTGAGTCTTGTTTTCTCTGGATCTCAATACGCAGTTTAGTGTCAGGAACACCACTCTTGCTGTTCAAATGATGTTCTCTACATCTTCATCTGTACCTCCCGATGTGGCAATTTTGCTGCTCAAACAGGTAAAGCTAACCACTTCTTCCGACGGATGGGACAATCAATCCAGCCTGATTGGTTCTTTGTAGCTGAATCATAAATGGGGTATTTTCTTTTTAAGCTCTGCTTCAAACATAGAGACTATTCCACTTAGTAGGTTCTTGACGTGTGATTTTCTCAGCGTGGAGTGAGTGGCCGAGCGGTTTGAGTGTCAGTCTCCTTCTGAAATGGACGTCTCAGTAAGTCATAGGTTTGATTTTATTAAATCATTGTCCGTCGCTGCTTTCGGTGCATATACCATTGACAACCCTCCTCAAAGAGAGTTGGATCTTGAGCTGCCCTTTGTGTCTCTCTCCATGTGAGGTTCAGGGACCGGAAGAAAATCTTTACAGTTTCTTCTCCAGATGATCATGGTCTACCCACATCCCTCTTTTGCCAGTATATCTGCCTCCTCATTCCCGTATATCTTACAGCGTGCAGGAATCCACTGCATTTTCATTTGTTGAAATGCTGTCTTGCTTTCAGGAATGCGTCAGACAGGAAATAATTTGAGCTATGTGTTAACAGTCGGCAGTGTGTTACGCTTTTCGTGATGTCAACAGCTGTGTGTTACTTTCAGTGGCGAGTCACCCGTATCCTATTGACGAGTCTCGCAGTGAATCATCTTTTACTCACACAAAACAAGTGGG
Organism: Ariolimax columbianus; assembly: GCA_036924085.1. Lineage (NCBI taxonomy): Eukaryota > Metazoa > Mollusca > Gastropoda > Stylommatophora > Arionidae > Ariolimax > Ariolimax columbianus. The sequence goes on along the minus strand of JAVGWX010000008.1, from coordinate 30,506,031 downwards.
TCCAACAACGATTACTCCCTAGTTACAAGTGCCTCTTCTTCTGTCTACCATCGACACGTTCAATGTTTTGTAACAATCACTGGATAACTCATTGGGGTTTTCGGTGTATTTGTAACCGGTTAATCCCTAACAGTTTGTATTTTTCTTTTCGGTTTGGTTTCTTTTATCCCCACGCTTTCGGTTTATTTCTAGTCCGTTGTTGTATGAATATTGTTGTTTCTATTTCTAATTTTGCAGTCGTGTTAACTTCGATTTTCTCTATGTTGTTTTCATACTATATTCCGAGATCAAGATACTGAGCAACGCACGAGCTGCAGTGGTCAGCGACCCATAGCTGATTGCTAGCTAGCGTCAGGGTCAGCGACCCAGAGCTGCCAAGACCCTTCTACAGCTCCATGCGGTGATCCTGGATAACATGCTACAACAGAGCACACTGGATAAGGAGAAGGGATCGAAGAGGGAATGCTAACCCGGTACTAAAAAAATGCTTGCTGAAGTCGGATGTGTTGGACCAAAAGGTGCAAATATCACAGTCAAGCTGAAAACTACGACACAACGCATTCCATTCTCTGAATTACGTTCTGCTACTTAGGCCCGTGTCAGGGCTTGGTAGCGGGAGATTGAGAACGAACGAAGCCAAACCAATCCAAACCAAACCAAGCCAAGCCAAACCAAACCAAACCAAGCCAAACCAAGCCAAACCAAGCCAAGCCAAGCCAAGCCAAGCCATACTATATTCCGGACAGACCTAAGGAAAATTATTGATATGCTCCTGCAGTTGTTATTAACCAAGTGTTCTTATCTAAGCAGATGGAGGACCTTTGCAAATAACATGACCATCTTATTTCATAACCAACTCTAAATGCTCAAGAAACAAAAAACACCAGAAGACTGAATAAGTACAACAATTCTTCCCATCTGGAAAAAAATGGGCAGTTAAATAATACTGTACACATTATAGAGCAATATCATTACTTAGAAATATTGGAGAGATATTTTGTATAATGCTGGAAATAAGATTATGCCCACACATAGAACCGCAACTTAGCTAAGCACGTGTAGGATTTAGGAAAAAAACAAGAACTGTACAGTGTACAGACGCAGTCTTCGCACTTCGCTTCGCACTTCACACTTTGCTTCGCACTTCGCACTTCACACTTTGCTTCGCACTTCACACTTTGCTTCGCACTTCACACTTTGCTTCGCACTTCGCTTCGCACTTCACAACCAGCAGAGAAAACAATCGAGGACGATCGGATACTACTCGTTGCTTTCGTAGACCAAGAGAAGGTATTTGATCGAGTGGATATAAACCTACTGTGGACAACATTAGAACATTATGGAATAAATAAACATTTGACTGACCTATGTAAAAGTCGATATGTCAATAGCCAATGTACATTAAGAACAAACGCAGGATATTCCGAAAAACTTCATATCAGAACGGTGTCCGGCATGGTTGTGTACTATCTCTTTTACTGTTTATTACATAAATAGACGCAATATGTAACAATACCGATAACGGTTAGAGAAACAACCTCAGTGACCACTTAAATGAACTTCTCTATGCTGATGACCAAGCAATAATAACAACCTCAGTGACCACTTAAATGAACTTCTCTATGCTGATGACCAAGCAATAATAACAACCTCAGTGACCACTTAAATGAACTTCTCTATGCTGATGACCAAGCAATAATAACAACCTCAGTGACCACTTAAATGAACTTCTCTATGCTGATGACCAAGCAATAATAACAACCTCAGTGACTACTTAAATGAACTTCTCTATGCTGATGACCAAGCAATAATAACAATCAAAGAAAAACAACCGCAGGAACATATCAACAATCTCAATGAGACATGTGCGGATTATAATATGAAAATCAACATAAAGAAAACGAAAGTTATGACGATTGCAAGAAAAGAAATATAAACAATAATATCCATATAAAACCAACAAGTAAAACAGGTGAAAAAATTCACTTACCTAGGTAACATAATTTCAGCAGATGGCAAAGGCGACACCGAAATCCAAAACAGATGTAATAGAACAGATCAAATCATTGGACAACTATCCCCGATATTACTATGTAAATACGTGACAATACAAAAAGAACGCTATACAACACACTAACCCTACCCACATTGTGATATCAGTGCCAGAATTGGACATTAACAAAAAAATGTAAAAGAAACATAACAACAAAGAGGAAATGTCTACGTAGAATGCTTGGAGTAACAACAAGAATGGATAGAATCAGAAACGAAGATATTCCCAGACATGCAGGTACAACACCAGTACTATATTTCTTCAAGAGACATCAAATCAATTTGAGTTGACCACGTAACGCGACAAACATCAGATAGTATCCGTTAGAAAGCAATACTATACATATACAATGGATTCAAAGCCATGGGCCGACTACGCAAAAGATTGATAGCTGAAATTGCAAAAGCACTTCAGCGCATCGTGTAAAAAAAATATACTAGGGGTCGGTCAAGATAATTCTTCATAATCTGACGCTGAAAGACACCAGCAAGTCAAAAAGCGCAAAAGAAAGAAGAAGATGAATGCTCAAAAAGACAGAAGCACTAAACCGAATCTTCCAACAAGTAGGGCGAAAAATCCACAAAGAAAAAACTAATTGTAAAACTAAATGCGGCCAACAACACAGGCTCCTATAAAACTGAGAGGCACATCACTAGGGGAGGTAGAGAGCTTCACATACCTTGGAATCACCTTAAACAAGAGAGGGGATGCAGATGAGGCTGTAAAAACCAGGACACAAAAAAACAACTGTGGCCTTTGTCATGCTGAAAAACATACGAAACCCTAAAATGATAAGAATGCATAGCAAACAAAGGATTCTAAATTCCAATGTGAATTCTGTCCTGTCATATAGAGCGGAAACGTGTCGGATTAAACTCAATATTGCAAGAATTTTGTCCCTGAGAAAGATTCTGGATTAGCGATGATTCGACAAGGTTACAGATGAAAGCACATGGGAGAGAAAGATCTTGGAGTAGTGATGATTCGACAAGGTTACAGATGAAAGCACATGTGAGAGAAAGATCTTGTTGTAGCGATGATTCGACAAGGTTACAGACGAAAGCACATGGGAGAGAACATCAACAAGACAGGTGGAACAGGAAATCTTGGGAAGAAGTTGGCGCTCAATAGAACACACACAGCTCATGTCCTAAGTCAGTAGCCCAAGGTTTTGCTGGTCCATGTGGAACTTACATAGAGGGCAAAAGGTCTTGGTGATCTATATACTACATAGAGGGTAACAGGTCTTGCTGATCTATACACAACTTACATAGAGGACAAAAAGTCTTGCTGATCTATATACAACTTACATAGAGGGCAAAAAGTTTTGCTGATCTATATTCACCTTACATAGAGGGGAAAAAAGTCTTGCTGATCTATATACAACTTACATAGAGGGCAAAAGGTCTTGCTGATCTATATTCACCTTACATAGAGGGGAAAAAAGTCTTGCTGATCTATATACAACTTACATAGAGGGCAAAAGGTCTTGCTGATCTATATACAACTTTCATAGAGGGCAAAAGGTCTTGCTGATCTATATACATCTTACACAGAGGGTAACAGGTCTTGCTGATCCGTATACAACTTACATAGAGGGTAACAGATCTTGTTGATCCATGAACAACTTACATTGAGGGTAACAGATCTTGTTGATCCATGAACAACTTACATTGAGGGTAACAGGTCTTGTTGATCCATGAACAACTTACATTGAGGGTAACAGGTCTTGCTGATCTATATACATCTTACATAGAGGGCAAAAGGTCTTGCTGATCTATATACAACTTACACAGAGGGCAAACTGTCTTCTTGATCATTGTACAACTTACATAGAGGGTGTAACCTCTTGCTGATCCATGTACAACTTAAACTGAAGGCTAACATGTGTACGAGGTGTATAAACACGAATACGTGAGATATTGGACACCAAGGTCACGCAACATCAACAACTGAAGCCTATTTCTAGCTCAACAAATAGGACACATGTCCGAGTAAGATGGCGCAGAACGCTTGTGAAGTTCACGCTTGAATATATAACTGCACGATTTTAATAGATTTTATCGATTCCCCGTTTATAAATCCATCCATCTATGGTATTTCAGCGTCAAGCGGATAAAGCAGAACTAAAAAATTATTCAGTTCCATCTCTGAAGTTCTTTTTTTGTTCCCTAGACCCGTTGTTGAACCCATCTCTGGTTATCGTTCCGCATAGAGTCTCTCTATGTATACCCCGCTTCCCTTTGCCGCTAGGTTTCCACATAATTGCCTGCGGCCGGAGCCCGGTGAACGCTCAATATATCTTCATGATGATATTATAAACATAATTTTGGCTGGACTGTGGTCATATTTGCTCATCAGTCATGACTTATTTCCAATGCTTGATAGACGTCTAAGGCAGAAAGACGTTTCAAATGCATTCAACCTATTTTCAAGCGTCTTTTGTTATTTTCTAGCTTTCACAACCATATGTATGCACTGAGATGAGGTTAGAGTTAAGTACCCTGAGCTTCATACGTTTGCTCAGTGATTTAGATTACCAAATATTCGTTAATTGGTTGAAGACATTGGAGTTCAAGGCGATTCGAGTGAGAATGCCCCGTGTAGCATCCATATTTTGCGTCATTTTACTGTCAAAATATGTGAAATTCTAAACTTTCTGTCCCTTGACTATCCCTTACCATTCCTAAGGAAATAGCTACCGACACACAAGAGAGAAACTAGGACTGGACGGTCAACATACTGACCAGGACGTCCCGTCAGAGTCAGACGTAATATGCTGATCAAGCCCACACCATATTCCATGTAGCGTTCCTCAAGGCATTCTGGCTGACTAGATGTGGATCGACTTGATCCCAGTAGTAGTGAGCGTCACACAGATGAAGCCAAGCATAGAACAACAGCTAAGAGAACCTGGTCCACCTTCATTAGCACGCTTGAGTTGGGAAGAAAGCTACCGCAACCTACCATTTAACGCCCATTACAGGGCGGACAGGATAGTAAAGTTACTCAACATAGGCAGTCAACAACAACAAAAACGCACTGGAAGCAGCAGGCCCGGTAAAAAGCCTTGCAAAGGTCCACAGTGAACTACCTTCAACCGTACATCTCGAGCTGTAATAGGGGTCACAGCCAGTCAACTATCGGAGAAAATTAGTCACGAGAAGTCAATTTCTCCATGTACAAGTGGCTTTTGGTTTCAAAAACGTATTCGAGGTATGGTCGGCACTATGTCTTGTGTCGAATACATTTCCAGGCAGAAAATAAGTTGGTTTGGTCATCTCATGAGAATGCACCTTCGTCTTCCACTGATGGCTTACAATGCTGGTAGATCTACAGGGGAAGGGTGCGGCTGCGAGGTAGGTGGATAGATGACATTAGAGTGATTGTGCAGCGACAAGATCTCAAATTGACCGACGCAACGCACTTGGCGCAGGATAGACGACTTAAGCTCCACACGAAGCTAAACGGCACAAGTGGAAAGAAAACTAACTAACTAACAAGTGGCTTCGAAAACAAACAAAAAGATACTGAAATTCAAATCGTTTCAATCGGGAAGAGCATTTGCCGTTAAATTCATGATGCGTGCAGGACCCATTTGGATAAAAATAGAAGCACGCTATTTTGACCTAAATAGAAGTTGTATAGCCAGTACCTTGATGTATACAGCTTCTATAAAAAATATAGCTGGCTTAGGGTTTGGCTCCCTCCGGTACAACTTTTCAAATGTTTTCTATTGTATTAGATACGGACCAAAGAATGGGCTTATCGCCATGGAATGTCCAGACGTGGGCGATGTCTGGAAAGTTCAGGGCTATGAACATGGACGTGCTTTTCTCTCAATCAGTAATACTCACACACTCTTTCTCTCTCTCTCTCTCTCTCTCTCTCTCTCTCTCTCTCTCTCTCTCTCTCTCTCTCTCTCTCTCTCTCTCTCTCTCTCTTTCTCCCTGTCACCTTTCTCTTCCCTATGACTATCTCAGTCTACTGTTTTTATTCTTAATCTTTCTCTTAAATCGTTGTTTCTATCTTCCCTCTCTTCCTCTCGATCTCTCACCTTCCTCTCTTCGCCATGACCTTCTCAGTCTATCACTTTTATTATCAATCATTCTGTCTTAAATCGTTATTTCTCTCTCTCTCTCTCTCTCTCTCTCTCTCTCTCTCTCCTCACAGCCTTTCTACCACTTTTATTCTCATTTTTTCTCTTTTTTCCTCTCTTTCTCCTTTTCTCTCCCTCCCTCCCTATATCCCTCTTTCTTCCTCTCTTTCTACTCTTCAACTCACTCCCACTCCTCCTCTTTTTATCTCTCGCTCCCTTTCTCTCTATTAGTTTTTTTTCTCACTTTGTTACTGTTGTGCAAATGAAGTGAAGCGAACAGAGAACGTGCTAGAAGGATCGAAACTGAAAATTTCCAGTGGCGTATCAACAAAATAAGAGAGGACCGCATACTTCTAACCCATCAATTATACTCAATACAAGTTAAGTTTGAAAACTCTTGAAACATGAACAATCCAAATTTAAATTACATATATATATATATATATGCACGCACACAAATAACACGGGCCGTCAAGAAAGAATCCGTCCTAATGTAATTTCTAGACCACTACGGGAGATGAATTTAAATTACCTGTACTATTTTTCGATGCGATCACCTGCAACTGCAACAGATTTGTCCTATCTGGCTACGAATTTCTGTATTCCGGCATCGTAGAATTATGTTGGTTGGTGTCTGGGTCATTCGACAAATACATGACATACTTCTTCATCTGTGTGGAACTTTTGTTTTACGAGATACTCTTTCAGATGGACATAAAGTTGACAATTAGTCGGTGCCAAATCGGGACTGTCAGACGCGTGTGGCAGTACCTCCAAATACAATCGGTCAGTAACTGCCACGTGTCGGCCGTGTGGGATCTCGCGTTGTCGTTAAAGGCGCTCTTTTTGGTGAACAATTCAGTTGTTTCGGCACCTATCAACAGGAATCCTTACGAAAAATGGAGGTGATCCCTGGTGATAATGTTCACATAACTTTTGCATACACCAGTAGCCATCGCAACTTCATGTACAGTTCATCGCCGATCGTTCAAAATAATCGTTTCGGACAACTGTGTATGGCTTTCATTTGAAATTACATTTTTCATTCGGCCTTCACTTGGATCATTCTCAATGGCTTCCACGACCTTCACGAAAGCGTTAACGCCATCCAAACACTGAGGAACGTAATACAGTCTGTTCTTCAAGCCCATATGTCAGTCGACGTTGAATTACAACGGGATTTGAACCTTTTTTCACTAAAAAATTCATCACAACTGGTTGTTCCTGCATTGGAATTAACTGGTCCGACGCTATTTTGAAAGACAAAGCGAGGGAAAACAGCGCATACTTCTCATTCCACTACCAGGTGGCAGACATATACTGTTCACTTTGAAATAGTTACCATACTTAATAAATTTCGTTTTCGGATTAAACTGACAAAATCTGGAAATTTTCTGAACAACCTTCGCATATCATTCACACTTATGTGCTACCACTAGTTAGACAAAAGAGCATTAGTTTGGGATCAAAACAATAGCTGATAAACAAACAATATGTGCCACCAGTGTCAAACGTGGCCTCTGTTCAAGGCGCTTGAGAGCATGATTTCGGCGTTTGAAATAAAGTAATGCCATCGATGAAATAAAGTAATGCCATCGATGAAATAAAGAAATGCCATCGGTGTTACCAGAAAAGACAGAATGTGGAACGAACCCATTCAAAGAATAGTTGACACTACTACGCTTTGTATAGACCACATATCCAGGCTGAATATGAGCTGGCTCGGTCATCTTACGAGAATTCACCCTCAAATTCCAGTTATGGCTTACAACACTGATAGATCTGACTACAGGGCAAGAGGGCGACCGCGAAGCAGGTGGACTGATACCGTTAGAGTGATTGTGCTGAGCTGTGCAGCAGCTTCATCAATTAGCGGCCCAAAGCTGACTTCTAGCGTTCATCGACCCAAAGTTGCCTATTTTACACCTCCACGTGGTGATACTGGATAACAGGCTGAAACAGGGCAGACTGGCTAAGGAGAAGAGATCGAAGAGGGAAGGCTAACCCGGTACCCAGACTGGGTAGGGAGAAGGAATCGAAGAGGGAAGGCTAGCCCGGTACCCAGACTGGCTAAGGAGGAGGGATCGAAGAGGGAAGGCTAAGCCGGTACCCAGACTGGCTAAGGAGGAGGGATCGAAGAGGGAAGGCTAACCCGGTACCCAGACTGGCTAAGGAGGAGGGATCGAAGAGGGAAGGCTAACCCGGTACCCAGACTGGTTAAGGAAAAGGGATCGAAGAAGGAAGGCTAACCCGGTACTCAACAATGAAAGCTGAAGTCGGATGTATCGGACCGAAAGATGCAAATATCTCAGTCAAGCTGTAAATTGCAACATAGAGCATATCATTCTCCGGACTACATCCTGCTACTTGCAAAGCCCTTTTCAGTGCTTGGTAGCAGGAATTTGAAAACGAACGAAGAAGCAGAAGTAGAAGAAGAAGAAGAAGAAGACGAAGAAGAAGAAAAAGCGTGATTGTACAACAGTACATGCTCGCAGCGACCGACGACACGTATTTGGAGCAGGATAGACGACTTAAACTCACAACGAATAAGTAGAAATAAAACTCACATTCACACAGACCAACACACTTCATTTGGACCTGCACCTCATTGTTTGGGGGGGGGGGGGGATTAGTGTGAATGAGAAATAAAGGTCGTTTGCCAGTTTAGCGCATATTAGTTTGCAGTGTAAGGTATCTCAACAACAATAGATAAAAATAACTCTTACCAGGTTCCGTACCCAAGTCCCCCCCCCCCACCCACCCCCCCCCACCCCCCACCCCCCGACTAACAGACCGGTGTTCTACCCTTTCTGTAACTCCCTCCATTTTATTGTGATATCACGTAGCACCTTGCTGATTTTAGCTCCCATTTTGTGCTCGGCCGATTCCTGTCAGTTGTAACGCCATTTTAACGTATGGCATGTTTGTACTTCCGACCGGAAGAGAATGGTGTCACAAATTAAACCAAAATAGCTGTTAGGGCTGGTCGGTTTTCCATCGCAAATCTTGTTCTATTTCTCTGTGTTCGCTCATGCATAACCGGCCGTAAATGGCGCTCCTATAACTGTTATAATATTTGCAGCACACAAACATCCATCACCCTTACACAGCCATGTTTCTGCTGCAGAGATTATATTGAATAGTATTGGAATATTTTGTTGCACCATAATACGTTCGGGTTATTATCACTCGGGAAAGGGTGGGGAGGGGGAGGAGAACAGTAAGAGATGCAGGGACTGTTGCGGTGCGAAGGTGAACATCGATTTAAACAACTAATAAGTAAAAATGCCCAGGATTTTGACGCTGTTATATATACCGAGGAATCTGTAATAATAATAATGTTCGCTTAGGCGTCTGAGGCCCGTTGAGTCGGTCGGCCACATCCATTACCCACTGCTACGGCGTGTTTCCAGGCCTCATCCATGGCGGAGGTGGAGGTCGATGTGTGCTGGGGCCATACAGTGCCGGGACGGGCTCTTCTGCGCCTCTATCCTGTCGGGGAAGACTTTTGGCGCTGAGGAACGACTTGTGTTAGTATCTTGTATTCCGGGGTTTCCTGGTCCAGCCGTACAACATGACCGAACAAAGAAACTCGGCGGCGGTCAAGTGTTTCTGAGATTGGAATGAGACCTATTTTAGAGGAGACCTCCACGTTGTGGATGTTGTCATGCCATCGGATACCCAGGATACGTCGCTGGTTGAGCACGTGGAAGACCTCTAGTCTAGACCTGTCATGTTTCAGCAATGAATATGTACTACGGGGTAAATAAGCCCTGTAGCACTTTCCTGCTAAAGTGAGGGGCAAGGGCGTTGCTGAAAGAAGCGCTGCATTCTTGACAACAAGGTCCAGCATCAGAATGAAGATCGAGGCAGTGACTCCGGCTCTGAGGTGGGTATCGGGACCTCTTTATTGAGGGTCGTAATCTCTCAATCCTTGCTTTGTATGTGCAAACAAAAGCTGTAGATATAGAGGCTTCGAACCTCCAAGAAATTGTGTGCATCTACTGACCTGGCCATGCTGGGGTTTGCGGGAATGAAAGGATTGACACGTTGGCCTCAGGGGCAATCACAGTGCAGACGTTGGCAATGGATAGAGGTGACTTCTTGTAATTGAGCAACGGTCACCTTTTGGGTGAAAACACTGCAGTCTTAACAAACCACATAACCATGGCCAGTGTTATGTCATGTCGAACAGTTAGTCGCCTGACATGCTCTCTGTGAGGCAGTGGGGCTATTCTTGTCATAGACAAAAACAACGGCGAACCACTCGGGTTTCGAATATGATATACTGAAACAAACTAACTGGTCTATAGAAACAACATTAAAAAAGAAACTCTATGGCCACGTATGTGAACTACAAAAGACTGAAGTTTATACAAGAGACACCGTTACAGATATATACATTATACGAGTAGTTTCAAAACGAATGAAAGAAGATGAAAAACAAGACCAAGCCGCAAATTGAAATAATGCAGCTTTCAGAGCGTTCAAGAAGAAAGAGTGATATACGGTACATTATTTAGATAACGTGTAAGAAATACGACCTGACGTTTGTCACGGCTACACGCCATTGTTAGAACGGAAACGACTCACAAGTGGGCGCACTTACTAAACTGTAGTATAACGCCCAGGGACTCTGACCTTTGCTTTGTTATCTGTAGACCACAGCTTCTCACCAGTATTCCACGACACCTCAGGACTTCCTGGCACAATCTAATCCAGGGGTGATAACTATTGAATAAAATCATCCGCATTGGCTCTTTTCGTCTTGTCAGAAGATAGTAATTGTGCTTTTAGCCCAATTCCCGGGCAGAAATATAGAGAATATGTGTTGTCCATGCAGTATGGTCCCTCTCTCGATCTGCCTTGTTTGCTCCAAGGGAAAGGTGATACCAATTGGAATAAGACAAGCTGCAGAAGGTACAGGATGAGCAGATCAATGCTCTATCTGTTCGCCTGTGGGGGCTTCACTCCTAGACCACACGCCAACCAAGGCTAAGGGCCTGGTCTGCCCTGCCACAACACTCAGCTAAGGCTGCCTTTCCTCGTTCTAGGATAAGGAATTGTATCATCTTGCGTGTGTTCCTTCGCACATTGTCGGTTGTAACGTTTGGTAGAGGCTGACCAACTTTCAGAGTTATCAAATAACAGGTTGCACAGCCATATCTGACTAAAACCCGACAAGATACGCCAGTATCTTATCTGCAAGGCTTCAGATGGTTTGAAATCAGAGTTTTCCTCCTCCTAGATGAGCTGCTTTCCTAGGCTTTCGAGCCCCATCTACCCGAAACTACTGGTTTTTACGCGCCAATGGCTCGCTTTCCGCCCCTTTTCCTGTTAGTCAAAATAGATTTTCCACGCGAAGGCCATATTGTTTTCAGAGGCTATACGAGTCGCACGCCATGGGAGCGTAAACTTGGTGTTGAGAGTTGAGAGTGTTTCAGAGTCCCTGGCTATAACAACATTTCAAACCAATAAAATAACAATTGAACAAAGAACAACTGGTAGATTTGGGCAGAGGCCGGATATCTTTATATACCAGTACGAAACCCAATCGATCAATCAATAAATCTATATATTTAAACCTTTTTAGCTTCTTCTGGAAATGGATCTTTAACAAATGTGCGCCAATTCAACAAATGTTGACATGCCCGTATCTATTTAAGTTTTGTGCCTTACAGTTTCAGCAAAATCTGATATGTTGGGCAGATGGGCTCCTGCCCTTTAGCCCAATGCCATATAATGGTATTTGTAAGCTGTTCTTTAGTTCCTTACAAAGTGTTCCATTTGTCTGGCCTTGGTAGATGAAGCTCTTTACTAACACCGGCAAACGCCGGACTTTCAAAAAGATGACGTTCAACAGTTTAATAGCGATGTGTGCACAGTTGGCACTCTGGAGTATGTTCTGGTTGGATTATGTTCAAGTATCTGTTAAATTGTATGTGTTGAGTGCGAAATTGGAAAATGGTGCTTTGGTCTCTCCTTTTCAGGAGGTTGATATTGTATTTGAAATTTGGGATAGCCATGTGTTTGTAGATTTCTCTCCCAGTATTTCCCATTGCCCATCTATTTAGCCAAACCTCGTTGTTCACAGTCTTGAGTAGTTGTTCGACTGTCCATAGGGTTGTCGGTGTGTATTGCTGTTCTTGCCTTGAGCCCTTCTTAGTCAGTATGTAGCCAGCCTATTGTCCAACCTTTCTAAATCTCTCTTACAACAGGACTGGCAGGTTACAGTTTTACTGTTATTTGCTCCTATTCAGGCCCCAGCCACAGCTGGAAGTAATTACTACGTTGTGTTTTCTATTCAATCTGTTTTGGTCTGTGATTGTAAGTAGCATTTTCAACAAGGGCAGTACAAGTATATTTAACACTCAAAAAGTCAAATAGATGCATATTTAACACTCAAAGGGCTATAAATGTATATTTATAGCTTAAAAGGGAAATAGATGTCTATTTAACACTTAAAAAGAGCAATACATGTATATTTAATACTTTAAAATCTCAGTAAGTGAATATTTAACTAAATAGGGCACTAAATATATATTTTAAAACCAAAAAGGAAATAAATATATATTTAACTCTTAACAAATGCACTCAATGTATATTTAGCACTCAATATGTAATAAATCTATATTTAGGGATACACTGTGCAATGACAAAATAAACGTAAGACGTACCGCCAAGTTTGTATTGGTAATAAATGTGACTGTTTGAAAGATAATTGTAATAAGAGAAAAATTACTTGGGATTAAAACTGTAAGTTAGTTTGTTTGTCCTACCACAATTAATCATACCTAGTGTTGTTTAATGTTGTTGTTGACTCTATTCCATGCGACATCAAAAGGTCCAGAATTGTCTCATTTAGTCGTATGTTTCTGTTGCAACAACGTGACTACACTCTTACAGAAATCAAATGTATATAACTAACATATTTGGTTCTTCTTTCTGGCTTTTGAAATAGTATGTTAATAGTATCCCACTTAACTAACTGAAAATAATGAACTCATCTAGGATAGCGGACTTCCTAAATAAGGGTTCTTTGCACACCAGTCATTCACACTGGCCGAAAGCTTGATACGCGAATGTAAAGGCGCCATTTGGTTTAAAAAAACAGATCACGAAACAATTCCCCACACATAATAAAGAAATAACAGAGTGAATATTTCGTTTTTCCGGGAATTCAAAGAAGCACAGAAGATGGCGCTGACACTCATTAATCAATGAAAAATATAATCCACGAGGGAAGGGATCACGACAGAGCTATTAATGGAAAGAATTATAACATCGGGTGGACATACATATTGCCAGAATGCGCACACGCGAAGAAACACGCCCACACATACACACACACACGAACGCACATGTACATGCAAACACAAAACAAAACAACGCACAAAGGTCAGGGCATGTTATTTTTCTTCTTTAAAGTCCATCGTTTTGGCGTTGGCGTTCGTATCTTTTCCAAATTCGTTGTTTTTTTTCATTTTTGTTGATGTTCTTCCTATATAATGATGTTAAATTGTTTATTATCTCTCAATACACACTCTGGTATCTTTTCTCTGAAAATGAATTATTACTGGGGTCTAATAGCTGTACATGCAGCAAAACACTTTCTTATCATCCAAATCACAACTACTCTATGAGCGCACTCCAGGTCATCTCAACCCCCAAACAAGATAGACTCCATGAGCGTACTCCGTCATCTGAAGCCCCAAACAAGACAGACTCCAGGAGCGTAGTCCAGGTCATCCCATGCCCTAAACAAGATAAGACTCATAAGAAATCAAATATAACATCGGATTGCTGTCCTAAATAAACCAGATCTAGTCCTTCAGTGGATTCCGGTCCACTATTGGACTCTTGGAAACGAGACAAGGTAGATGAGCTAGCAAACGCCAGAAGGTAGCATCACTCACACTTGCATTCCACAGAGCTATAAAGAAGTCATAAGCACTCATAAAATGATCCATGATGATTGAATGAAGATACCAGCACAAATAATGCATATACCAGAAAATGATAGCACAGACAAACTTGTCAGAGATGGACAGACATAGATCTTCATATTTAGAACGGAACATTGCAGACTCAAAACCCATCTACCCAGAAGGGGTCTTAGAGACACCACCCGTGCGATTGCGGAGCATCCAAGCAAACACTAGAACATATCCTGCAGGACTGCCCAACTTAAGAAGACCAAACAGAGGTACTCTGGCCCGGGGAAGAGTGTGCACCAGGGGAGGGGGGGGGGCATGCTCGACAAGGTGCCGAGGACCGGCGGAGACATTTAGCAGTTTCCTTTGTGAACCTCACCAGACTAGTGCAGCTAGTGCAGAGCAGCAGTTGATCAACCTCACCAGACTAGTGCAGCTAGTGCAGAGCAGCAGTTGATCAACCTCACCAGACTAGTGCAGCTAGTGCAGAGCAGCAGTTGATCAACCTCACCAGACTAGTGCAGCTAGTGCAGAGCAGCAGTTGATCAACCTCACCAGACTAGTGCAGCTAGTGCAGAGCAGCAGTTGATCAACCTCACCAGACTAGTGCAGAGCAGCAGTTGATCAACCTCACCAGACTAGTGCAGCTAGTGCAGAGCAGCAGTTGATCAACCTCACCAGACTAGTGCAGAGCAGCAGTTGATCAACCTCACCAGACTAGTGCAGCTAGTGCAGAGCAGCAGTTGATCAACCTCACCAGACTAGTGCAGAGCAGCAGTTGATCAACCTCACCAGACTAGTGCAGCTAGTGCAGAGCAGCAGTTGATCAACCTCACCAGACTAGTGCAGCTAGTGCAGAGCAGCAGTTGATCAACCTCACCAGACTAGTGCAGCTAGTGCAGAGCAGCAGTTGATCAACCTCACCAGACTAGTGCAGCTAGTGCAGAGCAGCAGTTGATCAAAGAAGAAGGATAATGGGGAGGAATGAGAGAAGAATTCAAGCTGAGAAGTTGTGACTTCTTTGTGAGGCAGGTAGGTAGTCTGCTTTGGCGACCAGGGTCCGTCGCCCCAACCGTCTGTTAACACGATGAGTGACTGAGTTCCAGACTGCACTCAATAGGGCGGGGGGGGGGGGGGGGGGTTTAATATATTTCTGGTTTACCTTACAAGATGTTGCATGGACAGCAGATGGGGCGAGACCGTGACGGAGAGGGTTGCTTTTTATTCTTGACGACCATCGCCTGCTTTAAGGGCTGGTCGGTGAAGACCACCTCGGCAAGGTAGGCCACAAGCGACGGTTTGGTATGGTAAGTGCTCTCCGGCGGGAAACTTCGCATTTTGACAGCCGGTCATGCCAGTGGATCGGAAGAATTCGTCTCTAGCTGCCAACGGGGAAGACTTCTCATAGCCTGTTGAATAGTCTAGGTTTCGGAAATTATCCTGATAAACAGCGGGATTGGTATGACGCAGGTTATGTTAACTCGTAGCTTAGTTTTCAGTGAACGCTTCTGCTGGTTCCAGGCCCGATGTAGTGTTCATACAGACGGCAGCCAAGCCGACTAATTTAATATTGAGGTGGATGGTCTTGTTCTATTGTGACGCTCGATCGCACAATTGCTCATCTCTTAAAACATGATCTTGATGACCAGTTACTCGGCGAAGCTGCGGGTTACAACTCAGTTTCCAACTGACCCTGTCTCGGGCCATGGAAGTCCAGTGGTTAGTACTCCTCCAGAGACATCTCATATATTGTAGCGTACAGCAAGGGAGTCTGACCAACGGTCTCTTCTTACCTCGAGGGTACCAGACTGCTGTCGTTGTGAACCATCGACCATCGTTTCGTCGTAACATTTGACCTACCAATCTATGTTTTGCCATCTGCATGGATTTACCGCAGCATTCACCAGGGACAATCGTCTTATGTCAGAATTGTAGAGACCTTGCAAACGTTGGTTACAGAGAGTGATTCCGACAAAGCATCTCTCAAGGGAGGCCTGGGTTACTCTCAATTTGTCCTCAAATGATTTTGTTAGTGTCCATGTTTCAGGACATGTATCGCTTCGCAGGGAGTACAGTGGACTTGAAGAGGGAGGCTCGTAGGTCCTGGTCATGGCAACCGGCCAGGACCGTGTCAATAGACGAGAAGGCCACACAACCCGCACTGCGACGTCTTATCAGTTCAGACAGACAGACAGACAGATAGATTGTCGTTATTTTCTTGGATTTCAATACATTATTTTGTAACATGAATACTGCCTATGCCTTTCTAATTCTAGCCCTTACATCTGTGCCCTCTATGGTACTGTCTAAATATGTAAAGGCGTCCAGATCTCACATTGCCTCACCTCCAAGCACGGCGGTTTATTTAATGAAGGTGTTCATTTTAAACAGTTTGGTTTTCTTCCTGTTAGCCTTATGTTGTTTTTCATGCATGTGGCTATGACTGTGTGACAGCACTTCCAAGTTGTCTGTATAGTGCATGTCTACAAACTTTTATACCGGGCCAAAGTGTCTGAAGGAAATATTTTTTATTAAACGAAATAAACAAATATACATCATTACATCATTTTTATCATAATACTGACGCCCGTTTAAGGGCATTTATAGGGCTGAGGAATAAAGAAAACTTTTCTGCGCAGTCGCCAAGCAGTGTGCAGGATAGGTATTCTTTTTACCTTCTGGTAGAGTAAACTAATGCCTCATCTGAGTTTTGAACCCGTGCCATTTTGGCCAGACTTAATATTCCAACCGCTCGGCCAGCAGGCTCTCTTTTCCATAAGCCGGTATCTAAAAACCTCGCCCAAAAATGTGGGCGGGGTTTCCTATCATTATTCCACGTGATGTTGTTTGCGGGGGATGCAAGAATCAATACGGACCTCTAGGTTGGGGTGGGGGTGGAGGGAAAGGAGAGGCGAGGCTTTAAGATTGAATCTGTTGTTTTTGTTGTTGTTGTTGTTGCTTGCTTGTTTGTTTGTTTATTTTTGTTAACTAATGTACAGCTTGACCTGTTGTAGACACTGCAATCCGGATATTCACTGATCAAAACCTTTTCATCTTCCTATGGAGCATCGATCATCAACAAATACACGTAAAATCAATAAATGGTGATCATCTGTCCGTGTATTGATCTTTTTGTGAATTACATTTTCTACATGTCCGGGTAGACAGTTCCATGTCAATATATACAAATATACAGGTACTATAAGATAAATTGACTTCTCCAACGGTCTTATGTCACTTGCCTTATTAATGAAAAATTGCCAGCCTTTTTTCTATCCATCTCCATGATGGTATCTTCCATTGTTGTCTTTCTCTGGAGTGTTACCTTTAATAATTTCCTGCCAGTTTTGAGTCGTTGTTGATTGGTGTCTACGTCTGATGAATGCAGACCGGTGTTCTCTACGCTGTTGTGCTATTCTTGGCTTCGTCTGAGTGGCGCTCGCGATAACGGTGATCATGTCAATCCCTACCTCGCTAGCCTTGGTGCCATGAAACAGCTGTTATCCAGGTAGAACTGCGTGGAAGTGAGGTGTGGTCTTGGTCAGTTTATGTCACCTTCTGCTACTCGAGACCGAGCAGTCTTGTGCTGAACTCCTCGTGAGGGTGCTGGGTCGTGCGAAGCATCCATAACAACAGCAGCAACAGAGACAATCTAGACAATCCTGTGAAATGAAGCCTTCGAATTTTATGGGATCAAGACGCTGAGCAGCAGCGGTCAGCGACCCATAGTTGACTGTAGCTTCAGGGTCAGCGACCCAGAGCTGCCAAGACCCTTCTACAGCTCCACGCGGTGATCCTGGATAACATGCTACAACAGAGCACACTGGCTAAGGAGAAGGGATCGAAGAGGGAATGCTAACCCGGTACTAAAAAAATGCTTGCTGAAGTCGGATGTGTTGGACCAAAAGGTGCAAATATCGCAGTCAAGCTGTAAACTACGACACAACGCATTCGGTTCTCTTGACTAGATCCTGCTACTTAAGCCCGTGTCAGGGTTTGGTAGCGGGAGATTGAGAACGAACGACGCCAAGCCAAATTTAACCTTCGCACCTGACGCATTCCCTGCCCACACTGTTTGAGGAATTTTCAAACCAACATAGGCCTCCTCAGTCACCCCTGAACTCATCGACTGACAGAATATGTTTTCCAAGCGGTTGAACAGAGAGTGGTCATCATCACAGCTGATTGACGAAATACATACTTTCACCTGACCCTGAATTATCGGTACGTATTACCTGACCAGGCATTAGTCGCATTTTTCGTCGGTTTTCAGTAAAGTGGTATCCTAATTAACTTAAATGTTATCTTACTTGGCTAATTAAATCGTGAGAAGATAGACCAACTCTGCCACATAGCCAAACTAATAGAGTAAGTAAGTCGCATTCCCTTTTACACAACGAAACGTCTTACAACGGCCACCTATTTAGCTGTTATAAGTTTCTTAGCAAGTGTGCAGTATGGTAGGTTGCCATTACTTTCCGTACGTGAAGGAGCATTCGCCCGAGAAAAAAAAACCAGTGTCTGCCAAACTGGACATCGAATCCAGAACGTTGGGATTGTGAAAACCGAGTCAGTTTCACCCATTGGCCACGCAGCCTCCAAACAAATAGATAAATGCCTCCAAAACTGAAAGTATGAATCACACACTTACAGGGTCATATGTACAGCTCAATGGTTAAGTGATTAAGAAAGTTGAGAACTTCACTTATTTAGGCAGTACAATAAAGCAAAATAGAGATGCTACACAGGAAATTCTCAATCCAGTCGTCTTTGTCTCAAATGACTTCAACCAATTAATGAATAGTGGGAGATCTACATCACTGAGTAAACGTGTCAAGATCAGGATACTTAACTCTAATGTCATCTCAGTTCACACAAATGATTGTGAAAGCTTGGAAAGAACAAAGCTGCTTGAAAATAGACTGAAAACATTTGAAAATAAATGCCGTAGACGTCTATTGGGCATTTGCTGGAAAGAATGCATGACAGATGAGCAAATACGACTTCAGCTCAACCAAAATTATGTTTCTAATGTCATAAAGAAGAAAGGTTGGGCGTCCACTGTGCATGTGCTGAAAATGTTGAGTGCTGCTTTATGTCTCGTCTTTGGCGCTGAAAGATCATAGAGAGAAATTAATTCTCTATTCAATATAGACCAACAAAACGACATACGTTTAACCTTGACCTCAATAAAGTGTAGCTGTACAAAACTGCCTTGCAACAAAATTGAGTCAGCCATGCGTAACTATTTTCTAATACAAACTTCTCGCACGCAGTTGTGTTTTGTCAGCACATTTTCAGAGCATGTCATCTTTCTTACTGAGCTAGAACATTCAAGAATGGATCTTAATCATTTTGGAAGGTGGTTGATTGTATGCCAAACACGCGCTTCCTGATTGATATTTACATCCAATAGGAACCGCGGATTTACTTCCCCTCTTGGTCTTGTTGTGGAATGATTGTACCAAACGGTGTATGTGCTTTTCTGTGATAATTTATGTAGCCCTTTGTTTCAGCCGATAAGTTGCTAGCTCTGTGCATAACTCTCATTAGTCAACTTTTACGGTAAACTTACACAAACGTCTGATTCTTCGATCAAATGAAGCTATTCTACTAGTCCGGGGAGATTCACGACGGGGTCTGCGCGTTTCAGGTCGTCAATTGTCCCTCCACAGCTTTTCGCGCATTGTCGCTGCGCCAGGCCAGACTGGCTCTCTTTGGTCTGTATAAGTGGGACAGTCCAGCGGGATATGTTCTGGTGTTTGCTTGAGTGCTCTGCTATGACGCGTGGCGGTGTCTCTAATACCCATTCTGTGGAGGTGGGCTTTGAGTCAACAATGCCCTGTTCTGGGTCAGAAGATCGTATGCGGTACATTCGATGCACTGTACCGACTATGTTCATCTAATTCATTACACTGTCTAAGTCCATCTCATTCGGTGCACTGTACTGGAAATGTTCATATCATTCTGTAACATTGTACCGACAATTTTCATATCATTCTGTACATTGTACCGACAATGTTCATCTCATTCTGTACATTGTACCGACAATGTTCATCTCATTCTGTACATTGTACCGACAATGTTCAACTCATTCGGTACTTTGCACGGACACCGCTTAACTCGTTTGGTACATTGTACTGACAATGTTAAACTGATTCTACACACTGTACCGACAATATTCAACTTATTCGATACATTGTACTGACAATGTGCATCTATTCGGTACACTATACCAGCAGATCTCATTTGACACTATGTACCACCTGTGCTTTCTATACTCTGTACCATGTACTTCATTCGGTACACTGCACCAATTATGTTTATCTGATTTGGTACACAGTTCTGGCACGCGAGTCCGTGACGGCTTCTATGAAAAATTGAAGCTATTGGTAAACCGGAGGCCCTCAAATTGGCCCGCATTCTGCAAGTTTGAAACCCCTGTAGCATAGCACCTATTAAGCACACGTGTGACACATGTGTTAGATTGATCATGCACATCAGGTACACGTGCAAGATAAGAATGTGTAGTCAGGATGGAGGAGTGTGTTGATGTGCACAGTGGATGTATATTCGGCAATAGGTCAACACATAGTTTTAATGTGGGGAGAACGAACGCGCGTGTCAACAAAATCTGTTAATGTGGGGAGAACGAACGCGCGTGTCAACAAAATCTGTTAATATGGGGAGAACGAACACGCGTGTCAACAAAATCTGTTAATGTGGGGAGAACGAACACGCGTGTCAACAAAATCTGTTAATGTGGGGAGAACGAACACGCGTGTCAACAAAATCTGTTAATGTGGGGAGAACGAACACGCGTGTCAACAAAATCTGTTAATGTGGGGAGAACGAACACGCGTGTCAACAAAATCTGTTAATGTGGGGAGAACGAACACGCGTGTCAACAAAATCAGTTAATGTCGAATCAAAGGCAAAGCTTTTACCGCATCACTTTATTTTTTCAAAAATTTCATATTTGACGATGGTTGTTCACTTTGAGAAACTGTAACCTTTTTATTTGTTGTCATTAAATCTGATTCTATTGTGTGTAGCGCCATAATTGAATAAAGAACTTGTTGGAATTATTGCTTTTGTGTGTGTGTATTTGTTAGTTTCTGAGATAACAGAAGATGGAGGTCAAAATTTATAATTTAAAAATAAAATTGGACTCGACCTCTAGGCCTAGTCGCTCTGAGAGAAATCCATGGAAACCACAACAACGTATCGATACTGTGTTTATAATATCGACACAACTGTTAGTATCCAATTCAACTGTATTTATTACATCTAAATCACTTACTGTGAGTGGTGTGAAGTAAAAAGTGGAGTGCCAAAGGCTAGGTTTTGGGACCAATTTTGTTCTTGATACATATAAGCGATTTGGACATTGCTTTGGGATCCATGATTGCAAAATTCGCTGATGATACAAAACTGTCCAGTAGTGTCTCATCTAAAGCAGAAGTAGGTATATTTAGGTCTGATTTAGATCAAATTCGAAAATGGTCTGTAAGCTGGCAAATGGAGTTTAATGTAGATAAATGTAGTCATCCGCATGGGTAGATCCAATATGGAACATAATTACAGAATGGGAGAGAACAATATTAGAATGATAGAAAAGGAATGGGACCTAGGTTTTATATTAGATCATTCAGGTAAAGTGAGTGAGCAATTCCAGGTAGCAGTGAAAAAGTCAAATGCAATGTCAGGTATTATAAATACAAATGTTAAACATAGGAGCAAGGAAGTGATAGTCAAAATGTACACATCATTAGTTAGACCTAGATTGGAGTACTGTGTACAGGTGTGGAGTCCTTATCATAGAGGGGATATAAACATGCTGGAAAGGATACAAAGAAGAGCGACAAAGCTGATAGCGGGATTCCATAATTACAGTTATGAGGAAAGACTCAGAGAAACCGGCCTATAGTGTCTGGAAAAGAGAAGAATTCGAGGTGACCTAATACAGGTTTATAAGATAATCAAAGGAACATATAATTTTAGAGTATAACATTTTTTTTCAAAATATACCACCTACAAGAACAAGAGGGCAAAGCTACAAATTAACTAACGAAAGGTCTAGATTGGATATTAGAAAATACATTTTTAGTCAGAGAGTGGTGAATGCTTGGAATGTATTGCCACAGGAAGTAGTGGAGGCAGGGACAATTAATGTATTTAAGAATAAATTGGATGCGCTTAGCTTTTAGAGCAAGGTAATGTAAATGAAACTGGTTATACAGACTCTGCAGAGTCTTCTAAACCAGTATAAAGACGTTAAGTTAAGTTAAATAGGGGATAACTGCTTCAGTGTGGGGTAGACATTTTAGCTATGATTTCCTGATGTTATATGGCATAATATATATGTTATACAGCCGTTTACTATGTGATTTTTAATTTGAATTAAAAGATATAGTAACATGCAGCGCGTGAGCTATAGTGATCAGCGATCCATAGCTGACTGTTTGCTTCAGGGCCAGCGAACCAGAGCTGCTCCACGCAGTGATCCTGGATAACAGGTTGCAACAGAGCAGACTGACTAATGGGAAGGATTCGAAGAAGGAATGATACCCCGGAACTCAAAAAATGCTTGCTGAATTTGGATGTGTTGGACCGAAAGGTGCAATCACGAATTCGCAATCACGACACAACGCATTCCGTTCTCTGAACTACATTCTGCTACTTAAGCCCTTTTCTGGGTTTGTTAGCGGGAGATTGAGAGCGAACGAAGCCAAGCCAAGCCAAAATGTAGGGACTCAGTGGTCTCGTGAAATAGTGTCCACCTTGGGTGCCGTAGTACGCGGGTTCGAAACTTGGTGTGGATTTATTCACGTGAATCTTTTGGTAAAAATCTGCCTGATCTCTGTGTAGTGAGACCGTATCCCCGTGCCACTGTCGAGCACGTCAACAATCTCCTGGCAGTTAGAAATGGAGAAGTGTATTCTTAACGGTGGCTGCGGGAACAAAATTTTAAAATGTAGTTAAAAATCTACCAAAAAATATTTGCACTTTCCCACAGGCCTAGTAAGCCGCAGGGAGTTGCAAAAATACCTACTAGGAATAGCCGAAGTCTTCGATCACCTGGGAGCATTCATCAACATGCCTGGTTGAATACCAGGATTCCAAGTACTCCAAGATGGCAAAGCAAAGGCAAAGGCCGCCGTCCATTGTAGACAATGGTGGCATCATTTATTTGCTAGCCTTATTTTTAGTAAGGATTGACTGCGCTACTTTTTATCCTCATTCTCTTGTCTCGAGCCGTCCCACCCCAGTGGCAAGTCAATTCCAAGATGTAGGACATTTTTTTCGCTCCAACTAGCATATGTGTGTGTGTAAGTGTATGTGGGTGAGTCTGTGTGTGTATGTTGGAATGTGTCTGTGTGTGTATATATACGTGTTTATGTGTGCGAAAGTGTGTTTTTATGTGAGTATTCCTGGACGTGAATGTGTGCAAAAAGAGAACGATCGAAAACGAAAGACAAGTGAAAGAGCTTATATTTCTGGCTAAATTGAATCGGCTGCCACTGGCCGCTCTATGCCACTTTCATCACCTGCTCGCCGTTGTCATGTCGTACACTCGAAGATATCTTTCAATCTGCATATTGAGAAACAGAGTCAGAAATTAAAGAAAGAGAAAGGAGAATCAGAAGAATTACACTGATCAATTGAATTTCGTTTCATTTGGTCGTAGCGTGCTACTCTCATCTTAGACATGTGATTGCATTACTTCTGGGGTGACATTATGACGATACTGCAAATATGACTAGAAGAGAGAGATAGAGAGAGAAAGAGAGAGAGAGAAGAGAGGAAGAGAATGAGAGAGTGACGGAGAAAGAGAAATAGATAGGGGGATAGAAAGGAGAGGTCTTGTCGTATGTGGGTCAATTGTATTGTGGATCATTTAGATGGAACGACATTTTCACATTAGACGAAGTTTTTTGCCCGAGTGATCCGCTGGGATCTTTGTGTATCACAAGAACAAGAATAGCACCACTCTACCCCACTCCCTTCACCCCCCAGAGAGCATGTCGTAAGAGGCAATTAACTGAGTCGCATGGCATAACACCGGCCATGGTTAGGTGGTTTGTTTAGAGCAGCATAGATGGCGCCTTGTAATGAGGACTATGCGTCTGCAAATTGA
Organism: Ariolimax columbianus; assembly: GCA_036924085.1. Classification (NCBI taxonomy): domain Eukaryota; kingdom Metazoa; phylum Mollusca; class Gastropoda; order Stylommatophora; family Arionidae; genus Ariolimax; species Ariolimax columbianus. The sequence goes on along the minus strand of JAVGWX010000008.1, from coordinate 30,481,804 downwards.
ACGGAGTCGCAAAGAAAGAAGTGACTAGATTAAAGTTTGACCTGGACAAACTAAAAGATCCAGCAATCATCGAAGTGTTCCAATCGAGGGTAGGAGGGATATTTCCTCCACTGTTCGCTCTCAGGGAGGGGCTGGATACCGATACAGTAACAGAGTCTCTTAACTCAGATCTCACAGATACAGCAACAGAGATCCTGGGATGCCACCAAAAAAAAAAAGAAGCCATTGGTGACCAAAGAAATACTAGACCTTTGTGATAGAAGAATGTTGCTGAAAAACCAAAAATATTCACCTAATGAGGTTGGCAGATATAACGAGGTCAACAAAGCTAAACAACAAAAGACGAGAGAGGCAAAAGAAGCGTGGATATGTGAGCAATGTACAAACATCGCTTAAAGATTAGACAGAAAAGGAGCATGCAAGGTGGTCAAAGAACTGGTGACACCAAGACAAGGCAGGAACTTTATGATCTAGGATAAAAACGACAAGTGCCTTATTAATGACAATGACGTGCTGACACAATGGACAGAGTACTATTTCGAGTTGATTTCAAGAGGGCGTTTGATAGGGAGGGTATGGCATAAATCGCTATGGGCAACCATGGGGGATGTATAAAATATTATGAAGGTCCTTGAACACCTGTATGATAAGGCGTCCAGCACAGTTCTTGTGAATGGGAGGTGACGGGATTGGTTTCGCTCATCAGTTGGTGTGAGTCAGGGTTGTACACTCTCTTCAACTCTTTATGTTGAATTTGTATTATGAATTATGTGTCAGACACTTGGAGGTCACGTTGGTACTGTCAAGATATGGGACCGAACGATTACCAACCCCCGTTTTGCAGATGACATGGACGGGTTAGCTGGTTCAGAAACAAAACTTCAGGAATGGGTCAGAAGGCTCGATGAAACAGCTCTTTACTATGGTATGGAGATAAACGATGGAAAGACAAAATTAATTACCAACAACACCGCGGGCTTCAACAGTAGGATAAAAGCTTATGGCCAGGAACTCGAAGTGTTAGAAATAGGGCCTTTTGAAGACCTTTTAACAACTCTTGGAAACTCGCTAGGTACGGTCACATATCGAGATCAAATGGTCTTGCAAATACGAACCTGCACGGAAAGGTGATTGGCAGACGATGAAGAGGCCGTCGCAAAAAGATGTGGGAGAACAATATAAAAGAACGGACGGACCAATCTCCGACCAGAAGAAGCAGCCGCTGACAAAGAAGGGTGGCGTGGTGTTGTGAGGATGTTTTCATATGTGCACCAACGACCTCACTGACTACGGTATAACCTGACCTGAGATGGCGCCTAACAGGCTGCGGGTCTATTTGAGTCTATAAAAATGGATTCGCAAATCAATTAACCACCCTGCGCGGCACTTGTCCTAATCCAGTGGAGTAAAAAGCTGATCAAGCCTAGCCAGCTAAGCAGGACATCCTCCTCCCGGCTACATCCAGATCATACCAGAGCTGGGACCGGCACAGGTGCATCCGCCCTTATAGAAGTACAGGTCGACTAAGAACTTGTAGTTTAATTTGGTCGTTGATTTGGAGGTCACAGATGTAACCAGAAGGACGGATAGAGGAAAATATAGAAAGCAGGATTAGTGGGAGATGGGACAGACTGCCTTCTGTGAATCGGCTGCAATATTTTCTTACTAGTCTCTGAGTTTTATTAATTTTTTTGTTTTATTCGGGCAATGCTGGGATTGTTTCCGTATAACGCACAAGAGAGATAGAGGGAATGATGTATGCTGTAGAGTTTGATTGTTTTGGTTAATCCGTGGTGTTTGGTTAAATTCGATGAGCCGTGTCACTTTGTTTAATTAGATGAGAGGTGGGGTTATGTTTAATTACATAAAGTAAAGTAACCTACACCATTACTCGATCTCACATTACAAAGGCTCGGCTATATAGCCATCTCCTCTCTTTCGCCACTTTTACATCCCGGACTGAACCGGTATCAATTTAAGGATGGGTTGACCCGGGTCTCAATTTGGGGAATGAACCCAGGACCACTCAGATGCGAAGCAAGCTCGCTAACCACTGCGCTATGTGGCGCCCATAATTACAGGATACGTGAAATATGGTTTCAGAAGATGATTTGCGATACTTTGGTTTAATTACATGATCCGTGACATTTGGTTTAATTAGATGCGTTGTGATACTTCGGTTTAATTAGATGAGACGTGACACTTAGTTTAATTAGATGAGACGTGACACTTAGTTTAATTAGATGAGCCGTGACACTTAATTTAATTAGATGAGACGTGACACTTAGTTTAGTTAGATAAGACGTGACACTTAGTTTAATTAGATGAAACGTGACACTTAGTTTAAATATGCGTGTGTCTGATATATATATATATATATATATATATATATATATATATATATATATATATATATATATATATGACAAATAATCCACAGCTGTTTTACAATAATGTCGTAAAAGAGAGTTATGCTTGTGGCTGGTAACTTCGTTATGTCAAAGCAACACTTCTATAATCAGCCACTTCCAAGAGGTCTTATTTTTGCCACGTCTTTGCTTCTTACACTGCCTCTACAATAAAATGATTTGACTTGCTGATCCTAAACACCCTCAGGAATATTATAACGCCCCCTGTCGTCCAGTAGTCTGTAGGATATGTGACGTATGGCGCTTTCCCACACGCTAACTCACTCAAACAGTTATACGCTTGTTTATGTTCAATTAACAGATTTTATTCACTATTTCGCTTCAGGTGAATACAGCGTTACTATTACAGCTGGGTTCTATTACGGGAAGTATGCAATGATAATTTGCGGGTTCACATCGTTGGTTTTACATGATGATGGTGTCAGCCTCAACCACCCCTTTCTTAAGTCGCCTTTTGCAACACGCAATATTAACAACCTGAGATGTACTGATTACACAGTATTGTACCCTGAAAGTATGCTATCCCCTTTGTTATGCATTACATATGTAGACCACATTTGTAACACAGCCAACCCAACTGAAGTTAGCAACATTGGTGAACTCTTAAATGAACTTAATTTTTCTGTCGATCGAGCTGTCATAGCAACTTCAGAGCTACAATTGCAGCAACAAATTCATAAACTAAATACAACATGTCAAGAATCCAGCGTCATAATCGATGTAGAAAAAAACTGAGGTCATGAAAATATCTAGAATAGCTGGAGACATCAATTTCGCCATTGAAAAACAGCAAATCAAACACACGAAAGATTTCACATACTTAGGGAGTACGTTATCGGCAGACGGAAGAACTACAGCCGAAATTCAACAAAGATGCAAAAAGGCACGTCAGATCATTGGACAATTAACTCCAATACTTAATTGTAAGCACGTGACAATAACTACCAAAAGAGCTTTATACAACACGATTTTTATCCCGACACTTTGCTATCAATATCAAACTAAATACTAACATCAAATGAAAAACGACACATCGTAATGACTGAAATGAAATTCATGTGAAAAATATTGGGCATAACAAGGAAAGACATGATCAGAAACGATGACATCAGGAGACTAGTGGGACCAACACCAGGATTAGAATAAAGACAGCAACTAAAATGGTTTGGCCACCTAACAAAACTACCACCACACAGCAACAATTCCAACTAGCAATGTTATTTAGATACAACAGACCCTATTCAAAGCCAAAGGCAGACCATGAAATACGTATCTTACAGAAATATCTGAGGCGGTAAATGCTACTGTGCTTGAGGCACACAGACCGGCTCGTTCTAGAGATCTCTTCATAACCTGACGCTGAAAGGCATAAAAGGATAAGCAAAAATAAGAAGAAAGAAAGTACACTGAAAGTGAGCAATAGTTGCAGGGACTGTCCAGGGCGCATGAGAGCAGAATTTCGACTTGTGAAATGAAGTGTTTGAGAAGGTCATCGGTGTTACCAGGAGAGTCAGAATGCGGAACGACGACATTCGAAGTATGGTCGGCACTACGTCTTGTGCCGAAAACATTTCCAGGCAGAAAATAAGTTGGTTTGGTCATCTCATGATGAGAATGCAACCTCATCAACTCCCACTGATGGCTTATAACCCTGGTAGATCGGCTACAGGGCAAGAGGGCGGCCGCGAGGCAGGTGGATAGATGAAATTAAAGTGATTGTGCAGAGACAAGGGCTCACAGTGAAGGACACATCGCACTTGAAGCATTATAGACAACTGAAGCTCCCCACGGCGCTCAGCGGCACAAGTGGAAAGAAAACTAACTAACTACCTGATAGAGGCAGTCAACAACAAAATTTAAGAATGTGGATTGGACGTTAAGTTTTAAACTACGGCAGCGACTTCACGTGGCTTGTTGCCAATACTTGTTTTTACCAAAGGCACTTAGAATGGCATGTTATGTTAAATCTCTATTAGCTAAGTTTAAAGATTAATTTTCAAAGCTTAGTCCAATCCAACATTTTTAATGTCACTATCTGTCAATGAACTATTCAATTAAAGAGCCGTTTGCGGTTTTCTTGTCAGACAAAAAGTTTCGAAATTAACATATATAGTCGTTTCTTCTCTATGGGGTGGAAACATGAGCGACTAACATTCAGCTTGTGGATAAGGCTGAAGCCTTTGAAATGTGGACTTGCAGAATAATTGGCTGCATCTCATTTAAGGAACAGCGAACAAATGGGAGGTCGTGAAGAGATTAGGAATGGAAAGAGAAATACTGAAGGGGATTCAAATTAAGGAAATCAAATGTTTTGGTAAAGGTGGGCGGTAGGCGGACAAGAGGAGAACACGTTATAAGAGGGAAGATAACATCAGGTGATGGACTGATAACAGTTTGTCAGAGACACACCAAGACACGAGACAAAGGTTGTTGGAGGTCCATTGTAGGCGGACAAGAGAAGAACACGTGTGTCATCAAGCCACGAGACAAAGGTTGGTGGAGGTCCATTGCAGGCGGACAAGAGAAGAACACGTGTGTCATCAAGCCACGAGACAAAGGTTGGTGGAGGTCCATTGTAGGCTGACAAGAGAAGAACACGTGTGTCATCAAGCCACGAGACAAAGGTTGGTGGAGGTCCATTGTAGGCGGACAAGAGAAGAACACGTGTGTCATCAAGCCACGAGACAAAGGTTGGTGGAGGTCCATTGTAGGCGGACAAGAGAAGAACACGTGTGTCATCAAGCCACGAGACAAAGGTTGGTGGAGGTCCATTGTAGGCGGACAAGAGAAGAACACGTGTGTCATCAAGCCACGAGACAAAGGTTGGTGGAGGTCCATTGCAGGCGGACAAGAGAAGAACACGTGTGTCATCAAGCCACGAGACAAAGGTTGGTGGAGGTCCATTGTAGGCGGACAAGAGAAGAACACGTGTGTCATCAAGCCACGAGACAAAGGTTGGTGGAGGTCCATTGTAGGCGGACAAGAGAAGAACACGTGTGTCATCAAGCCACGAGACAAAGGTTGGTGGAGGTCCATTGTAGGCGGACAAGAGAAGAACACGTGTGTCATCAAGCCACGAGACAAAGGTTGGTGGAGGTCCATTGTAGGCGGACAAGAGAAGAACACGTGTGTCATCAAGCCACGAGACAAAGGTTGGTGGAGGTCCATTGTAGGCGGACAACAGAAGAACACGTGTGTCATCAAGCCACGAGACAAAGGTTGGTGGAGGTCCATTGTAGGCGGACGGCAATGGGGAAACAGCACTTGGCGCTATTAAGACAGATCTTCACAACTGAGATTCAATTATGAGATTGCAAAATGCTCTGATCTGACCTGATCCAGTTGTTCGTCTGTGTTCCAGTATTCATAGCCATAGAATGACTCCACCTGTACACACATACAGGAAACGGAAATAACCGTACACATAAACTGTGTTCCGTGGCCTGTGTTCCGAGTGTCGAAATCGGTAACATCAGTTTGTGTAGGCGCTGGTAGTGCGTTTTCTAATAATAATTGCTCCCTGATTGACGTTTTATTAGTGTTGTGATAGAGCACCTTCTTTTCACGGTAAAGGTACGAGGTTCAGCTCTAATTACTAACACGCTCCAGTCAACCCAGCTGTAAATGGGTACCTTCTTTTCACGGTAAAGGTACGAGGTTCAGCTCTAATTACTAGCACGCTCCAGTCCTTCCAGCTGTTAATGGGTACCTTCTTTTCACGGTAAAGGTACGAGGTTCAGCTCTAATTACTAGCACGCTCCAGTCAACCCAGCTGTAAATGGGTACCTTGCTTGATAACACGTCATCCCCGAAGTAAAAGTAAGTAGCATGTCATTTAGAAAACGTCGCTTCTTACAACCGCCAAGCTATTTGGCTGTTAAAAGGTTCATGGCAAGTGGGCAGTACGGTAGGTCGCCATTACTTTCAGTTCGTGGAGGAGCGAAAAACTATACCTGTCTGCCAAATTGGACACGGGTATGATTCGATACGGGTGTTACACCAATACGCCAAGTAGTCTCAGTGATTTTATATATATATATATATATATATATATATATATATATATATATATATATATATATATATATATATATATATATATATATATATAATGCTTTTGAAACACAGTGCTACAGAAGAGTCCTGACAATTCCCGTGGACAAAGAAAGAAACAGATACTCCATCCGGCAAGACCTGAATGTAGAGGAAAATTGGCTCCTATATGACGCAATGACCCGAAAACATGAATTTTGGACACGTCAAACGACACAACGGACTGGAGAGAGTGGTTATGGAAGGCATGATCACTGGAAAGAGAGACAAGGGCCGACCGAGAAGACGATGGACTCAAGACGCCACAGAGACGCTGGATTTGACCTTCGAGCAGGCCGGAAGACTGGCGAAAGATTCCTACAGACAGGCTGTCATGAAAGCGACGTTCTGCAAAGCACATGCTACATGAATGATGATGCTGATACATACATATTTATGCGCGTAGACAACTTAAATGAAACTTGGGATGTAAAGAATAGGACAATGCATTCCGTAAAAAAAAACGAGTTAGAAGGGTCGTGCTTAGGGCTTGCAACCTCACCATGTAAAAAAATATTGTTTCTAAAGTCAGCCACTGCCGGATACAGAATTCCTTATAAGGATGTTTCAGTAAGGAATAAGCTCTCTGTTTTTAAAGATGGCTAGTTTGGGGACTGAGTGATCTCGAGTTAAGACGTCGGCCTCGGGTGCTGGGGGTCGCGGGTTCAAATCACATGGAGACCAATATTTTTTAACGTGGACGTTCTGGTATTTCCCTGGATCTTTCACTAGTAGAGATCGGACGCCCGTGTGCAGTGTCGCCCAAGTTAAAAATTCCACGGCAGTTGGAAATCGAAAAGAGTAGGCTTACAGGTCGCTGCCCGGGCATAATTCAAAGTTATGTTTAAAACCAACCCAATCTATTATGGGATTCTCGCCGGTACTACGGAGTTCCTGCATTGTGCTGAGATTCTCTACAATAATATGGAGAAGAACAGAGCACTTATGGGTTAAACCGTGTGCAATGACGTTGATTCTTCGACTAAACTAAACTAAACTGTAGTGCTGGCACATGCTTCACAATGGAAGCAAAATATGACTGGCAGTAATGGCATGTAGGGAGGAGCCGATTTCAGCCACTACTTTCGTCTTCTGATATTTGCTCCAGTTTAGTTGGTCGGTAGGGAAACGTGTGGTCTAGGGTTGTGATCTTTGCTTACAATCCCAAGCGACCAGGTTCAAATCACGTCGTGTTCAACACTGGCCATGTCGTTGTTTTTTTTCTTTTCCTGGTACGAACGGTGCTCCCACTTGACCCAGCTGTAAATGGGTACCTGTCTAGTAAAAAAGTAAAGATTCCGCTAAACACGCCAGCGTAGAGTATTGAATATATGTTGTAAGGCCTATTTATTTCTTGCCCAGCGGCACACTATGGATGTTGTGGTCAACCGCCGCATTTACTTTCCAAGATTATACTGGTACCCAATTTTTTAGGCTGGGTCGACCACAGAAGCCATTTTGCAATCGAACAAATTCCATACCAACTGGGGACCGAACCCCGATCGCCAGAGTACTTACCACTGTGCTACCTCGACTCTCTGTACCTGACAAAGTCAAGGATCAAATTCGAAGCCGCCACAAGAGCTTCGGTTTGTGTGTACTGTCATCGCCACTATCAACCAATGATAGGGCTGAGCCCAGGTGCAGTGAAGTCGGTTCTATAAAAAATGTTCCACGTTTTCCCATTACCTGGTCAATGGAGGTACGCCACTGTGTTATACAGTACATCCGTCATCTGCGAATACAATGTGTCGCTGTCGTTAAGTTAATTTATGTAGTGTCATGACAGAAACACGCAGCAATCCCACAGGTGCTTGATATTAGAACAAAAACTGACTAGCAAACAACTTGGCCATATCAAGCGCTTCAATGGCCTAGAAAGAACGGCACTGGAGGGTATGGTATCTGGCGAGAGGCAGAGAAAGACCGAGGAGAAGATGATCAAGAGACATTACAGATTCTCTGGCGTTGACAGTGGCAGAGGCGGGAGAGCTTGCGAGGGATCGAGTTGACATGAGAGCGACGATCTACAAAGAACATGATGATGATGGAGTGGTGGTTATCTACTGTTTAAAACAAACTAGAGTAGCACACGTGTTTCATGTTGTATTTATGAAGCGAACACTTTCGAAAGTTTAACCTTTCCTGGGGATTTAAGTGACCTGGCTTGTAGTAAAGATTTGAAAATGTCAGCTCTATTAGGCAGGAAATAGATACGGGAACTGGTAGTACCAGGTCCAGTGTGCCTACGGTTAAATGATAGACTTGCTACACAGTACATGTACGTTCAGTAATATATTCATTTGCTTATTGGTGGACCTTCTTCTTCTGCGTGTTTCGTTTTCGAACTTCCGCTACCTAGTTCTGAAAGGGGGTTTGCAAGTAGAAGGATGTAGTCCGGAGAACGAAATGCGTTGTGAAGTAGTTTACAGATCGACTGCGATATTTGCACCTTTCATTCCGACACATCTGACTTCAGCAGCGCATTTATGGCTACTGGGTTTGTCTTCCCTCTTCGAGCCATTCTCCTTAGTCCATCTGCCCTGTTGCAGTTTGTTATCCAGGATCGGCACGTTGAGGTGGAGAAGGGGCTTGTCAGCTCTGGGTCACTGTCCCTGACGCTAGCAGTCAGCTCTGGGTCGCTGTCTCTGACGCTAGCAGTCAGCTCTGGGTCGCTGTCTCTGACGCTAGCAGTCAGCTCTGGGTCGCTGTCCCTGACGCTAGCAGTCAGCTCTGGGTCGCTGTCCCTGACGCTAGCAGTCAGCTCTGGGTCGCTGTCCCTGACGCTTGCAATCAGCTCTGGGTCGCTGTCCCTGACGCTAACAGTCAGCTCTGGGTTGCTGACCGCTACAGCTCATGCACTGCTCAGCATATTGATACCATGGATGTACCATAAACAGGCCTTCGTTTCAAGACTAATCCCGACAGAAAAATCAGGTAAGGGTATTCAATTAACCGACACTGCTGTCGGGGCTGCAGTGTTTCAAACTTCATTACACTAACCCTCCGTGTTTTAGTAGGTGGGACTAGCAGTTCCAGCCTTCGATTTCTTTCCTCTCCTAACAGTAATTTCGAGTACACACTTAGGAATGAGTCGAATTTGATGTTGGTAATGGGAATCGACTTTGGTACTCTTAACTTGAGACGCAAATATTGACGTTTTACGTTTGATGAATTCAACGAGATCAATGAATAATGCGTGCACCGGCGGATTCCGCTTCGATTTCGGCAAATCAGTGCAAGTCACATCGGCAAAAGATTGTTCAAGTCGCAAGTCGAAGTCAAGTCGTTGATAGGAAATACTCGAATCGAGTATCAAATCTATAGTCGAATGTAATGTAAGGGCAACTCTATTCCGAGTTTAACGACTCGAGTCGACAACTGTGGCGATCAGTAGATGAATATATTGAACATAAAGACGACGTAAACAAATTAGGTAGATCATTTTCTCTCAGCCTCTTTCTCTCTCTCTTCCCCCCCCTCTCTCTCTCTCTCTCTCTCTCTCTCTCTCTTGTTAATCAGCTTCCTATTACGATTATCTCCTGGTGGTTCTAAACAGTAGGGATGATGATTATGTGGCTTCCTTTCCACCCAGGTAGAAACCAGAAGATGTGCGATACCGAGTACTGACCTAACGATTCTAGGAAAGTCTCCTTTCTTATTGAAATTATCCGGAGTAAGCTGATAAGTCACCGCAGATGCTTTCTGGCACCTTGTCTCGATTTCCCTGTCGATTCTACCGTCTGTCGAAAATACTGCCCAAATACTTGTAACTCATGGGCCTGTTGAAGAGCAATATCCTTTAGACTTATCTAGAGTAGCTCATGAGTTCTACTGATCATCATAGTTTCTGTTTTGTTCTCGCTAATTCGCATTTTATATTTAGCACAGGTAGTCGCAAGCGCGTTCATGAGGTTTTGCAGTTTGTTTTCATCGTCGTACATCAAGCACTGATCCCCATTGCTTACACACCCGAGCATTAGTTTCATAACAAAGCAACAGCTGATGAACAATGTATTTAAGCCGATTTTGTGCTACCAGTGCCAAACATGGCCTCTGTCAAGGGCGTGCGAGAGCAGAATTTCGACTTGTGAAATGAAGTGTTTGAGGAAGGTCATCGGTGTTACCAGAAGAGACAGATTGCGGAACGACGACATTCGAAGTATGGTCGGCACTACGTCTTGTGTCGAATACATTTCCAGGCAGAAAATAAGTTGGTTTGGTCATCTCATGAGAATGCACCCTCATCATCTTCCACTGATGGATTACAATGCTGGTAGATTTGGCTACAGGGCAAGGGGGCGGCCGCGAGGTAGGTGGATAGATGACATTAGAGTGATTGTGCAACGACAAGGGCTCATATTGACCGACGCAACGCACTTGGCGCAGGATAGACGACTCAAGCTTCCCACGACTCTAAACGGCACAGGTGGAAAGAAAACTAACTATCTATTATCCGGAGAAACTGAGACACTAGTCTGGTCCGGCACAACATACTGACCAGGTCGTCTAGTCGGGGTGCGGTACAACATACTGAACAGGTCGTCTAGTCGGTGTGCGGTACAAAATAATGAGTAGGTCGTCTAGTAGGGGTCCGGCACAACATACTGAACAGATTGTCTAGTCGGGGTGCGGCACAAGATACTGAACAGGTCGTCTCGTCGGGGTGCGGTACAACATACTGAGTAGGTCGTCTAGTCGGGGTCCGACACAACATACTGAGTAGGTTGTCTAGTCGGTCCGGCACAACATACTGAGTAGGTCGTCTCGTTGGGTACGGTACAACATACTGAACAGGTCGTCTAGTCGGGGTGCGGTACAACATACTGAGTAGGTCGTCTCGTCGGGGTCCGGCAGAACATACTGAGTAGTTCGTCTCGTCGGGGTCAGACACAACATACTGAGTAGGTCGTCTCGTCGGGGTCCGGCACAACATACTGACCAAGACCTTACCGTTTAGCGCTCTCTGTTTTCAAGGCATTCTGGCAGACGAGATGTGGATCGATACGTTTCCGGTAGTAGTAAGCGTCGCGCTGTTGACGTCATGCAAAGCACAACCGCATGGAGAACCAAGGCCCATCTTCATCAGCGCGTCTGAAATGTGATGAAAGCTACTACAACGCTCTTTTTAGTATGCAAAAAAAGAGTAAACATACTCATTGTTGACATTAAACAACAACAACAACATTGGAGTTAAACAGACAAATCGCTCCCACCAACTACAAACAGCCATCCTCGTAGCGCAGTGGTTAGCGAGCTGACTTCGCATCTGAGTGGTCCTGGTTTCATGCCCTAGTTGAGGTGGAAATGTTTTTTTCAGACCGCAACAACCCAGATCCCGGGTCGATCCGGCCTTAAATGGGTACCGGTTCAGTCCGGGAAATATAAGCGGCGAGGGAGAGAAGATGCTACCGTCCTCGTATAGCCGAGCCTTTGAAATGTGAGATCGCTCACCCCTACGGCAGAAATGCTGTGTATTACTTTACTTTACATATTTAACATTTTTAATCAGGTTCGAGCAATACAGCAACTAACAAAGGGAGACTCTTTGTTGAACACCGAAAAGGGCTGATGTTAGCCCCGAATATCTAGTTGTCATCACTATTAGAATGTTCCGACCCAAACTTTGTGAAGTTGACATCAGTGACACCAATCCAGGGGCAATAACCCGTCGAAATGCCTGTCCGGATATAACGAATGAGCTCTGGGCCAGACTAAATTACTGACTTCCTCAATTTCCCACAATCCGCTTCCCGACCGATCCCGTTTCTCCCACCAATTACAAAACAGAATTACAGGCTCAATATTAAAACTATAGAGTTTCGTTCGTTTCCATAGTTATTTAGTGTACCTTCTTTCCGGATCTGGCTCGCCTGGGAATAATGTGCGTATTTCCTATGCTCAACATTTGCACTTTATTTTGTTTCTTTAAAATTGCATTTTTACATTTTTTATTCACTTATATATTTATATAAAAAAAACAAAAATTGGTGACATAACATTTTGTGGAACGAAGTGAAAATGGTCGCAAATTGAAAAATGAGGCGTCACATATTTTGTGAAATGGCTTGAGGCCTCTAAATGAAACCACATTGAGGGTCAGACGAGGTCAAGTTTACAAAACAAGGACCACATGAAATTACGTTAATGGGTCAGTAGCAGATAGCTAAAGGCTCAAGATTTGCATCGTCAAAATAATGAGCAAATTTCCGCATAAAGTTCATTCAATGGACAAATTACCGCATAAAGTTCATTCAATGGACAAATTACCGCATGAAGGTCATTCAATGGACAAATTACCGCATGAAGGTCATTCAATGGACAAATTACCGCATAAAGGTCATTTAATGGACAAATTCGGCATACGTTCAGGTAATCGACAAATTACTGCATGAAGTTCAGCTAATCGCTCAAGGTCCGCATGAAGTTTAATTAACCTACGAAATGCACATACAGTTAGGATAATAATTTAATTTTGATGTATTAACAATATGGCATGTCTCCGAGCCTCGTACTAGGGCTGATTTTATATTATTGTTGATAGCTTCCCCTAATCCCCCCCCCCCCCAAGTTAACGCTGCAGAGTTTTACCCTACTGTTAACCTGTCGTCGCCATTTTGGTTTGATTACCCGCCCTTATTGTTGAACTTAACTGATCTTCCCAAATTAATCGTCAGGCCAGACCGTAATGGTACTGTGGATTAAAATAAAGGAAAAGAAACATTTATAGGTGTGGTCAGATTCCAGGCTGAAACGAAAACAGAAAGGAAACCTATGTTAGGACGTAAAAGATATTCTTAAGAGACAACAAACAACACAAATAAATGCTAACGGATAAAAGAAGGAATTAATACATAAAATAAAGGTGTGTACGCATAAATGAGTAAAAACAAAGTACTTAGCTTCATAACACATAAGAACTCGTCACGGCTCTACTCGACTTTGGGGGCGTCAGAGAAAAGATAACAAGTGGTCTTCCCATCCAGTTGCACCACACCGTTATACACTGTTGTTCTCGTGACTGTATGTAGTTATATGTGTAAGTATAAGTGTTGGATATGTACTTATTTGCATGTGTGTATATATATATATATATGTGTGTGTGTATGTATGTATGTGTGTGCATTTTCATTGTCTAGGTCATACGGCCGAACTTCACGATATTGGCGCCCTTCGCTCTAACTGCAGACAGCGTCGGTTCTGGTGTGACTGTGAACTTTAGACACGACTATAATGGACCAGACCACGGTCAGAGAGAGACGTCTAATACATCACTCACACGCTGAGTGATGTCTCTACGACCTCTTGCGGTTAGGGGAAAGGCAGGACATACAACGATAGATGTCACCACCCCCTCCCCTCCGTTTCCTTGCGAGATACCTGTTTAAGTGAAAGGCTTCGGGAGTAAACCTTGAGGAAAAATCAGCATCCTGTTCTATCTCTAGTCGTCTCGATAAAAATTATGCCACTGGCCAAAGGTAGCTCAGGACCAGAGAGTGAGGTTGACGAAAGGTTCAGTTTCTTCTTCACTTTAATCCTAATCACGCGCAAGTCACCCATTTCAGTGGACACAGCAAAAGAAAAGACTGTCCACACGGCTGAATAATGAAAGTAGTCTTCATCCCATGTGATGGGCGCATATTATGTGTATGTATGATTGCGTTTAAAAAACGAATATGTATGACTGTGTATAAATTGATATCTATGTTAGAGTATGTACATGTGTGTACACATATTACCTTCACAAATATCTCTACCAAACACACACAAAATGCATTACTAATTTTATAGAGTTACATCACTTTAATTTTTGTCACAAAATCAAACTCCCACCATCTCATGTTTCATTTCACGGGGAAACCAACAGCCTGGACACACACCTATACGGATGCTCAGCAAAAGATGCCATTGGAAACGGGGGAGGAGGCATCACTATAAAACTAAAAAGCAAAGTATACTCAGCAGCATTTGCCACTGGTAGACGCTGCAGCAACTTCAGTGCTGAAGCCAGTGCCCTGAAACAAGCATCTGAAACCCTTATAGACCATAAGGAGCAGGCAGAAAAGCAAGTGGTCATTTTCACAGACGCACTCACAGTCTTAATGGCGCTCAAGAACCAGCACAAAAATGAACTTGGTGCTCCGGCAGACTCGCTCGAGCGCCTGTCCCAGTGCTTCAAAAAAAAAAAAAGCACAGTATAGTGGATACCAGCCCACTGTGGCATTCCAGGCAAAGAGGAGGCAGACAGACTCGCCAGAGAGGGAGGAATGCTGCAGCAGAGTGAAACAGAATTCACATACAATGAGACAAAAGCTTTCATCAGGGCAACGTACAGTGCAAAATGGAAAAAAGACCATCCTGGCCACATAGAAAACAATGCCTGCCATCAACTCTCCAGGCGAGAACAGGTGATAATTCTCCGGCTACGCACAGGTCACAACAGACTTAGGTGGCATCTGTACAACAAGTTCAAGATTAGCACTACAGACCTTTGTGCCTGCGGCACAGCCCCCATGAAGGCAGAACATATTTTGCAGTCATGTCCACTGTAAACCGACAAAAGAAGTAACATTTGGCAACAGCCAGTGTCCTTCCACGAGAAGCTGTACGTAAGCGTACAGAACCTTGAGTCGACTGCTGCCTTTGTTAGAGTCATTGAAGTTGAGTTCTGAAGACAAACGAGGAAGAAGAAGAAGAAGAAGAAGAAGAAGAACAAGAAGAAGAAGATATCATGGGGAATATTTTTCACTTTATTTCACTTCACACCATACACACATTTTGTTTGAAAGTTTTTACCATTACTATGTAAAAGTAAAGTAAAGTAACCCATAGCATTACTGCCGTAGGGGTGTGAGGTGTTAGCGATCTCACATTTCAAAGGCTCGGCCATATGAGGGCGGTAGCCATCTCCTCTCCCTCGCCGCTTTTACTTCCCGGACTGAACCGGTACCCATTTAAGGCTGGGTCGACCCGGGAGCCACTGCGGTTTGAAAAAAACATTACCGCCTCAACTGGGGAATTAACCCAGGACCACTCAGATGCGAAGCCAGCGCGCTAACCACGGCGCTACACACTTGAACATTGTTATAAATTATTACGTCCATTAAAAAAATAAATATACACTGTGAGGATCTAATGTTGCCTATAATGAGAAAATTCAATTGCGTCTGTCGATGTAAGCCCAAATCGTTGTAAAATATTTGCTATATCATCTATCCATCTGCCACTCGGTCTTCTGTGCCACGTTTAACAGATCTTCATGTTTATCACGCGCCCAATGGAAGTTTAGCAGGTTACATTTTCGCGAGAGAACTGAACAATATTTCGTGATGTCTTTCCAGAAAGATAAAACGGCACTTCCTTAATTATCTTATCGCGCATAATTTTAGTCTATAACCGTTATCTATTCTCATTTACTTTGTTTTACTCACTTCATTCGTAAGTTTGCCTTAAATGTAGGCGCTCTGTTATCTTGACAGTATGTCACAACACATATTCCACCGGAATTACTCAATTTGCAAAAGTGATAACGCCATTTTGCCCTCGTACTTAGATCGTAATAGACAATTATCTAGAACACATAGTGTGGGAACTTTATGTATTCGCTGTTTCAAGTGACATCAGAACAGGTCTGAATATTGCGATAAATAAATGTACATAATTCTTTAGGTTTGTCCGCTAGATATATCTTTGTTGACTGTTAAGTGGCAAAAATGTTATCAATTATTGTGGATTATTCTGAGAACTACCTTCATGAATTGCCAGCCTTGTGTAGAGCTGACGTCACTTAGTAACAGTAACGCTTACATTCAATAGGACATTTGAGACATCACTTGCAGTCAGCTCAGCTGATTCCATTAGACCTTTAATAATTAGCGAACCCATCGTACTATAAACCTCAAAATGTAAACAGAGCTTGTTCTTTTGGGCCGTTATCCATGGAACAATGAAATTATTTTTTTTTTATTGTGAATGCAAAAACAGCATTTGATTGTATCTTTAAGACAAACTAGACTACGTTTTTTAGGGGGGGGGGGGGGTGGTGGGAGGATGAGGCAGACGATGGGTGTGAGAAGGGAGAGATCCTTTAATTGTTAAACTGTGTTCTTTCTTTCTTTCATTGTTCAGCTCGATTGGTGGGCAGATCTTCTGCCCGGGTTTTGCTAGTAGTATCATAATTTAAAAGAACGCACACAAATACTGCCCTTTTCCTGTCAGTTGTACCAGTAGCACAGTTGCACTGTATGCAGCTGTCGTCTATCAGCAGTGTATATCGCATCATGCTTTTGCTAGAACAAAAAACGTAAGTTGATATTTACAGACCGAATCCGTCTGTTTACAGCTGGGTTCACTGTAGCGTGTCAAAAAAGTGTTCAATTATTCCCAACATTATTTTTTTCCCATGTTGAAAAAGGATATGTCCACTGTAGCCTTCCAAGAATGTTGTACAAGTCGACTGAAGAGAGTTATGCATGGCTAAGAGCTTCATCATGTAAAATAATTCATATCATACGATGGGTGGTTGAAAGGTTTTGCACTTTAGTATGACGGAGTCAAGCTACTTGCCTGGAAATTGGTGTCAACTTTAGTCCTTCTCATCCTGCAAGGTGATACACTTCTCCCATCTATTCCTTACCTTGCTGATGCCCTGATTGTAGAGCTCTTCCATCTGGGCCCGGAACCACGTTCAGTAATCAAGTACTCACACACACACATACTCACGCGCACACGCACACGCACACCGCTTTCTCTGAGCGTCAGCGATGAAATTCCGCTCGACGAACTGAGAACCTTGTGTTATGTTCATGAGCCACGTCGGGCGTTTCTATGCAACATCTTTAGACATCAAAGTTAAAACTTTTTATTGATACATTTTTAAAGTGTCGCTTCCGGCACGTTTCAGTCAACCCAGCTACACAGAAGGTTCATTTGTAAATAGGTACCTGACTTACAGTTAGGGACAGAAAGGCAGCGAGGAAGGGAAATTACTACCCAACAAGTTGAGGCTTAGTATAATGAAGTCCGTAACCCGTCAACACCGACAGCAGTTTCTGCTATGGGATATATTCATTTAAAATTAGCGGTATAGTGATAGTGAAAGCGCTGAATTCTTGCAGAAGTTGAAACATCTTCGCCACGAGGAAGCTCGAATTTACTCAGTTGTAAATTGGTACATGAAATACAGTTTGGTAAATGCATAGCAGTGATTTGAGTGGGCGGGGTAAGAACTGGGAACGACGGATCTACGTGGGGAAGTGGTCAAGCCGTTTGCCTAGTGTTCAGATGGGCGTGGTTCGAATTCGAGCTGTGGCAGACGGTTCATGATGGCAATTTTTCCGGGGATCTCTGAGTTCATTGTTGGAGCTACGGAGTTCATGCTCTGTGCGATGCTCTCAGCACGCGGGGATACCGCTCTGGGGTGAGAGACCGAACCTTATGTGATGGGAGAGACCCGCGTCGATAAAGCCGAGCTCTCGCCTTTAACCGTAACCTTTTGATACCTCGAAGAACAAAGTCGCAAACACTTAATATCTGACGCCAGTGTCTGATATAGGGACTACAAATTGCGTTCTGTTTTTGAAAAGTTGCAGAGGCTTTTTAACTCGCAGTTTCAATTTCTCTATCCAGCCAACCGTCTTCCCTGAAAACGCTTCCCAGGTACTTGAATTATTGTACCAGTACCGCGCGGTGTCGATGACCTTATCTTCTACCTGTCAGTTATTATGACGTCAATAGTAACGTCCATATAAGGTAACGAGACGCCGCTAGGCGAGTCGTAGCATTCACGATTCAAACCAATGTAATTTCAACTGTTAGGCGACTGGTCTTCAACCTCTTTTGCCAATGCACCATTTTCACAATATGTCAGAATGTCATTACCAATATTTTCAAGACTTTCCGACTGAAAATGTACGAGGTGGCTTCAAATGAAAGTCTTAAAAGTGAAATAGAAACGAGAAAAAGCTTGCCTTTGTATTGTAACTTGTTAATATGGTTCCTACGGATATCAAGAGTGTCCTGCATATACCATCACGGTGCAGGCGAACAACATGACGTCATAATTGACGTTAAACGATGGCTGCCCACTATTGACATGCACCAAAAAGGAGCATCGTTCTGTTAACCGTATGTTGAGACATGGCCAACCACACCAACCCAGCGGATGAAGATATAATTCTTCCAGCTAATATGTTACATTAGGGTGCTGAAAAAACGATGGATTGCGGAAAAGAAAAACGCAGAAATCCTACAGGAACTCGATATAGTCTAAACATGATAGTAAACATTCATCATCATGTAGCATGCCCTTTATAGAACGTCGGTCCCATCACAGTCTGTCTGAAAGAAACTCTTTCCTTTGCCAAAACTCAAGCCTCCGCCACAGTCATACCCAGGCATTCCTTGATATCTTTGTCCCATCGTCTTCTTGATCTACCCCTTTCTCTTTTGCCTGGCACCATACCTTCCATCACTGTTCTCTCAAGACCGTTGTGTCTCTTGGTGTGACCAAAGTATTTGCATTTTCTAGCCAAAATGGAACTGATAAACTAGTTCTCCTGTGCGCTCAACTCTTGCCGAATGTCTACATTTGTCTTTTTCTCTGTCCAGGGTATTCTGATGATCTTTCTGTAATATTTTGTAGCGAACATTACTTCTATGAAATTAACACACTTTGTCCACATCAAACGTCACAATGACCCAGAAAGTACGATACTAAAGGGTATGTCTTATCTATCTATCTATCTATCTATCTATCTATCTATCTATCTATCTATCTATCTATCTATCTATCTATCTATCTATCTATCTATCTATCTATCTATCTATCTGTCTATCTGTCTATCTGTCTATCTGTCTGTCTGTCTGTCTGTCTGTCTGTCTGTCTGTCTGCCTGCCTGCCTGCCTGCCTGCCTGCCCACCTGCCCGCCCGCCCGCCCGCACGCCCGCCCGTGCCCGCCCGCCCGCCCACCCGCCCGCCCGCCATTCTGTCAGAGTCCATGACTGATTCTTAGCCTAGAGTACACGAGATTCCAGAGTCCATGACTGATTATTAGCCTAGAGTTACTCGAAGTTCCAGAGTCCATGACTGATTATTAGCCTAGAGTTACTCGAAGTTCCAGAGTCCATGACCGATTCTTAGCCTAGAGTACACGCAGTTCCAGAGTCTATGACAAATGCTTAGCCTAGGTTACACGAACATACAGAGTGTCGATGACATATTATTAGCCTAGGGTACACAAACTTACAGAGTGTCGATGACAGATTCCTAGTCTAAGGTACACAAACCTGCAGAGTGTCGACGACAGATTCCTAACCTAGGGTACACAAACCTGTAGAGTGTCGATGACAAATTCCTAGCCTAGGGTACACAAACCTGCAGAGTGTCGATGACAGATTCCTAGCCTAAGGTACACAAACCTGCAGAGTGTCGATGACAGATTCTTAACCTAGGGTACACAAACCTGCAGAGTGTCGATGACAGATTCTTAGTCGTGATGAATTCAACCGTTGTTTGGAACTCCTCTTCAGCTCCGTACATCTTTGAGGTTAGTGTTGAGTCAGCTGATCAGTGAAGCTTCCTCTACTGGCTATATACAAGGCAGTCCTGTACAACACACTCTGTAGCTTATTTGCTCAGTCCACGTGTGCATGCTGGTGAAGAAGACAGATTCAGAAATCAAATGTTATGAGTTAAAAGAATTGGTCAATGGCCCTAACGATTTCGTCACCTGGGGGTCTTTGGTTCGATTCCATGATGACTCTTACTATACTTTCTCTTCTATTTGTTTGTTGCACATGTTTTGCGAGTGCAGAGAAATACTTGTTTTTGTGGATGTTTGGTCATTTCATAAAGAAAACTGAAATGGCGACTGCAAGAAAAGAAATAAAAACACATTTATTTCTACTAAACCAACAAGTAAAACAGGTGAAAAATGTCACGTACTTGAGTAACATAATCTCAGCAGACAGAAATAGTGACACCAAAATCGAAAACAGATATAATAAGGTAAGTTCAATCAAATGTCTCCGATATTACAATATAAACACGTGATAATGAATACAAAAATTGCGCTATACAACACGATATTCCTACCCAAATTGTGCTACCAGTGACAAAATTGGAAATTAATAAACAAAGATAAAAGAGGCATCGTAACAACAGAGATGAAATGCTTTCGCAGAATACTTATATTTACAAAAATGGATAGAATCAGAAAGAAGATATTAGGAGACACCAATGATATACCTCATCAAGAGACAGCAAACCAAATAGTTCGACCACGTGACACGTCAAACACCAAACAGTGGTTACAGGACTAAAAAGTCAGAAAAATACAGAACTTAATGACTTAAGAGCAGTACTCTGTCAAATATGCCAGCAGTCCACACCCAACAGAGTAGTGGTACAGTGGGTTCCATCCCACTGTAACATCCAAGGCAACGAGGAGGCAGACAGACTGGCAAAAGAAGGTGCAAGGTTACCACAACCAGATTCTAGTGTGACCTACGAAGAGTCCAAAAGGTTTATTATGGCCAGATACATGGCCAAATCGGAAACAGAGCCTACTGGCTACACAAAAAATGATGCTTATTATCAGTTGAACAGAAGAGAGCAGGTGGTGGGCTTCAGACTCCGCACAGGCCACAACAAACTCAGGTACCATCTATTCAATAAACTGAAGATGGGTGCTACTGACGAATGTACCTGTCGTACAGGGAAAATAACCCCTGAACATCTGCTGCAAAATTGCCGGACATACGTGGACCAGAGAAAGCACACGTGGCCATCAGCAGTGCCAACACTAGACGAGCTCTATGGCAGTGTCGACAGCCTCGGGATGACTGTTGCTTTCTTCGAACAAATTCAAGTTGATGTATGGCAGCGTACGAAGAAGAAGAAGAAGAAACACCAAATAGTATCCCTCAGATAGCGGGGCTATACAGAAACAATGGATACAAAGCCAGGGACCGACCACGCAAAAGATGGCCAGCAATAGTAACAGAAGCAGTAAAACTCCCCGTGTAAGAAGCACATACTATGGTCTAATCAAGAAACCTCTTCATAACATGGCGTTGAAAGGCACAAGCACATACTATGGTCCGATCAAGAAACCTCTTCATATCCTGACGCTGAAAACCACAAGCACATATTAGGGTCCGATCAAGAAACCTCTTCATATCCTGACGCTGAAAACCACAAGCACATATTAGGGCCCGATCAAGAAACCTCTTCATAACCTGACGCTGAAAGACATATGCACATACTAGGGACCGATTAAGAAACCTCTTCATAACCTGACGCTGAAAGACACAAGCAGGACAAGCGAAAAAAAACAAAGAAGTCACTAGACGTATGTATTGTTTACACCACACTGCATGGAGCTTTCTTTCTTGACAGGATAATCTATGTCCTGAACATAAAATAAACATGATAAAGATAATTCGAGACAAATATAATGGGAATAATGAATACGTGGACAGAGCTGGTAGGGATGGCTCAAGACATGAGGATTTGTCGTGTATTTCTTGAAGACGTGCGCTCAACAGTGAACTGAAAACAAAAGTCTCATTTTTGCACAGGTTGAGAGCGCCTCTGCACAGCCCTCGGAATCTTTATCCTTCGTGGCGCCAAAAGGCGCGAGGGAGGGATGTATTGCCTGTATACAAATATCCCAACGTACATCTCGTTCAGCAACATGTATAAATGAACGCGACGCCCCTCTCTCGTAAGTGGAACGGACAACAATGCGAGCAATAGGAAAACTCAGGGATTCTCCACTTTTGTTTTTATTGGTGGCATTTAGCTGTTAATTTGTGTTTTATTATAGCACATTTTTTTAAAAGGTAAAGGTAGACCCATTGTGGAAACTGCTCGCAGGAATAAAGTGTTGAATACTTCATTTATAAGGTTTCAACTTTTGGTGTGATTGAATGACCAGTGTTCTTCATTACTGCATTCTCTTCACTAACAGTAAGTCATGTACCCATTTACAGCTGGTAGACTGGATCGTGTTGACACCAAAGAGCAAACAAAATACCACTGTCGTGAGAAACACGTGATTTATCCACTGCGCCATTTAAAAGTCGAAAGCAAGCGTGCAATAGCTGTACAATAAAGGTGCACTCTACAAAACTCTTTCCCCTACTCCGTTCTCCCCTCTCACACACATACACATACACACATACGCACACACACATAAGCAAAGACACATACAAATGTGTTTTTTCTATAATTCATCGTCTTTTTTTCAGTATTCACAGCTTATTCCTGTCTTCATGGGGTAATTCTATCACTATGTTCTTTTAGTGGAGAAGACAAACTTAGAGAACGTGTACTGTAACTTATTTATTGCCCTAAACTGACTTGCACATGTCTGACTTATGTCTGATTATTAGTTTTTTTTTAACATAATATGTTTGAGTATATTTTGGCTCGTTCTTAGTCTGAAAAGTGTCACTTGTCATGCCCCATAGAGAATATCTCGCAAAAATGGAACTGTGTGGTTATGACATCAGGTTTTGGTTATGTGGTTAGTGGAGCGGCATAGATGGCGCCTGACAGGCTGTGAATCAACCTTGCTCTAATTTACTGTTTCACCACCACCAGTCTCAAAAATAGGCGATCGCAAATTTCAGGGGAAACCAACCTAAAGGTTGGTAACAGAAATTGGAATTGACCTGGCAAATCACCAGCGGTTATTCGCCTGCTAAAAAATATGAAACAAAGGAGGTCACACCTCCCCACGGCGTCTAACGACACACGGGGACTGAAGATAGATAGATAGATCTCTACTCGGCCAGGATAAGTGTGTGCTCCTATATTAGATTTAACCTCTATGTTATCATGGATAGCTGTAAAAATTGTTAAATGTAAAAACCCGTTTTGCCCACTACAGGCATCGAAACATGATCATTGCAATCCATCTCAAGTCCCAAACAGGATAGACTCTAACACGAAATAAAATATAACATCGAATTGCTGTCTAAACAAAAAAGATATAGTCCTACAGTTGATTCATTCCTACTGTGGAATACTTGAGAACGAGAAAGCAGATGAGCTCGCAAAAGGCGGAACGTGCGGCATGCTATAAAAAAAGCAAAGACACACATCAAACCGTTCATGAAAACGGAATGGAGAGACCAGAACAAAGAATAGAATCCAGAAAATGACAGCATAGACAAACTTGGCAGAGATTGACTTGGCTTGGCTTCGTTCGTTCTAAATCTCTCGCTACCGAACCCTGACACGGGCCTAAGTAGCAGAATGTAGACCAGAGACCGGAATACGTTGTGTCGTAGTTTACCTTTACCTTGACTGCGATTATTGCACCTTTCGGTCCAACACATCCTCCTTCAGCATGCATTTTTTTAAAACCGGGTTAGCATTCCCTGTTCGACCCCTTCTCCTTAGCTAATCTGCTCTATTGCAGCCTGTTATCCATGATCACCACGTGGAGGTGTAGAAGAGTCTTGGCAGATCTGGTTCGCTTTCCCTGACGCTAGCAGTCAGCTATGGGTCGATGGCCACTGCAGCTCATGCGCTGCTCAGCATCTTGATCACTGGCAGAGATTGACAAATAAAGTTCTTCAGACTCAGAACGGGCCATTGTAGACTTCAAGGCCCACCTGACTTACAGTTTGGAGAATAAACTCGTAATAAGTTGAGACCTTCTATAACAAACAAAGTAACGGCAACAATCGCAAGGACAAGCGTGTTATCAGTACTCACCAAATCATGTGTTCAGACGGTTAGGCAAAGTTGGTCAGTGGCTCATTGTAGTAGCTTTCCTCACCTCCCAAGGTGGTCCGCGGTCTTCCATGCCATTGTGCTTTGCTTGGCTTCATCTGCGTGACGCTTACTACTACAGGTATTACTTAGATCCACATCTCGCCAGCCAGTCTTCTAAACAGTCGGTTTTCATGTAACGCTGCATGGGGAAAGAGATCCTTGTCCTGGTTAGCATATTGTGTCTGGCCCTGATGTGACTTTCTGGTCAGTATATTGTGCCTGGCCCTGACGTGACGTTCTGGTCAGTATATTGTGCCTGACCCTGACGTAACGTTCTGGTCAGTATATTGTGCCTGACCCTGACGTGACGGTCTGGTCAGTATATTGTGCCTGACCCTCACGTGACGGTCTGATCAATATATTGTGCCTGACCCTGACGTGACGTTCTGGTCAGTATATTGTGCCTGACCCTGACGTGACGTTCTGTTCAGTATATTGTGCCTGACCCTGACGTGACGGTCTGGTCAGTATACTGTGCCTAACCCTGACGCGACGTCCTGGTCAGCATATTGTGCCTGACTCTGACGCGACGTCCTGTTCAGTGTACTGTGTCTTACCGGACTAGCGTCTCAGTTCCCATCCAATAGTTTAAGAAGCTCTGGCGTAACCTATGAAAATGTCGTGCACTACAGACATGCCTCAATGTCCCCTGACGAACTAGTTAAGCGGAGATCTGAACCCACTGGCGAAGACCAGAAGCATTATTTAACTATACACTGCGCTGTCAGCTTTGAAGGGAGATAATGTCATACATATAACTGAGGCCCGACTTGCATAGACTAAGCCACGGATAGACGCTATTCAGGTTTGTTTGTTTGAATTTCTGGCTGTGTCAACATATTTGTTTGTACGTTTTTCTTAGCACTTTTTTCTTCCTCATTGTTGTTTGCTCTCAAATGATTGAAATATTCGCTTTATCGCTGCAATTGAAAAGTAGGGCCACCACTTCACCCGTTTACAGGAAGCATGTATGCAACCATTTGCAGTGGTAGAATCAAAAGCAATGGTATTTACTTACTTTCGGTGTCCTGGACACCAAGTTAGACATTTTGTTCTCAATGCTCAGCCACCTGGATTGAATTGTCATTCCCGCTCAACATGGCATCCATATTTCATGTTTCCAAGAAGGTTTGGACAGGTGCATAGTCAAACTATTTAAAACTTTAATGCAATGTTAGGTATGATAATAAGAAATATTAAACATGGGCGAAAGGAAGTGGTAGTCAAACTGTATAAAGCATTAGTTCGACCTGGATTGGAATACTGTGTACAAGTGTGAAGACCTTATCATAGAGGGGATATAAACATGCTGGAAAGAATATAAAAAAGAGCGACAAAGTTGATAGTTGGATTCCAAAATTACAGTTATTAGGAAATACTCAGAAAAACCAGCCTACAGTGTTTAGAAAAGAGAAGAATTCGTGGTGACTTAATATAGATTTTTAAGATGATCAGAGGAATCGATAAATTAGACTATAACAAGGTTTTTTTCAAAATACAACCACTCACAAGAACAAGAGGGCATAGCTACACATTAATTAAAGAGAGGTCCAGATTAAAAATTAGGAAATAATTTTTTTCTCAAGAGTGGTGAATGCTTAGAATGCATTGCCAAGGGAGGTAGTGGAGACAGGGACAATTAATGCATTTAAGAATAAATTGGATGCGCATAGCTTTTAGAGCAAGGTAATGTAAATTAAACCGGTTGTATCCAGAGTCTGCAGAGTCTTTTAACCAGAGACGTTAAGTTAAATTAAGCTAAGTTATTAGTTAGACCTAAATTGTACTGAGTTCAGAAGTGGAGTCCCTATCATAGAGCGGAAATAAACATGCTAGAAAGGATACAAAGAAGAGCTACTAAACTGATCATGGGATTCCAGAATTATAGTTATGAGAAAAGATTCCTAAACATTGATCTGCAGTGGGTAGAACAGAAAAATTCGAGATGTTTTATAAGTTAATCAATCGAAAGGTTAAACTAGATTATACCTAGCCTTTCAAAGTACAGCCGGCTACAAGAACAAGAGGGCACAGCTACAGCCGGCTACAAGAACAAGAGGGCACAGCTACAGCCGGCTACAAGAACAAGAGGGCACAGCTTCAAATTGTTTAAAGTCAGGTCCAGATTAGATATTGAGAAATAGTTTTTTAGTCAGAGAGTCGTGAATGATTGGAATGCATTGCCGCAGAATGTAATGGAAGCAGTGTCAGTAAATGCATTCAAAAATTGATTCCATGTTTCAATTATTTTTTTAAAAGTATCAATAAAATGGAATACGCTGGTTGTAGTCAGACTCTATACAGCCTTCTAAATTAGTATAATGAAGTTAAGTAGGTATGTGTTGGCTGGATCTTGTTTAGCTCCACTCTACCACGTTGCTTCACTGGTGAAAGGAATGGCCGACTGAAAAGTTGTGTGCAGAGGACACCAGATTGTTGTTTTAATTACAAGCTACTTGGAGACTCCTTTCGTGTCTCCTACAAGCAATAGTTTTATATACTGAGGTTGCTAGTCCCATCGCCATCCAAGGTTTGTCGCCTTTAACATGTTTATACATTTTCTTCATCTTCCGTCCCTCCTTGTGGTGGAGCATGTATACAACCCAGCATTTGGCTTACCCTGCTCTTTTTGCTTCTCAAAACTATGAAAGAAAACGGTGGGCTATCGAATCCAGCAAGTTTCAAACGACCCCTGGTCTCAATGGAAATCAGACCAGAGCGTCTACATACTGAGTTACCTACAGTCGTCTCGACTGATAGTCTTGCCACTGGTCTAAGGTAGCTCGGAATGAGAAAGCCAGGTTGATGACCAGCGCAGTTACTCAAGATACTGCAACCCGCCACTTAACGCCCTTTTCAGGGTGCACAAAAGAGGTAACCTACTCATTGTGGACATTCGCAGACAACAAGAACAACAATAACAACAACAACAACGTAAGTTACATCATCAAGACAAAAACCATCTGTTGATATCGCCATCCTCGCTTGCGGTGGGCAACTAACATATGGCTTAGCTTATCTAGCTTTTACGAAAGCCTTCTTTTGGCCATTTCCAGTGTGGTGGATAATAAGGGTTGTCTTATTATCACGTAGCGTATGCGTCGCCCGACAGATAAGCCGTATCCGAGGAAGCCAACAGTATTATATGTCTGTCCCGATCTTCACCAAAGGACTAGAAAGCCGCAGGAAGTTTAAACATAGCTACGATGAATAGCCTTCGGCTACCTGCCAAGACCCGATCTTTGGCAGTGCAGTACCAATGCGAACCTAGGTCTTTGGACAGTACATCCTGTCGCGTAGATGGATGGTTTCGTAGACGAACATAAATGAGGCAATCAAAACGTTTTTCTACGTATCCATCAGCTGTCAGTAATAAGTACCACATGTCTAGCCCAGCGATATTTGCGTGATACCGCTGCTTCCACAGCATTTCGAAACAAAGTTTCATGTCAAATTTATTCGTTGAGAATCTTATCCCGTATTGAAATCTTTAGCACGCGCCGCTCTATTGCTCTCTGAGTTACTCTGAGCTTCTAAGCCTCTTTTGTTCAATACTTCGCATTCGTAAATCATTGCTTAGATGGCCAAGAAATTAAAAGTGTCTGTTCTTGTCATGGTGTCTTTAATCTCTTGGAATATTGGCTTAATGGAGTTGAAGCAAACCAAACTGGTTGTTGTCGTTTTGAAATGTATGATCGTTGATGGCATATATTGCTTGTTCTAAGTAGATATAGGACTTCACAGCCTCGATAGTTTCCTCTCTTAGCTTGATAGGCACCAGAATCATACCTGATCCATACAACGTTGATTAGGATGTTTCTCTTTCATAGATAAGACTCCACTGAATGCAAGCCTTAGAGGTCCCATAATTTGTTGTTACGCCACAGCTAATGTGTGTATCTTGAAACCAAACTGCATGTATATATGCCTTAAATATTTCACGTAGGCCTGATCGAATACCTAATATAAACCTTGAGCCTAAGGGTTTCTTTTGAATTGTGTCGTGTCAGGTTAGTTATTCTTCTGGCTGTGATGGAAGTGCGGTAGACCATGACCGCTCGAGATTTGTACAGTAGATAACTGCTGCAGGAAATCTGTACATGTGTACATGTTCTACTGTCTGTGTCTTTCTATCCGTGCTTCTACATGCACCCCTGCTTTCTATTTGCATATCTGCTGTTTGTCTGTTTAAATGTATGTATGTCAATCACATTACTGTATGTATCTATAAATACTGCGTCAGTTGCTGGACTCCTGAGCAATAAAGCGGATGAGAAACATGGATTTGCTGACAATCATGATCATCGTCTCGCGAAGCGAACTTTCCATGCTTTCACTGCCTGCGAGTATGCAGATGCCAAATCGGACTCGTCGGGCATTTCCGTAACCATTCACACTCCGGAATTAAGAATGCTCGACTGTAGGAACTAGCCAGGTGAAAACAGAAAAGATCCACGTGTTGATCCTGGATAACGCTGCAATAGAGCAGACTGGATTAGGAGAAGGGATCGAAAAGGGAAGGTAACGAGGTACTCAAACATGTCTGCTGAAGTCGGACCGAACAGTGAAAATATTGCAGTCAAACTGTAAACTACGACACAACGCATGCCGTTCTCCGGACTAAATCATGTTACTTGCAAAACACTTTTCAGGGCTTGGTAGCGGGAGATTGAGAACGTTCAGGGCTTGGTAGTGAGAGATTGAGAACGAACGAAGAAAAAGAAACACAATTATAAATACAAAAGTCGGGACGGACTTTTAAAACTTTAGGAAATTTGGAGAACTCGAAAGAAATTATGTCCACTACAAGTACACAGATCTTCAATCCAATGTCAGGTGCGTCTTATTGTATCTCTCTGTACGTGTGGGGCATAGAATAGTAAACCACTAAAAAATGTTCAAGCTTTCATCAATGAATGCTTGTCTCGAATCGAAGATACAGAATGGTAGGATTCATTCACTAATAACGAACTGTTGGAAAGAACTGGACAGAGGCCAATGGGACTAGACGTAAAGAGAATGGGTTGGCAATGGGCATGACACACATTTCGGAAACCAGCTAATAATCATTATAAGGCAGTTACTGTCCGGGCAAGAAAAGTAGGTGCAGACCCAAAACAGTCATCGAGAAGAGAAGTGAGACACACCTGCAAACGGCAGGGAAGACACGGGATTTATATTGCGACCTGGAAATAATGGCACAGGACAGGAAGACTTGACTAGTAATTGTTGAGAATCTATGCTCCGCAGTGAGTTCAAGGGTTTTAATTGATTGGTTGACTGATTCTGCCTGCGTTTTGTCATAAATTGTGTTGTTGTTGACCCCGAAGTCCTTTAATGATTCGTTATTTGCTTATTTATTGTCAAGGTTTACCTATATTTCCGTGAATGTAAGCACTTTTTAACGCCAGTCATTTTGGTTATCTCATGACTAACATGCTATTGTGTGTTCTGGTGGCCGTGGTTAAGCCCTTATAAGGACGGTATGTGTGTAGTAGTGTAGTGTTTCAGTGTGTCTGCTGTCGAGAAAACCCTGTCCCTATTTATATCCCGGCAGACTTGTTTATGAACTTGTTTTATACTCCGTGTGATAGACGCGGTAGTGGTAATACAAGGGAGTGGTGTTCCAGGCACAGTTTTCAGTGAACGGAAAGCGTTCATGAAGGGGAGTATATGGACCAAGGGACGCATGCAGTCAGGTAAATGAAACAAGGCCCAGAAGATATGCTGACAGGCGAAATCAATGAAACCTAAGTAGTCTATTTTATAGAAGCTCTATCCGTTGTTACAGCACGAAAGAGCCAGAAAAATACAGAGCTGAATTATCTGAGATCAGTACTGTGTTAACTATGTCAGCAGTCCAAACCCAGAAAAGTCGTAGTACAGTGGGTCCCATTCTTCTGTGACATCCATGGCAACGAGAAGGCAGACAGACTGACGATAGAAGGTGGAAGGTCACCACAACCAGATTCTAGTGTGACCTACGAAGAGGCCAACAAGGTTTGTTAGGGTCAGATACCTGGACAAATGGGAAACAGAGCATACTGGCAACACAAGAAATTATGCTTATTACCAGTTACACAGAAGAGAGCAGGTGGTGGTCCTCAGACTCCACACAGGCCACAACAATAAACTGAATATATGTGCTACTGACGAATTTACCTGTGGTACTGTCAGAATGACCCCAGAACATCTGGTACAAAATTCATACAAGGACCACAGAAAGTATTCCTTCTTCTTCTTCTTCTTCTTCTTCTTCTTCTTCTTCTTCTTCTTCTTCTTCTGTGTTCGTTCTCAATCTCCCGCTGCCAAGCCCTTAACAGGTAGTCCGGAGAACAGAATGCGTTGTGTCGCTGGTTTGTAGTTTGACTTCCATAGTTGCACCTTCCGGTCTGACACATCCATCTTCGGCAGCAGAGGAAGTACAAGTGGCCATCACCAGTGCCAACACTAGACAAGCTATATGGCAGTGTCAACATTCTCATGATAATCACTGCTTTCTATGAACACATTCAAGTCGACGTCTGACAGCGTACAAAGAAGAAGTGATGGATAGAAGTGAGATTTTGAAATCAATCAATGACCGCCTGCTGGATGAGGACACCGCAATAGATGAAGCACCAATCCACAGACTGCAAAGTTTCGACATTAAACGATGTTCGACGGAGTTGGACGCATGAGAGGACGGCGCAGGAGAGTGCACAACCAACGACCTACATGGACCATCAACATCCATACCTTACACCATTTGATGAGAGAGACTGAGCACCTATGGCTATGCCCGGAGTGCAGTGACGTAGATTCTTAGAAACGGAAATAGAACAGAACAGAAAGAAGAACAAGAGCTGCATGACGTTAAGCAAATGGACTAAAGGCCTCATGAAGTCTTTGTGCCATCTAGCCTGTCGAAGCATCCCCCTGCAAGACTTCAATGTGAAGCGCTTGGATTCCCACATATCTTACTTTCCCGCGTATCGCCGAGCAACGTTCCTTTCCTGCGCACCACGCCACTTTCAACTACAGATAGTGTCGCCCAGTTTAATCGCCATTTCAATTAGTACATTATCCTACACCTGACTCATAATGCAGCGACAAATTTATTCCCCGGCAGCCTACAGTCCGGGTAATCGGCCAACTTGATGAGTCCGCTTAATTTGGCGTGAACTACATTAGGTCTGGAAGCAGTGGCTGCCGCATTACTTTGTGATTGGCGGGCATATCCCTACATTATGTTTGATGTATTGCTATATAGTCCCTATGTAGATATGTAGATCGCTTGCTGAATCCGAAATAATTAGGGTCACTGCACACAGCTATTGTTGTCGTTAAGTCGAATAAGTAAGGTTATGGAGATGTGCACAGTATTCAACAAATTGCTACAGCTACCATCAATGGGAGTGTTCATTAACTGTTCTTGCGCAGGAATGTAACTGTAGGTTGGGTGTGACTTTTACACCTACTTGAGTGAAAAATGACATACTTGCTGACTTAGTTTTACCTGTTCTACTATGGGAGTGCTGACATCTTTTTATAACTTTCTTGTTGTTGATACGAGTGGTTTCTACAGCATGTTAAGTTACGTGTATACAGTCCGTTACGATTCATTATCCTCTCTAACTTGCTGACAGTCCGTTACGATTAATTATCCTCTCTAACTTGCTGACAGTCCGTTACGATTCATTATCCTCTCTAACTTGCTGACAGTCCGTTACGATTCATTATCCTCTCTAACTTGCTGACAGTCCGTTACGATTCATTATCCTCTCTAACTTGCTGACAGTCCGTTACGATTCATTATCCTCTCTAACTTACTGACTTAGTACAGGGCAATGAAAAAAAGTGTCAACACTTGAATGGTAAAAGAATGTATTTGTTCTACCTTCTTCTTTTTCTTCGTTGTCGTTCGTTCTCAGACTCTGGCTACTAAACCATGAAAAGGACTTTTCAGGATGCAGGATGTTGTCCGGAGAACCGAATGCTATGTGGAGTAGTTTACAGTTTGACTGCGGTATTTGCATCTTTCTGTCCGACATCTCCGACTTCAGGGTTAAGCTTCCCTCTTCGACTCCTTCTCCTTAGCCAGTCTCCTCCCCCCAATCCATTACAGCTTGCTATCCAGGATCACCGCGTGGAGGTGAGTAGCTCATGATGGCTCTGGGTGCAACCAATCAGCTTTAGGTCGCTGACCGCTGGAGCTCATGTGCTGCCTAGCATTTGGATCCCGTAATTGCTACCAGAATTCTCCGGAACCAACGTTTGCAAGGTCTTCACAATTGTGACATAAGACGATTTTCCCTGGTGAAGGATGCGGCAATCTATGCAGACACGATAAAACATAGATGGACAGGTCACATGTTGCAACGAAACGATAGTCGATGGAACACAGCGACAGCAGTCTGGTACCCCGAGGTAATGAGAAACCGTGAGGAAGACCTCCAATGCGTTGGTCTGACTCCCTTGCTGTACGCTGCAAACGTCCGAGTTGCCTCTAGAGGAGCACATCACGCACTGGACTTCTGTAGCCCAAGACAGGATCCGCTGGAGACGAAGTTAGGACCCGCAGCTACGCTGAGGAATGGGTCATCAAGATCAAGATCAAGATTTGCTACCAGATTCATAGCCAGATTATAAGATAGATTGATTGAATATCCTGGCCAAACATCACCACCAACCAATAACAGCTTGTCCGGAGCAATCAAGACGACAAGAACACCGTCATAACTGGTCGACGCTGGAAATGGATAGACCGTGTCCTGAGAAAAGAATCAGAAATCATCACCAGAACTGCCTCGGTATGGACCACAAAGGAAAAGCAAAAGAGAAGCCAACCTAAGACAAGTTGGCGAAAAACCGAGATGCCGAAATGAAAATCACGAATCAGAGTTGGGGCACTAAATGAAAGATGACCGAAGATCAGACGAAGTGGAGGTAGTTTCTTGCTCCTATTACAGACGCCATCAGGCGTGATGGTCACCGAGTACTTTGTCAGTCACTAACGAAGGAACGCAGAAAGAACAGTATTATTTGTGGTATTGTTGTTGATATTGTTGTTGATATTGTTGTTGGTATTGTTGTTGGTATTGTTGTTGATATTGTTGTGGATATTGTTGTTGGTATTGTTGTTGGTATTGTTGTTGATATTGTTGTTGGTATTGTTGTTGGTATTGTTGTTGATATTGTTGTTGGTATTGTTGTTGATATTGTTGTTGATATTGTTGTTGATGTTGTTGTTGATATTGTTGTTGATATTGTTGTTGGTATTGTTGTTGATGTTGTTGTTGATATTGTTGTTGATATTGTTGTTGGTATTGTTGTTGATGTTGTTGTTGATATTGTTGTTGGTATTGTTGTTGATATTGTTGCTATTGATCAAGCGGCACTCTGGCCCTTTAGATCCAAAGCCATGTATTGGTATTTTCAAATGTTTGTAGCTTAGCTCACTACAACATGTTCCATTACAACCTCGAAGAAAGATCCATTTTCCCAACATCGTCAAACGCGGAGAGATGAAGTATACATTTAGAGACTGCCCTGTGCTCTCTTCAGCCGAACTATGTATCGTGTACTGGGAGTATAAGCCCTTTGCCCTTTGTTTCCCGCGTGTGTCCTGTGTTATTTCGACCTTGTGATAACAGCGTCGTACCGATGTGGCGACATAGAGTTGACATAGCGTCAAGGGACTACAGTGACATGTCATATATTACCTTCACTGCACAGTGTACTTTGGTCTACAGACTTGGGTACATTAGGACACACGTCTGCCTCATTCTACGCAGATGTTGGCTTGTTATAAAAATGTTTGACGATTTCTATAAAGTGGGGTTGTTTTTCTTCTTCTGCTTGAGGGAAACATTACGTTGTCCTGTTTCGACATGTTTTTATAACATTCTTCAAGTTTAGACGAAGTGGAACCAGAAGGAGAGAGAGGGGTAGGCATAGAGAGAAATTTCACAGGAAAGTTAATTTTGATGAAAACCTAGATGGTTCTCAACAACATATTGGAACTTCCTATGAGAGACATCAGATCGGTCTATCTGAGAGCATTGAGTTTTGCCTTATACGTCACGTTTGGCCGTTAAAGAACATATATAGACCTGCGTTTTGCCTTATAAGCCACGTTTGGTGGTGAAAGAACATATATAGATCTCCGTTTTGCCTTATACATCACGTTTGGCCGTGAAAAAACATAGATATACCTGAGTTTTGCCTTATACGTCACGTTTGGCCATGATAGAACATAGATAGACCTGTGGTTTACAATTCAACAATTGTTTGTGTCAGGTTTCACATCCTTAACTATTGACATCCCCCAGCCTCAATTCAAAGCAACATGTTTGTGTTTTCGTTTGGTCTGGTCCTAACGCTTTGACCCGTCCCGTTTGGAAGACCCTGCTGGCAGCTATGCTACAGTTCCGATCCCCACTTCGTTGACCTGAATGCTGTAACACAGCATCTTTCCAGGAGCATTAACTTGGATGTGAGATGGGGTTCTTGTTCAGTATGTTTCATTTGACCCTGATTACTCTTCGCTTTCATCTTGAACAGAGCTGTAACACCTGACCCCGATTACTCTTCGCTTCCACCTTGAGCTGTGAGTTTCACCTGACCCTGATTACTCTTCGCTTCCACCTAGAGCAGTGAGTTTCCCCTGACCCTGATTATCGCTTCCACCTAGAGCAATGAGTTTCACTTGTCCCTGATTACTCTTTGTTTCCACCTTGAGCAGTGAATTTCACCTGACCCTGATTACTCTTCGCTTTCACCTTGTAACCCAAAGTTCCCACGGATTCAAACGTGAAAAGAAAATGAAATAAGCCAATGGCTGTGACATTCAGTTTACATAGCTTTGAAGGCCAGAGCGACATGTTTTAAATTAGCTGTACCGAACATAGCTCTTTGGCCTACAGGCCATAACATTACCAAAAAAATATTCAATTAGACAAATATAATATTCTTCTACTACTTAGGCTTCTTCTTCTTCTTCTTCTTTTCGCTTATCCTGTTTTGCTTTTCAGCGTGAGGTTTTGTTTTTTCTATTTGTGTTCACCTTATTTCTCTAATCGCCAAGGTGGTATGCGTTGCACTGTGGTTTTTATTTAGCGCCTGTTAGCCCAGTGCATCCGACTTCAGCATGCATTTTATGTAAGGGTCTGCTTCCTCCTGCATTTTCTAAGGGTTTGCTTCTCCGGGGCAATGACTGATGCTGTGATGGGGATCGAACCCAGAACCTTCTGTTTGTGAGCCGTACCACTTATCCACTAGCCCACGCCGTGACAGTAACGTCTTATTGTTATGCTTTTGTCCTGGGATGGTCACTGGGCCATTAAGTGTATGGGTTTTTTATCGGTCTTCAGCACTCAGTACATCTGCAGCTTCGTTTGAGGTAAGGTCTGTGCCTTGGGTGCTGGAGGTCGCGGGTTCAAATCACGGTGGGGACCGGCATTTTTTAACGTGGATCATCCGGTAAACATTTTCCCCGGGGTAGTGAGATCAGACAGCCGTGTTCAGTGACGCGCACGTTAAAAATCCATACGCAGTTGGAAATCGAGAAGAGTGTGTTTAACGACCGCTGCCCTGATAAAATTAAAGTTAAAGATCTATCCAAGTGATTTGTGCCTTTTCCCTGGGGGTTTGTTGAGAGCAGCTATAGATGGCGTCTAACTGACTGCGGGTCTACTTAGCTCTAGTGTTTGAGTCTACTAAGATATACTTGCACATCGGTAAAAACCGCACTCTAAGAAACTGGTTGTATACAGGCACTAGAGTATTCTAAACCATTATAAAGACGTTAAGTTTAAGTGAAATATACTCGTCATATCATGACGAATTAGGATATCCGCAACATTTCCTATCATCTAGTTCTCGGTCTGCCACGGTTCGACAACCCGAAAGTCGTGAGCTATCGTTTGTTAAAATTTTATTAAACTCATTCGTCCATTAATGTCTAAAACCCAATCAAAGAGATTTCTCTGACTTGTTTTCACGCCCCAGGTGAATGTTTTAATCATTCTGTATACCGACCGGAAGCACATTCCGTATGCGTCATGACCCCACCTTGAGGTCAATAAATGAGTTCCCAGTTACTTTATCCAGATTAGCTAGTTCGGATTGGAAGGATACTTGAGAAATATATTGATCTTTTCAAACCTCTTTTTTCGGATCACCAGGATGTTCATCAGGTGCCCTACCGGTTGACGATCATGGACCTCCATCCACTTCAATCATGTGTGTCGTTTACCAACTGTTGTTGATTGTCACCCGTGCCATTCTCTGAGGCTGTCCAACATCTTCTCTCTCGGCCTTCTTCTGACTCTCTTTCCTGCTATCTTTCCCGTTGTAACAACGTGCTCCATACCGCGTTTTCTCATAACATGCCCCCGACTTATCATTATCATAATGTAACATGTCTTTTGCAGAACGTCGTTCTCATGATTGCCTGTCTGAAGAAAACGATGTCTCCCGCCAGTCTTCTGACCTGCTCCGCGGTCAAATCCAGAGTCTCTTTGATGTCCTGAGTCAATCGTTATCTCGGTCGAACTCGTCCCCTTGCTATCCAGTGACCATGCCTCCCATAACCATTGTCTTCAATCTGCTGTGTCGGATGACGTGTCCAAAACACCTCAGTTTTCGGGTCATCACATCATGTATGAGCCAATTCTCCTCTACATTCAGGTCTCGCCAGATGGATTTCTTTCTTTCTTTCTTTGCCCACGGAATTTCTCAGGACTCATTTGTAGTAATGTGTCTCACAAGCACCGACCTTCCCTCTTATTGCTGTTGTGAACGTCCATGTTTCATAACAATAGGTTGCCACAGGAAAAATTCATGTTCTTCGGATCTTTAGTTTCAGTTCTTTGTTTGTTCTATGCCAAAGGCAATTCGTTGTCTTTGTGCCTTTTCGAGTACTGTATCATTTCGATTACTGTATCATTTCGAGTACTGTATCATTTCGAGTACTGTATCATTTCGAGTACTGTATCATTTCGAGTACTGTATCATTTCGAGTACTGTATCATTTCGAGTACTGTATCATTTCGAGTACTGTATCATTTCGAGTACTGTATCATTTCGAGTACTGTATCATTTCGAGTACTGTATCATTTCGAGTACTGTATCATTTCGAGTACTGTATCATTTCGAGTACTGTATCATTTCGAGTACTGTATCATTTCGAGTACTGTATCATTTCGAGTACTGTATCATTTCGAGTACTGTATCATTTCGAGTACTGTATCATTTCGAGTACTGTATCATTTCGAGTACTGTATCATTTCGACTACTGTATCATTAGTATTCTTTGCAGCCCATCGCTATTCACTCTTTCATTTCTAAAGCAAGCCTCATGATTCTATTGTTTGTTGTCTCTGGCTAAGCTCTTTTGGTCATGACAAAGTTTTTGTTTCTGATTCTGTCTTAGCGTCGCATCTGACTATGCTTATATTCTTTCTAGAGCTTTCTGTATAATGTTAATCACTGTTTCATGGGCGTTTAGCTTGTGATGGCCTTGAAATTGTATCTCACAGATAGGTTCGAACCGCAGAGACTGCACATCACCGATCGCGATTTCGTTAGTTTGACTGATGCTTCGCTGAAAGGCTGGGAATAACCACAATCTCGACAGAACTCGAATAAAGAATATGATGAGGTTGCATGCTCTGGGCTCCGGAGTTCGGAAAAATATGTAGGGGAAGATATTTGTCATTCCCAACTATTTTGGCAGACAATTATTATTAACTCCTTTTGCTTTTGTCGTATTTATTAGTTATTTATATTTGTTAATATCGAGGTTTTCCACTGACAAAAACCTGTACGCCGTAAAATTGTTTATATTTTAAAAATTTGTTTGGATTTAATTGTGCTTTTGTGTGTATGTGTGTGCGAGAGAGAGAGAGAGAGAGAGAGAGAGAGAGAGAGAGAGAGAGAGAGATCTATACTTGTCTCCGAATTTATTGACATTTCATTATCAACTTTTTCATAACGATGTTGATTTTTTAGGCAGGTGTAATTAAGCCGAATGACATTGTGACACGGGATGAAGGTGGTTGCGTAAGAGAGACTGTAGTCAGGGATGAAGTGTTAGAAACCATTGTACAGTAGGTCCCAGCTTGCATCAGGGTCAGTGACCCATAACTGATCAAGTTATTTGTACCTTTCGCCAGGTGGTTTGTTAAGAGCAGCTATAGATGGCGCCTAACTGACTGCGGGTCTACTTAGCTCTAGTGTTTGAGTTTATTAAGATGGACTCGCACATCGGTAAAAACCACGCTCCAAGAAACTGGTTGTATACAGACTCTGTAGAGTAACCTCTAAACCAGAATAAAGACGTTAAGTTAAGTTAAGTTAAGTTACGACTTTCAACCTCCACCGTTGCGGCCCTGGAAACAGACTGCAACCATGCAGAATGGCTAAGAGATTAGGGATCGAAGATGGAAGGCAAAACCGGTTTTCAAGAATGCCGTGCTGAAACCGGATGAGTCGGGTGGAAAGACGCAGATATCACAGCACCGCTGTAAATTCCACACAATGGCACAAACGTTCTTTCCATAATGAGCGCCGAAAAAAACGAAGCCTTATTGTTGGTGAAGGGTGGATGTGTGTGGTGTGGCGGTTGCCATTCCTTCTCTAACAATAAGGCAAGTACCCATTTACAAATAGGTCCACTGGAAGGTGTAGATAACTGAGATTTTTTTCACCCCTGCACTTTTGTCAAGGGAATCGAGCGCATTACCAAATTGACTCATTCATTTGCAGGATATGGTAAACCCTTTCAATAAACGACGCCCAGGCCAGTGTCAAAGGTAGCGTTAGTACGTAGGTGTGAGTAGGTCATCCAGTCATGACTTCGCCACATATGCAACACTGGCGGGATAGTCCTATATTAGATGCTGCTGTCCCGGATGAAGTGTAATAAGATTCCTCGCACCCTGTTTCAGCTTATATTTCTGCTTCTTGTTTTTCTTCGTCTTTTTTTTCTTTACTTTCTTCTTCTTCTTCTTCTTTCTCTTCGCCTTGTCGTTCGTCATCAAAAGGGAGTTGATTCGTAGTTTTCAGAAAGGCTGCGATGTATGCGCCTTTCCGCCCATGCGACTTCAGTTGGCTTTTTTTTGTACCAGGATTGCTTTCCCACAGTGACCTTTCTATACCTTGGCCAGTTAGTTTCCCATTGCAAACGATGATGGCACAATCATCAGACAGTTTTTTTTCTTGATGATGTAACTTGTGTTGTGTCAGGATTATTTTGAGAAAGATGCTGCGCTGGTCAACAACTTCACTCTCTGGTCTCAAACTACCTTGTATCAATGGCAAAACGTAGGTCAAGACAATTGGAGGTAATTCATGATGCAGACACTCTGGACTCATCTTTCTAAGACCATTGGTGGCCTCCTTCCAGAGACGTCAAGTCAAGGCAGAAAAGGGCCTTGGTCAACTATGGTCCGCTGGCCCTCGTGCAAGTAGTTAATTATGAGTCGCCTTTTGCACCTTGACCCTGGTTCAGTTTACTGAAAGGTATCAGTTCCCTTCTTTAGTACCTTAATTTCTCGAACTGTGAGACAATACCTTCTCCTTCTTCAAGGTTGCTCATGAAAAGGACGTTGTTCTACGTTGAATCGTAGTTTACAGCGAGACTGAGATATCTGCGCTTTTCAACCCCTCCTGCCTCCACCCCCATCCATTTGCCCTCCCATCAACCCACGCGCCCCTCATAACTTGCCCGTCTCTTCCTCCTTCAACCGGCCCGTCACTTCGCTTATCTCTTCCTCCCTCAATAACGTGCTCGCGTTCAGTGGAAGCAAGCGTTTTTATTGTCGTTAATTTCTTTCAGTTTCTTGGTCTTTCCATTGCCTGGTCAGCAACTCTACTCACTTGTTCTCTATTAGCAGCATAAACATTGCTGTAAACAATTCATTCTTCTCTGGATGTTCTGTAATTAAAAAGGACACACAATAATCAATGCAATTATACCAACCCAAGAGATGTCCCTTCTTCTTTGGACGTATACCGGAAATCAAACGGAAATCTGCGCTTTGTTCTCAATACGTCTTTAGTTGTGCTGAATTTTGTGGAGCTCAAAATTGTTATTTCCAGACAAACGTTGGGAATTATGTAATTGGATATGTGTGTTTTATGTGCGTGTGTGAGTGTGCGTGCGTGTGTGTTTAGGTGTGATGGTAAATAATTATATTTTCTTTTCCGCTCCAAAATAAGCTTGGCAAATATTAACAGTTCTCCTCCTTGCGACAAAACCTGCACCAAAGTATGCAGTCGCTTTTGGAATTGCTAGTGAATCATGCAATTCTTTCTTGACGCCCGATAATTATGTCAACGCCATGGTCATCTTCTACGACTTGCACGTGATTCCTCATCGGGCCGCGCGTTTGAAACTCCTGACCTTGCACGTATGCATCAGATGTTGAAGGAATGTACGCTGGTATGGTATTCCAAAATTGATTGTATTGCCATGTGAGCGACGTGCGAAGAATCCACACGCGAATATTGATTTTATGCCTTTCTTTTGAGTTGATCTATCATATGAAGTACACTGCATCATGTTATGATTTGTCGCCGTATCTGACTAGTATAACAATATTACACGGAGTTTATTGATTTGATCCACTTAGGGTGAATAACGGGGTCATTAAAGGGGATATCATAATGGTGGTTACTTAATTGATTACCATGACAAAATGAATAATCAACTGTATGTAATAGCAGACTAATAGGATGCATTGTGCATATAGTAACAACCTCATCCTGCAAAACCTTTGATTTCAGACTCAAATTGGCTATATCCGTCTTGTTGGACGATAGTAATTGTGTTTTGAAAAAAGGGATGCAGCTACAGTCCATGAAGATAACGAATGTGGCTCGTACGACCAATCTTAGCAGAGAAGCGTCATCCACATTGTGTGCGAGTAAAGTCAGGACCGTCTGCGGCATTGTATGGTGTGGCGTGTCTTCTCAAACGCTGAGTCCTTAGCCTATTAGCAATCAGTATATCCTTTGTCTGTAAAGTAAAGTAACCCATAGCATTACTGCTGTAGCGATGTGAGGTGTTAGCGATCTCACATTTCAAAGGCTCGGCTATATGAGGGCGGTAGCCATCTCCTCTCCCTCGCCGCTTTTACTTCCCCGACTCAACCAGTACCCATTTAAGGCTGGGTCGACCCGGGGGCCATTGCGGTCTGAAAAAACACTACGCCTTAACTGGGGAATGAACCCAGGACCACTCAGATGAGAAGCCAGCGTTTGTCTGTATGTAATGCTTAATCCTGCCCCTCCATGTAACACGATCCATGACGCCCTGTTCTCAAGATTCCAAATCGATGCCTGCATCATTCATATCCCGCTTGCATACATCCTTGTACCGAAGTAATGGCTGGCCCCGAGACCTTTTCCCCAAATGTATTTCCCCCTAGAGAAATTATTTTGGTATTCTGCCAACGGAGTCTTCGAAAACTGAGCATTAAACTATTGTGACACTGCCTGTTCTCTCCAACACCTCTGCGTCGGTGTTCTTGTCTTGCCACCCAATGTACAGGATTCTGCGCAAGCACATCATGTGATAGCTGTTTAGCCGTCTCTCTTGTAACGTGAAGGTAGACAATGCTTCACTACCGCAAGGAAGGGTGCTGAGGACAAACAAGTGTTTTTTGCTTTAATAGTGAGCAGCTTGTTCTCCCAAATCCTATTGTTAATCTGCTCATTGTTACTGCTGCCTTGCATATCCTGATATTGTTATTGAGGATCCCAGGTATCTTTTTCTTCTTCTGCTTTCGTTCTCAATTTCCCACTACCAAGCCCCGAACAGGGCTTTGCAAGTAGTAGGATGTAGTCCGGAGAACGGAATGCGTTGTGTCGATAGTTTACAGCTTGCCTGCGATATTTGCACCTTTCGGTCCAACACATCCGTCTGTGGCAGGGATCCCAGGTATCTAAAGTGATCTACTACCTCGAGATCCTCATCATCAATGGTGATTACTCGTGCCTTGTTAGCACCCTGGATAATCAGGTACAGGCTTCCTGAAGACGGACTAGATGTAGTGGTGGCAGTACTCTATCCTTCAACATCTTTCATTTGTGCTGGGTTCATTTAACTCTTAATGATCATTATTTGGTGGTGAGTTACAGTGACTTTTCTTGCATCCTGACGTGTGTTTTGGCAGTACTTGGAATTCTGATATTCAAACAGACATGTTATGTCTGCTGCCAGGTAGCTAAACCTATCCAACTCACACACGAAATAAAAGATAACATCGGATTGCTGTCATCCTAAACAAAGAGCTCTGATCATACAGTGGATTCCGGCCCACTGTGAGATCCTTGGAAACGAGAAGGCAAATAGGCGCGCAAAAACAAACCCGAAGTAGTGGCACGCAGACTCGCCATCCAGAGAACTAACTATAAAGAATTAAAAACACTCATCGAACACGATCAACGAGGACGGAATGGAGAGACCAACACAAAGAATGCAGGCCATACAATTACAGCGTAGACAAATGTGGCAGAAATGGGCAAAGATATTCATATTCAGAAGGGAACATTGCAAACTCAAGGACCACCGCCACAGAATGGGTCTCAGAGACATCGCCACGTGCGATTGTGAAGCGGCCTGCCAGACACCAGAACAAAACCTGCAGGACTGCCCTACTCGTACAGACCAAACACCAGAACAAAA
Source organism: Ariolimax columbianus (assembly GCA_036924085.1). NCBI lineage: Eukaryota > Metazoa > Mollusca > Gastropoda > Stylommatophora > Arionidae > Ariolimax > Ariolimax columbianus. Next base: position 30,438,816 of record JAVGWX010000008.1, on the reverse strand, counting down.
CCTGCAGGATTGCCCTACTCATACAGACCAAACACCAGAACAAAACCTGCAGGACTGCCCTACTCATACAGACCAAACACCAGAACAAAACCTGCAAAACTGCCCTACTCATACAGACCAAACACCAGAACAAAACCTGCAGGACTGCCCTACTCGTACATACCAAACATCAGAACAAAACCTGCAGGACTGCCCTACTCATACAGACCAAAGAGAGGCAGTCTGGTCCGGGAAAGCGACCATGCTCGAAAAGCTGTGGAAGACTGAAGAAGACCTGAAACGCAGTCTCCTCTGTGAACCTTACCGGACCAGAAGCATATCATTAGTTGTTCGAAGAAAAAGAAAAAGAAGAATAAGGAGGAAGAACAAGAAGAAAAAGCTACCCGTAGTACATTCGTTTTGAAATTTTACTTCATGCGACTTATTAGACTTGGGTAAATTAATTCGGAAGGAATTTCATTATCTTCCTAAGTTGTTGTCCTGGCAGCAACTAACAGCCTGTTTGTTTCGATATTAAAATACCAATGGTTCTTTCACGTGCACCGCGCGTAAATGAGACTCCAATGGGACTAGATTTGGTCTACTGCTTTCAGACCAGATGGCGATTGAAACTTGCAGGATTCGACATTTTCACCGTCTCGCGCTTTCATTGGTTAAGAGCCAAGCACTTGACAGCCAACCACCTTACACCTCACCTATAGTGACCCGCTAGTACAGCTGGAACTATTCCTTCAGGTGGTCCATTGTTCCAACTGCTTATCTCGTCTCGTTTTTGAATCGCGACGATTTATTCACTTAGAGGACCTGGGTTTGATTTCATAGTGCCCGTTACTGAAGTGTGTTTTCTGCTGTTTTGTGTATATATTTTCTGAGTGCACAGACGTTTGTCTGTGTGGGTGTTGGGTGTGGGATGTTGACAAAGATTATTGTAGGTACAGTTAGAGGATCTCGACTATGCAGACGACTCGGTACTGCTGTCACACGGCCATAGGCAGGTGCAAAAAATAATAAATATTGCGGGGGAGCATTCAGGCATAAGGCAAGTGAATTTACCATGAAGAAAACCAATCTGTTTTGAAAATCAACACCTTAATCAAATAGCCCGATATGCTTTGGGGGGGGGGGGGGGTGGGTTAGACACTGGCGGAGGTAGGCACCTTCACGCCTTTGGGCAGTACCATTGAGAGTTCAGGATACACAGTGGCAGATGTCAGAATTGGAAAAGCAAGGGCATCAATCCTGTTTCTGAATATTGTATGGGAATCCATGAAAATAAAGATTAATACCAAGTTAAAGTTGTTTAATTCCAATGTCAAATCAGTAGTCCTGTATGGAGGAGAGATTTGGAGAATGACATAGGCAATACAGAGGAGACTCCAGTCATTCATCAATAGATGTCTACGGAGGAGAATGGGTATAAGGTGGCAAGACACGGTGAGGATCAAAGATCTATGAAAAAGGCGCCAACCAGTAGAGCAACAGATCATACTTAGGAGATGGAGTTAGACAAGACACACGTTACGGAAATCATCAAGCGTGGCCAGACTGGCCCTAACAAATAATCCACAGTGACAGAGGAAGAGAGATATATCAAGAAAAACCTGGAGAAGAGACTGTGAAAGTGAACTAGTCCCTGGATCTCAGCTGCTCACCCTCCCTGTCATCTTTATTGTTCTGGATAGCTGCTTGTCACAATCAACTGTGCTGTGTTGGAGTAGCAGCTTGTCTCTGTCAACTGTACTATGTTTAAGTAGTAGCTTGTCCATGTCAACTGTACTGTGTTTGAGTAGCAGCTTGTCCCAGTCAACTGTACTTTGTTTGAGTAGTAGCTTGTCCCTGGCAACTGTACTGTGTTTGAGTAGCAGCTTGTCCCAGTCAACTGTACTTTGTTTGAGTAGTAGCTTGTCCCTGGCAACTGTACTGTGTTTGAGTAGCAGCTTGTCTCTGTCAAATGTACTATGTTTAAGTAGTAGCTTGTCCCTGTCAACTGTACTATGTTTGAGTAGTAGCTTGGAGGGATGGGTTAACACCATCGATTCACACTATGTGCAATGAATCCAGCCCTGTCTGTGACTGAGAGATTCAAACCTCGCTGGATGAGTCAAATACATAAATAAAGTAAACGAAAATATATTGATGTTCCTTTTTTGGAAACAAACTTCGATCCATTAATATCCAGACTTAATCTCTTTTAAGCTGTCAGCACTCATTTACTAGGCTCCAAGCCTGGGTATTGTACTTGCATTATTCATGTGACATTCTATTCTGGTAGTGTATAGGTCCGAATATTACGCGTGTGCTCCTTTATTCGAATACACATCTTCTTATGGTTTCACGGTCCCACTATGTCCTGGTAAGATAGATGTGTTTTTACAGTGGGCGTTGATGTTAGCATGCTTTTCGTTGTTATGTGAGCATTGTGTGCATGTAACAGTTTGGGCGTAAGTATTGTTTGTTTTTACTTTTTCTACTTCTTCTTCGTCTTCTTTTTCTTCTTCTTCCTCTTCTTTTTCTTCTTCTTCCTCTTTTTCATACGCCTTCAGACGTCAACTTGAAAGTCTTTAAAGATAGAAATGGTCCGCATAAAGTCATCCGTATATCCATAGGGCTTGTCTTGGATTAGAACGGGAGATGACCAAGTGTATCTTCTCTTTATCTCGTATGTTGGACACTTCTGCAACAGATTTTCAGAAGTGATTTTATGAATGCTGCAGACACACACTTGAATGTCTTTAAATAAAGCAGTGGTCCGCTTAAGGTAATCAGTATCTCCATAGAGCTTGTCTTGGATTATAACGGGAGATGGCCAAATGCGCCTTTTCTGTAACTCGTATGTTGGACACTTCTAATGTTCAGCAGTCATTTTGTGGATGCTTCCGACACATTCATCGGTTTGTCCTAATTTGAACTTGTTTTGGCCTGTGTGGAGTCTGATAAACCCTACATGCTCGGCCCTGTTTAACTTGTAAGTGTGATTTTGTTGTCGTCCTTGTAGCTTCTCTAAGTACTTGTTTTTTGTATCTGCATCTGATAAACCTTCATGTCTCTTCATACATTTTACACATATTAGGTTGAGACAACCTGCCTTCTATTGCAAGAAAACCAGCCTCATTATTGCCAAGTATTTTGCAAGTATTTTACAATTACAAGTTTATGTCACAAAATCTGTACATCTGTTAATGCAAGTTTATTTATGTGCAAAAATATTATCCCGCGATCTTAACATTTTGATCACGTAAACTTATTTACCCTCTAATTCTCAAATTTGTTTACTTGGATACAAGGGTGCCAAAGTAAGAATCCGCGCTTCCCAGCACCCCCAACCAACTCCAACCTCCGCCACTCTCCCTCCACTACCAACTACTTTTGATGCACCAGTGAGCCAACTTTCAATGCAAGCAGTCATCTCTGTGTAGCTTGACATATATTTGTGCCAGATAACAAAATTGAGGTCAGGTGTCCCTGTGACTCATGAGCAGAGTATGCAGTCGTCATAATGTGTCGCGCCCACATGTTTATGCCGGTTAAGCTTTCCAATATTTAGCATATTAAATTAGTGTGTAATAGAACAGCGGTGAAAAAGGCTTTTTCGTGAAAAGATATATTCTCTCATTCTGAAGACCCCATTGATCTATAATGTTATTTAGACGACACCGTTGAACTATTATTTTATGTAGAAGACTCCACTGAACTATTATTTTATGTAGACGACTCCAACTGATTTATTACTTTATGTAGATGAACCCACTGAACTTATTAAATTTAGAAGACACAATTAAATTTTTTTTGGAATACCCTTTGCCAGCAATAAGATTGTTTTTAAAATTGGTGATAAGGATATTTCAATGTGCATTTATAAAAAGGGATATATGTTTTACGTTGACCAGGACCCATTACATTTAACAATTCAATTTATTGAAATATATAGCTTAGCTAGAAATAATATGTAGAATTGATGTCAAACCACACACACACACAAATCACTCTTAACAGGCATAACAAGATTTACATAAAGTGATCAGCAACCATTAATTTTGACACAGGATCACTGCTACATCTGGAAGATACAGCCTGAATCAACGCTTTTCTACGGCAGCAATTTTACATTATAGGATTGCTAGTCTCATGCACAACTTCCTTTAATTGTCGTTTACGACATGCTTGGCAGATTACATCGGTACATTGCATTTAACTCCACGTACCATTCAGAAGATGGTCGACAGTACAAATGCTAAATTTAACCTTGGTTATTACGCGTTCGTTTATGGATTCTTATATTCCCCAACCAAATCAATATAATATAAATAAACTTACTGATTGGTCACTAAAACTAGGTCTGAAGGTACACAAACACCACCCCCACCCCCACATAGATTATGACAATTAAAACATCTATGACAATCATGTTGCACTGGGAGATACGGTATTACAAGGGGTAGATCGATTCATATATCGTGCTACCAATACAGATACGGTCTGGGGTACTGATAGAGATATTAAATTAATAATGCAAAAACCGAGAGAAGCTTTCAAATATTAAATCCATCACAGAATTACAGATCTTCAACTACAATGTTAAATCCGTCCTATTGTACGGCTTGTGACGTGGGGAACAAAGAAAAGAACAAGCACGAATATCCAGGCTTTCATCAATGGATGTTAGAGCCGAATTCAGGGAATACAATGATAAGATAAGGTCACTAATATAGAACTGGGGGAAAGAACCGGACAGATGCAAATGGCACTAGACGTAAAGAGAAGGCAATGGGTGAGACACATATTACGGAAACCAGCTAATATCATTGCAAGGCTGTCTCTGGGTCTGGAAGAAGAAAAAGAAGAAGAACAAGAAGGAGACGACGGGCAGAAGGAACACATGACTGTACATCCCACCATTCGCTCAGCCCAGAAAAAGGTTGAGTAATATGCATGGAGTTGACAGAAATTACCAGAAACAATACAAACAAGAGCACAACAAGAATGAATTACTTGTTTTCCTCTAAGTATCGGGAAACGAAATATAGTGTGCTCTATATTCTTGTCCATCTATTGTTATCACTTATCCTAACATATAGCCCCAATCATGTCGCTGGTCAGAGGATACAACTTATCAGATTGCCTGTTCGAGACTCCTGATTTAAGCCACCAGACGCATATATCTGCATGCACATATTTGTGCAGTCGTCAGCGAAATTACCACCACCCTTGTCACTCAACTCCATTGATGCGAACATCCAATTATCCGAACAGTTTCATTACCCAAGCCCATCTATTATATCATATCTCGGTTTTCTATGTTCATTGAGTGGATCATTTCACACATTCCACTTCAATTAATCTCTTTTATTATCACCCGCGTTTTGTCCGTACATACCATTTTATTAACCAAGCCAGCCGCATAGTAATGCACCATTTCGACATTGCTAACCATTCTCTGTAAACGGTTCAATCCCAGTAGATTGTGTCTCTGTTGTATTAACTATCCCTGACCACGAAACACCATTTAGGACAGAAGTGTGATAACGATGGACATTGTCAACATTAATATGCCGGACCGCCAAAACAACGCCTGCTTGCATGCATCACGCAAACTCTTTCACGACATCTGCCACTCCCCATAACACATATCTTTACTATCCATAACTCTTTATTTTTCTGATTCGTTAGGTCTTCCGTAAAACAATGTCCAACTATGTTATGCATCCTGCCACTGACATTATAGAACATTGAATAGGATGGACGAACCATAACTTTACTGCAGTATCATATTTGTTGCGTGTTAATGCTGGCATTCTCTAATGTCAATGGATCCTAAACTGAGATCAGCAGGCCCTTTAGATGCCAGGGATGCAAGGCTGATACAAATACTAACGTGGCTGTTAACTACTAATGTTTAAGAACAGCTGTTATATATTGATTAACGTTTTCCAGCCAGCTGATTGGTAAAAGCGGACTGCATATTAACTTGTAGGTTCAGAGACTGATCGTATTTCCGGCGGAAGAAATATTAATGCAAGTTATAACATTGTTGTTTTTCGTATAATGTCCAGTAAACTCATCTTATAATTGATGAAGGTGAAAGTAGTACTCTATTAAATCTTGTAATCTGTGGATAAAAAATTTTAACCGAATAAAACTGTTATTTTATTCTTATTTTGTAATGCAGAAACGCCACAGAAGTGCTTATTCTTTAGTTTCGATTTACTGCAAATTCATCTTTGAATTTACAGTTTTGATAGAAGTGCTTATTTAAAGCGTAAGTAATATGCAAATGAATAATTGATTTCGGGACAGGGGCAGAGACTATATATATATATATACACACACACACACACACACACACACACATTTTACTTTCATGATATGCGGCAGACGGTAAGATTGACAGAGAAATTGAGACTAGGTGTTAGAAAGCAATCAGCTGTGACGTATCAGCTGTCAACCCTTTGTAGGCACTCGAGCATTAGTTTGACAACAAAGCAACAGCTGACGGACAGTATATTTATGCCCACTCTGTGCTATTAGTGCCAAACATGACCTCTATCTAGGGCGCGTTGGAGCAGAATTTCGATGTGTGTAATAAAGTGTTTCATGAAAGTCTTTGATGTTACCAAGAAAGACAATGCGCAATGATCACATTCGAAGTATAGTTTACACTACGACTTGTGCAGCGTACATTTCCAGACAGAAAATAAGTTGGTTCTGTCATTTCATGAGAATGCACCCTCATCAACTTCCACTGATGGCTTACAACGCTGGAAGATCTGGCTACAGGGCAAGAGGGTGGCCGCTAGTCAGGTGTATAGATGCCATTTGAATGATTGTGCAACGACACAGGCTCACATTGACCGACGCAACGCACTTGGCGCAGGACAGACGACTTAAGCTCCACACGGCGCTTAACGGCATCAGTGGAAAAAAAACCTAGCGTATTTTTTCTCCGCATTTTAGCAGCATTTTATAAATGTAATTTTATAAAGCTGCTAAATATGGGTCTGAGTTCAGGACGGCGATATATTATTTTGGGTAGAAGACCGCACTGAAATATTATTTTATGTAGAAGTCCCGACAATTTTGTTACGTAGAAGATATCATTATTATTTTACGTAGAAGATTCCACTGAACTGTTAATTTGTGTAGAAGACGCCACTGTTATATTATTCTATCTAGAAGACACCACTGAACTACTATTGTAAGTAGAAAACACCACTGAACTACTATTTTATGTAGAAGACACCACTGAAGTACTATTTTATGCAGACGACACCACTGTTTTATTATTCTATCTAGAAGACCCCACTGATCTACTATTTTATGTAAAATACCCCACTGATCTACTATTTTATGTAGAAGACCCCACTGATCTACTATTTTATGTAGAAGACCCCACTGATCTACTATTTTATGTAGAAGACACCACTGATCTACTATTTTATGTAGAAGACCCGACCCCACTGATCTATTATTTTATGTAAAAGACACCACTGTTCTATTATTCTATCTAGCAGACACCACTGATCTACTATTGTATGTAGAAGACACCACTGATCTACTATTTTATGTAGAAGACACCACTGAACTACTATTTTATGTAGAAGACACCACTGATCTACTATTTTATGTAGAAGACACCACTGATCTACTATTTTATGTAGAAGACACCACTGAACTACTATTTTATGTAGAAGACACCACTGAACTACTATTTTATGTAGAAGACACCACTGTTCTTTTATTCTATCTAGAAGACCCCCACTGATCTACTATTTTATGTAGAAGACCCCAATGATCTACTATTTTATGTTGAAGACACCACTGAACTACTATTTTATGTAGAAGACACCACTGTTCTATTATTCTATCTAGCAGACACCACTGATCTACTATTGTATGTAGAAGACACCACTGATCTACTAGAAGACACCACTGAACTACTATTTTATGTAGAAGACACCACTGATCTACTATTTTATGTAGAAGACACCACTGATCTACTATTTTATGTAGAAGACACCACTGAACTACTATTTTATGTAGAAGACACCACTGTTCTTTTATTCTATCTAGAAGACCCCCACTGATCTACTATTTTATGTAGAAGACCCCAATGATCTACTATTTTATGTTGAAGACACCACTGAACTACTATTTTATGTAGAAGACACCACTGTTCTATTATTCTATCTAGAAGAACCCACTGATCTACTATTTTATGTAGAAGACCACAATGATCTACTATTTTATGTAGATGACACCACTGAACTACTATTTTATGTAGAAGACACCACTGTTCTATTATTCTATCTAGAAGAACCCACTGATCTGCTATTTTATGTAGAAGACCCCAATGATCTACTATTTTATGTAGATGACACCACTGAACTACTATTTTATGTAGAAGACTTTACTGAACTATTGTATATATATAAATGTTTTTCTTTAATTTGAGAATCTGCAATCAGATATTTAGATTCCTAAAACGTGGACTTTCTTAAGAGTTCAATTATCTTTAAAGATTGTGTTTTTATTTAAGAAAGCCCAACAGGTGTTGTCGTCTTCTCAGTTTGGTAATCTGCAATCTTTACATTCATGAAAATGATAGAATTGTCCTATAAAACTATTTCATAAAGTTTAAAAAAACATATCCGAATGCAGGAAAGTTATAATATGAGTTTTCCGTTCTGTTTAATAATTTGCAGCCGGGTATTTCAATATAGGTCATTTGTTGAAGTGTCGTTTTTAGTGTGCTTATCTTCAAACACAAATCACAATTCAGGAAACCGACAGAAGAGTTTTCAGTTTGATTATCTGTTGTTAACTAAGTATGTGACTTTTGAAAGATAAATATGTGTTGTTTAGAGTGGAGTAATTTGCAACAACATCCTTCTATTCGAGGATCATGGTCGTTAAGGGCCATGCCAAGTGGCGTCGAAGATGACTTCCTTCCCCAACCGTCGTGTCCTTCTAACCTTACCACACATCAGACGTTTATTGTTTTCCCATCAAGTTTGCCATGTCATTCCAGATATTTGTATCTGTCTTCCTCTGCCTATGCTGCCCAAAATCGTTACTGGTGTTATACGATTTCTACGGCCCTCTAAACGGGGAAGTCTTCAGTACTCGTTCTCCGACGAGAATTTCTGCTATGTAGCTTTACCTTCCAAAATATGAGAGTTTTTGCTAAACTAGTCAATAAATTAAAAATGTCACTACGGCTTTTGTTCCCATTGTTCTGTCTCCACCTGGACAATTTAAAGGGTTGGAAAAAGCCACTGCAAATGGCTGTCTCCGTGCACTGTAAAAACTTAGTTTGAATTTTTGCCTTATTATATGAAGTTTTGAACGCTTCTTCTTCGACGACAATATCTGCAGTGAGGACTATCTTTACCTCCCCAAATCTGAAACTTGTTCTAGGAGGGTTTAAACACTTCTTAACGACATTACATGTTGTGACGACTGTCTCTACCTCCACCAAATCTGGAACTTGTTCGAGGAGGGTTTAAACACTTCTAAACGACATTATATGTTGTGACGACTGTCTCTACCTCCCCACATCTGGATCTTGTTCTAGGAGGGTTTAAACACTTCTAAACGACTTTATATGTTGTGACGACTGTCTCTACCTCCCAACATCTGAAACGTGTACTGGGAAGGTATAAACACATTCAACATTATTTGCAGTGGGGGATAACTTTACCTCCCGAAATCTGAAACTTGTACCAGGAAGGTTTAAACCCTTCTCCAATGACATTATCAGTTGTGGGAAATATATTTACTTATCAACAACTGAAACCTTGTACTACTTGTTTGACGGTTTAAACACTTCATATACAACATTATCTGCTGTGTGGTCTACCTTTTAATTAGCAAACGCATGTCAACATTTAAGACAGTGATAGAATCGTATATTGAAAGTCACACTCAGAACAGATGTAGTCAGTGGTGCTATTCTTGAAACTGATTCTTTGAAACAAGCAACGAAACAGCGCGTTGAAGTCCTCTACATTAACGACTGAACACCAGATGTGTACGTAGATAACGCATTCGAAATTATATAAAAATGATTGTGTGATTTCCATATGTACCCGTACTGTGTATTTCCAAAGGAGATCTTGCAGCAAGGAGACCAGTTTAAAACCTGTTCGTCAGCTTTTTAGTTAGTGGTAAGACTTTAAAATAAATTTTTTTTTTTAAATTCTGCTTTTACTATCTTGCACAAAGAAAGCCGACGCATTTGTAAGGTGAATTGTACACAGGTCTTTGACATCCGGGTACGCTAGACGCCGTTTATATAGGGCACTTTCCTTTTCTTTTTTCCCTTCTTATTCTTCATCAATCAACTGATCGTTTGCTTCTAGTCGGGTGAGGTTCACCGTTGAGACTGTGCGTTTCAGGCCTTTGCCGGTCCCCAACAGCTTATGGAGCATGGTTGACACCGCCCCCGGCCGCCACCCCCAAGTTAGACTCCCTCTCTCTGGTCTGCATAGGTAGGGCAGTCCTGCAGGAATATGTTCTGGTGTTTGCTTGGTTACTCCACAATCGCATGTGGCAGTGTCTCTGAGACAACATTCTGTGGAAGTTGGACTTAAGTCTACAATTTCCCGTTCTGAATCTGAAGATCTTCGTCTGCTCATCTCTGCCAAGTTTGTCAATGCTGTCATTTTCTGGCTTGTGTTCTTGTGGTCTCTCCATTCTGTTCACATGCATCGTTATATGGGTGTGGTTGCTTCTTTATATCTCTATCGATAGCTAGTCTGCATGCTACTGTTTGTCCATCAGTAAATTGGTACTTGATTCACTGTTTGGGATGGGAAGACAATGAAACGGGCCATCATGTTTCATGGGAAGACAATGAAACTGGCCATCATGTCTCATCGGAAGACAAGGAAACGGGCAACCATGTCTAATGGGAAGACAATGAAACGGGCCGCCATGTCTCATAGGAAGACAATTAAACGGGCCACAATGTCTCATGGGAAGACAATGAAACGGGACATCATATCATGTCTCATGGGCAGACAATGAAATGGGCCATCATATCATGTCTCATGGGAAGACAACGAAACGGGCCATCATGTCTTATGGGAAGACAATGAAACGGGCCATCATGTCTCATGGGAAGACAACGAAACGGGCCATCATGTCTCATGGGAAGACAATGAAACTGGCCATCATGTCTCATCGGAAGACAAGGAAACGGGCAACCATGTCTAATGGGAAGACAATGAACCGGGCCGCCATGTCTCATAGGAAGACAATTAAACGGGCCACAATGTCTCATGGGAAGACAATGAAACAGGACATCATATCATGTCTCATGGGCAGACAATGAAACGGGCCATCATATCATGTCTTATGGGAAGACAACGAAACGGGCCATCATGTCTCATGGGAAGACAACGAAACGGGCCATCATGTCTCATGGGAAGACAACGAAACGGGCCATCATGTCTCATGGGAAGACAACGAAACGGGCCATCATGTCTCATGGGAAGACAATGAAACGGGCCATCATGTCTCATGGGAAGACAACGAAATGGGTCATCATGTCTCATGGGAAGACAACGAAACGGGCCATCATGTCTCCCAATAAAATACATCTCGATTAATGACGTACTAATCATTTTACTCCCAAAACATTATCTAGTATAGAACTGTCGTTATCTTTTCTTGTTTTTAAGATACTATTTGTCTTTCTTTTTGCTTTTCTTGATCCATTTAAAGTGGATTTCTGCCACTTGACATGAATGGTACAATCACAGCATTTATACTGTGTTATAATGTAATTTCCCATGTTTAAGGTGTGATCCCTTCTGCCTGTGCTACATGAACTTCAAAGTTAGTTTAGTTTTCTAACCTTTTCATGCTCAGCCGGAGGAAGATTTGCTTGGATGACTAATTGAAGAGATTGTACGGAGGCTAGTGCATGGTTTCAGATCATCGGTCGTTGTGAGTGGGATATACGCAGATCGTGTCCATCCGGTTGGCCATGTTATCCTGTGACAGATCGTGTCCACCCGGTTGGCCATGTTATGCTGTGACAGATCGTGTCCACCCGGTTGGCCATGTTATGCTGTGACAGATCGTGTCCACCCGGTTGGCCATGTTATCATGTGACAGATCGTGTCCATCCGGTTGGCCATGTTATCATGTGACAGATCGTGTCCATCCGGTTGGCCATGTTATCATGTGACAGATCGTGTCCACCAGGTTGGCCATGTTATCCTGTGACAGATCGTGTCCACCCGGTTGGCCATGTTATCCTGTGACAGATCGTCTTGCATAATTCGTGGTAGATCTTGCCGCTGGCCTCTCCACCTTGTTTGAATTCAGAAATCATAATGAGAAATGTCAAGAATGACAAAGCGTAGGACACGTTCCACCCGTTCTGTCGACGGGAATGAAATATCAGAACTAACATTTGGAAAAAAAAACACAGTCCTCTCGAAGAGCGATGCGGGGATGGGACAGAGGATCCTTCCGGTTAAAAACACGGCAAGAAACATAATTTATTCGTAAACAATTTCAGGACTTAGACAATAAGCACTGATAAAGTGAAAACCAGACCTAATGTTATCCTAGAGAAGCAAGTAGTTCAGAACATCACGTGTTTTTAATATCTCGGCTCGACTATAAGCAACAACGGAGTTTGTCAAAAATAAATAAAGAGAAGAATAGCTATGGCACTACAGATGTTAGCTACAATGGAAAACACATGACAGAACGCTAATAAAATGACAACAATATAGATATTGAAGACTTGCATCTCTCCGGTGGCAACGTACGGATGCGGGACAAGCTTAACAACCCAACTCTGTGGAAGAAGATTGTATCCTTGCAGCTGAAGACCCTTGGACAGTGAAATAGAAAAACGCAGAAATCCTACAGCAGCTCAATATAGAACATAATTGGCTAGTAAACAACATTATGTCTAGAAAATGAACATACTTTGGCCTCATAAAACGTCACAATGGTTAAGAGAGAACGATATGGTACCTGGCAAAGGAGACAAACAGATGAGAAGATGGCCATTGAACATTACAGATGCTATGGGGCGGAGGCGTCAGAGCTGGCCAAACATCGAGTATCTTACAGATTGGCCGTCATAAGAGCGACGTCCTGCAAAAGACATGCTAAATGATGACGATGATATAATATTATATTACATCGATTTATAATGTATTAAATATAATATTTAAACGTAGTTAGCATCCCGGTCCACACACGAACGCTAACGTCGGTCAAGTTGTTACATCCCGTGGATGTAACAATCAGAAATCTTTTCCCGAAACCAGGTACGCGCAGCTGCTTAAACCTCTTCGTCAGAAGCCTATGTATATCCCTTGGGATGTTCTTGCAGCTTATGGAAGAGGAAGAAATCACAAGGTGCCAGATTGGGGCTGTATACTGGGTGCTGTAAAATGTCAAACTTGAGACACTCCAATGCAGCCACTGTTTATCGTGTGCATTGTCGTGCTGAAGTTGCATGCTTGCCCACAAGAATACCCAGCAATGGCGCTCGTAGTTTCTGCAAAGTTGTCACATATCGATTGGAGTTTACGATATTTCCGTGCTCTAAAAATTCAGTGTAAACTACTCTCTCACAGTCACAAAAGATGGTCATCATCACTTTACCCGTCGAGACGACGACCATGAATCTGTTTGGTGGAGCGGAGTTCTTATGCCTATGCTCCAAAGACTGTCGCTTGTTTTCTGGGTCGTAATAATGTGCCCATGACTCGTCACCAATGCCAATTTGGAGGATAAAAGCATCACCTTTCTGTTCATATCGCATCAGAAGTTCCAGACACACCTGCTGTCGGCACTGTTTCATACCCAATGAGCATGCGAGGGACCAATCTCGCATACACACTCTTATGCCCAAAAGGGTATGTATAATGGGGTGGACTCGCTCAATCGTAATCATAAGCATTGCGCAACTATAGATTATTTTCCCATAGGTGTCACGTGACTCTCAGCACTGTTGTCGTATTTATGGCGCTGGAGGTCAAACATTTCAAATCCCCCTAGTACATTGCATCGAATTATAATGTATTATATATTATGTATCATCGAATTATAATGTATTATATATTATGTATCATCGAGTGATAAGTATGGTCGGCACTACATCTTGTGCAGAGTACATTTTCCAGACAGAAAATACGCCGGTTCGGTCATCTCATAAGAATGCACCCTCACAAACTTCCAACGATAGCTTACCACACAGGTAGATCTGGCTACCTGGCAAGGATCTGACCTCAAGGAAGGTGGATAGATGGCATTAGAGTTATCGTGCAGGCTTATAGCGATTTAAAATTTCCATTCTGCTCAACGGCATAAGTGGATAGAAAAATTAACTAACAGCAGATCAGACAAAGGATGTTTTGGGTACACACACAGTTGATTATCACTCTTGTCCCGCTCTTACACTAGATTTCAACAATTCAGACGCAGAACTATGTCCATGCTTAAGTGCCCGTACATTATTAGAAATAGTGCTTGCAACGTTTAGCTTCGTTGCTTATGGTAACTTTGTGGTGAGTCATCGCTCTCTTTTTAAAATGTGTTTCCCCTTGTCTTGTATAATGTTAGCTGAATGGGTCGATGTTCATTAATTTGTTTAAATTTCACTGAAGAATTTAGAATGTTATGAAGGGATAACGCATAAATGGTGGTGTGAATTAGAGGGAAGCCATTGTTCAAATGAAACAGATTAGTTAGAAACAAGGAACTTGTTTCCCGACACTTGATGTAAGTAAAGTAACCCATATCATTACTGCCGTAGGGGTGAGCGATCTCACATTTCAAAGGCTCGGCTATATGAGGGCGGTAGCTATTTCCTCTTCCTCGCCGCTTTTACTTCCCGGATTGAACCGGTACCCATTTAAGGCTGGGTCGAACCGGGGGCCGTTGAGGTCTGAAAAAACATTTCCGCCTCAACTGGGGAAAGAACTAAGGACCACTCAGAAGCCAGCGAGCTAACCACTGCGCTACGCGGCTCCCATATGATGCGCATGATGACGTCACGTCTGGTGTAAACAGCATATACCAACCGTCAAGTTTACAAAATGCCATTATCCTCCGACTCTTAGTTTCCTTAGGAGACTGTTGAAAACATGGCGGGTGTGATACGGAATCTGTCCAGAGTTGATCGGCGAACGGTGATTCGGTTTCTAACAGCTGAATGATGTCGACCAGTTGACATTTATCGCAGAATGCAGGCAGTGTATGGTGACGAAAGTGTAGCGAACGTACGCTCCGGCGACGGTCCACCCGAATTGCAGGATCAACTTTGGCGATGGCATCTTCTGACGCAACAATTTGTCTCTGACCTGACCTCCGAAGATCTTTCGCTAACTCACATCCTTCATTAAACACCATTGCCCAGTTTTTCACTGTTGTCTTCGACACACTTTTGTCACCATACACTGCCTGCATTTTGCGATGAATGTCAACTGGTCGATATCCTTCAGCTGTTAGAAACCGAATCACCGATCGATGATCAACTCTGGACGAATTCCGTATCACACCCGCCATTTTTTCAATGGACTGCTGAGGAAACTATGAGTCGGAGGATAATTAAATTTAGCGAGCTTGACCGTTGGTATGTGCTGTTTACACCAGAAGTGACGTCATATGCGCATCGTACGTATGTTCAATTGTTGCAGTTTGGTCCGGTGTCATTTGAACACGCCTCGTATAACAGGGGATTCAATGGGGACATGGCCTGTACAGAATGGGAATCCCTTGTCTAGACGATTGAGGATACCGTTGGAGGGAACTAAAGTAACAGATCCCTATCCACAGCCACATAAGCCGTGTCAGAATGTTTTCTGTTTGGGAACACCAGCGAGGCGGTCAGGGAAGTAAAACCCCGAAGCGTATTAATGTGTGGTCCAACGGGATCTTTGTGTATGACAAAGATAATTATAGCACCAGTGCCACACATAGAGCATGTCGTAAGAGGAGACTAATTGTGTGACATAGCATAGCACCGGCCATGGTTGATTGGCTTCCTGTCAGTCTCGAGAGACAATGAACTTCACGATGTAGAGGGGGACAATCAGTTATTGCTCTTACTTTCGCAGCACACGTTTGGAGTCTGTATCTTGACGCATCTTGTGTTCCCCTGCCTGTAGACCAACACATAAAGCCTGCCTCCTGCCGGGCCTGTCCTTGACGCATCTTGTGTTCCCCTGCCTGTAGACCAACACATAAAGCCTGCCTCCTGCCTCCTGCCGGGCCTGTCCTTGGCAAGTTCCTCCCAGTTGCAGGTGTTCATATCCAACGCTATTAAGTTACGCTTGTAAACATCTTTGTAGCGGAGGAAGTGTCTGCCTTTGTTTCCTCTTGCCATTGGTCAGCTCTCAGTAAAGGATATCGTTCGGTGTTAGGGGGTTTGTCTAGAGCAGCGTAGATGGCACCTAACAGGCTGTGGGTCTTCTTTGCTCTAGTGTTTGAGTTTAAAGGTATTGCCATTGCAGAAAATGTCCAAGTTAATGAAGTGGTGGAGCAGTGGTCCACCGCAATTTTATTTTTGCGGGCTAGGTAACATCCCTCGGGACAATAGAAGGTGGGGGGGGGCGGCGGGGGGAGTCGAGGAGGATCGTGGTTTCGCATTCATTAGTGTTCATTACATCCATTGTTTTAAAATATACCATGGGGAGTATTTTGTTTTTCTATCTGGTGCGTCGGTTGGGGTGGATAATTGAATATTCTCTATACTCCCTATCCGAAGTATTCCTTATCTAAAGTATTCCCTATCCAAAGTATTCCCTATCTAAAGTATTCCCCGTCCGAAGTATCACCTATTCTAAGTATTTCCTATCCAAAGTATTCTTTATCCAAAGTATTCCATATACAAAGTATTCCCCATCCAAAGCATCCGCCATACAAAGTATTCCCTATCCAAAGTATTCCATATCCCTAGTATTCCCTTTACGAAGTATTCCCTATCCGGAGTATTTCCTATCAGAAGCATGCCCTATCCAAAGTATTCCCTATCCAAAGTATTCCCTACCCAAAGTATTCCCTACCCAAAGCAGTCCTTATTCAAAGTAGTACTTATCCAAAGCATTCTCTATCCATTTGTTTTATCCTGATCCTTCTTGTTAGTATCCTGATACCCCCCCCCCCGCCCCCCCCCCCCCCCCCCCCCAGCCATCACTGCCATCCCCACCCCAATATGTTTATTATCCTGGTCCCTTTTTTATTATCCTGATCTCAATAATCTATTATCCTGATCTCAATAATCTATTATCCTGATCTCAATAATCTATTGTCCCGATCTCCTTTGTTATTTTCATGATTCCCTGTTTTTATTTTACTGAAGCCCATTAAAAAAGTTAACTCGAAATAGTTAATCTAGCAAACAAATTCTACAATTAGAAAGCTAACGCGGGCATACAATTCAGTCAACCAGTTTTGCATGTATAGTATAGTGCACGAATAGTTGTTACAGATGAAAGCATGAGAAATACGTCACTGGCTGGGTAATGCACACGCTGTGACCGTTTAACGGCACAATGTCAGCGAAAGTATAATTTTGTGGCTTTCAGCTTTCTTCTAACGATGAACCCATGTGAATTTTAGTCAACCTTCTTGTGCATCTTGGCTTTATTAAACTTACTCTTTCTCTCGTGGCTTTAAAACTTCTTGTTTCTCCACACCTTTGCTTTTCGTAATACCTATCATACCACCTAGTAAATACAATACTGGCTTTTAGTAAACCTTATTGTGCCAATTTGACTTTTAGTATACTCTATTATGATACTTCGGCTTTTAGTAAAACATTTTATGCCACTTTAGGTTTTAGTAAATCATATTGTACCCCTTTGGCTTTTAGTAAACCTTATCATGACTCTTTGGCTTGTAGTAGAACTCATTTCACTTTGGCTTTTAGTAAACCTTATCATGACTCTTTGGCTTGTAGTAGAACTCATTTCACTTTGCCTTTTAGTAAACCTTATTATGACTCTTTGGCTTGTAGTAGAACTCATTTCACTTTGGCTTTTAGTGAACCTTATTATGACTCTTTGTCTTGTAGTAGAACTCATTTCACTTTGGCTTTTAGTAAACCTTATTATGACTCTTTGGCTTGTAGTAGAACTCATTTCACTTTGGCTTTTACTAAAACGTCTCATATCACTTTGACTTTTAGTAAAACGTCTCAAACCACAATGTTTTTAGTAAAACATCTCATATCGTCTTAACTTTTCGTAAACTTTGTTTTATCCGTTTTACTTTTAGTAAAACTACTAATACAACTTTCGCTTTTAATGATCATTCCAATATCCACTTCACTTTTAGTAAACTTTTCCAATACCCCATTCATTTCTAGTAAATATTTCGCAATATCCCCTTCACTTCTAGTAAACTTGTTCAATATTCACTTCACTTTTAGTAAACTTTCCAATATCCTCTTCACTGTTAGCAAACTTTTCAATATTCACTTCACTTTCGGCAAACTTTCAAACATTTTCTTTGCTTTTAGCAAACTTTCGAATATTTTCTTCACTTTTAACAAACTTTAAAAAAATCCCCTTCACTTTTAGTAAACTTTACAGAATCCCATGGACTTGTAAAAATTATTGCAATAGCCACATTACCTGTAGAAACCCTTCCAATAACTATTTCATCTGTAGTAAACCTTACAATAGCCCCCTTACTTGTAGTAAACCTTCCAATAGCTCTCTTACTTGTAGTAAACTTTCCAATAGTCATTTCACTTGTAGTTAATCTTTCAATAGCCCCTTCATTTGTAAACCATCCAATAGTCCCCTTACTTGTAGTAAACCTCCCAATAGCCCTTTACTTGTAGCACATTTGTCAGTATCTCCTTACCTTGTAGTAAATCTCCCAATATCCCCTTCACTTGTAGTAAATCTCTCACTAGCCTCTTCACTTGTAGTAATCTCCCAATAGCCCTTTCACTTGTAGTAAACCTTGCAATAGCCCCTTACTTGTACTCAAGTTTCCAGTACCCCTTTCACATTTACTGAGCCTACAATGGTTGCTGGTTTTTTTCATTAAACTGCGTTGTACCATCGTGGCTATTGATAAACCTTCCCGTAATCATCTGAGTGATAGTAAACATTACAATATCCGTCTTTTCTGTGTGAATCTGCTGGTACCCCCTTTGGCGCTGAATAAATCTTTCCGTAACCCCATTTGATAATCTTCCCGTACCCCCTGGAACTACACGAACCTCCATACTGTGAACTACTCATTTAAACATAAAGGGAACTCGACAATGACTCTGATGGTGATTGGAACGGGTTAGAAATACAATCAAGAACTGTCATTATTAAAGCCAGGCAGAACTGCTCAGGTCTAACTTATTTATTTCGCTTTACTCTTCTCACCATGTATTCCCTTTTTTAAAACGTTGCTATATTGTTGTTGTTTTTTTATAGTTGTGGTTTTTCTGAACATTTTGGCGTTCCTTATTCTGTTTTGCATTTGATTTCTACTAAAAGTTGAACTACCATCACGGTGAATGGAAACCTACACGATTTATAGTACAGAGGGAATAAAGGCCGCCTGCGCCGGCAGTAACTACGCACTATGTAAACACGGTTTATTTTTAACTTAACTTAATTTATTAACGTCTTTATATTGCAGTCTATATACAACCAGTTTCTTTTACATTTCCTTTACCAAAAAACTATGCGCATCTAATCTATTCTTGAAGCATTAATGGACCCTGCTTCCACTATTTCCTGTGGCAATGCATTTTAAGCATCCACCACTCCCTGACTAAAAAAATATTTCCTAATATCTAATCTGGACCTTAATTTAATTAATTTGTAGATGTGCCTTCTTCTTCTTGTAGGCACATGCACTTTGAAAAACTTGTTATAGTTTATTTTATACTTTCCGTTGATTATCTTATAAACCTGTATTAAATCACCTCCAATTCTTCTCTGTTCTATACACTATAGGCCGGTTTTTCTGAGTCTTTCATCATAACTGTAATTCTGGAATCCCACTATCAGCTTTGTCGCTCTTCTTTGTATCGTTTTCATCCTGTTTATATCCCCTCAACGATAAGGACTCAATACCTGTACACAGTACTCCAATCTAGGTCTAACTAATGCGTTTTACAGTTTGACTATCACTTCCTTGCTCCTATGTTTAATATTTCTTTCTATCATACCTAACATTGCATTTTCTTTTTCCACTGCTACATGAACTTGCTCACTTACCGTATCTGTATTATCTATTATAACCCCTAAGTCTCTTTCCTTATTTATCTTTCTAATATTGTTAGCTCCCATTCCGTAATTATGTTCCAAATTGGATCTACCCATGTGGATGACTGCATGTATCTACATTAAACTCCATTTTCCAGCTTATAGACCATTCTCGGATTTTATCTAAATCAGACGACTTTGACACCAGTCTCTGGACTGACCAACAGAGGACAGTGACGGGACATGGTTTAGACGACTTCGACACCAGTCTCTGGACTGACCAACAGAGGACATTATCAAGACATGATCAGACGACTTTTACACCAGTCTCTGGACTGACCAACACAGGACATTATCATGACATGATCAGACGACTTTGACACCAGCCTCTGGACTGACCAACACATGACATTATTATGACATGATCAGACGACTTTTACACCAGTCTCTGGACTCATCAACACATGACATTATCATGGCATGATCAGACGACTTTGACACTAATCTCCGAACTGACTAACCGTGAACATTGGCGTAACATTATTCAGACAACTTCGACACCAGTCTCCGGACTGACCAACCTAACGATGATAATTATGAAAATATCATAAACATGACCAGAGAAAATGATGTAATTATCGTATGACACTCAGACTGCAAAGATTCACAAATAGATTTCTCATTCACATACTTCCTGACAATTGGCATGGTGTCATAACAAACGCAGACTTGCTCAAAAGAATAGCACAATACACGTACAGCTGGAGATTAAGAAGATAAATGGTTTAGATGAACTCTGAAGAGGACACTCAAGTGGGGGATTGAAATGCACAAGAATAAAGCGAGGAGACCAAATAAAACTTAGTGAAAAATAGTGTTAGACGATGTCAAGAATTTTAGTCTCATGGATTAAGCTAAAATATACAGTTACATTTAAAAATTACAGAAATTATAAGAGCGTCGCTGAGTTGTGAAAGTAACTATAATTTAATTTTTAAAAAGCACTGTGTATCTCCAGTCGTCTCGATGAATGTCTTGCCACTGGCAAAAGGTAGCTTAGGCTATGTGAGTGAGGTTGACAAAAGGCGCAGTATCTTCCTCACTTTAATCCAAATCTCCGCGCAAGTCACCCTTTTCAGCGGACACAGCAAGAGATACGACTGTCCGCACGGCTGAACAAAGAGAGTGGTCTTCATCACTTGTGATGGACAAACTATCAGTATGTGTATATGAGCGTGCATGCGTGTGTGTGTTTCTGTGTATGTGTATTTGAGCGTGTATGTGTGTGTGTGTGTTTCTGTGAATGTGTATTTGAACATGCATGTTGTGTGTGTTTCTGTGTATGTGTATTTGAGCGTACATGCGTGTGTATGTTTCTGTGTATGTGTATGTGTATTTGAGCGTGCATGCGTGTATGTTCCTGTGTATGTGTATTTGAGCGTGCATGCGTGTGTGTGTTTCTGTGTATGTGTATTTGAGCGTGCATGCGTGTGTGTGTTTCTGTGTATGTGTATTTGAGCGTGCATGCGTGTGTGTGTTTCTGTGTATGTGTATATATATGTGAGCGTGCATGCGTGTGTGTGTGTTTCTGTGTATGTGTATATGTATTATTTACTTTACAGTAGATTTGACAAAGTTACATTTTCTCAACATTTTCTTTCCATAAACATAACTGATTACATTTAATTGTTGTTTAAAACGTGTGTGTTGCTGTGCGTGCGTGCATGCGGATGTGCGTGCGCGTGCACGGGTGCTAAATATGCGTCCTGTTTAAGCCCCATTTGATTTGTACGTTTTCCAACTTGCATGAAGTATGTAATTTACAGCGAATTAACTGCAAGGACACACTGGTGTGGTCTGCCGGGGTCTTTGGGAATGACAAGGACAAGAATATCACCACTGCCTCACAGAAAGCATATCGTAAGAGGCGTGCACAATGCCGTAACACCGGCCACGGTTAGGTGGTTTGTTTAGAGCAGCATAGATGGCGCCTAACAGGCTGTGGGTCTACTTTGCTCGAGTGTTTGAGTCTATTGAGATCAGCTCGCACATCGGTTAACCACCCTCCGTAAACGACTGTCCCAACACAGAGTATTAAGCTGCTCGAGCCTAGCCCGCTAAGCAGGAAATCCTTCTCCCGACTACATCTAGCTCATACCAGAGCTTGGACCTGCACATAGGCATCTGCATCTTCTCCTATTGAAGTACAGGTCGGCTAAGAACCTAGGAACACATAGCAGTCTACATTGAAATGTAGATAGATGAACAGAAACAGAAATAAGGAAGTAGATTACAATTATGAAAGTCGATTAAACCTATTGTTTTATCAAAATTCTGCTTTTAAATTCTGTTTTTCTGTTTTATTTATATTTATGTTGTCAGTTTCGGACAATGATCCATGACCAAAACACAAGAATGGAAGATCACAAGAAAGACACAAGAAGAAAGATTGTGTGTGTGTGTGTGTGAGAGAGAGAGAGTGAGAGAGAGAGTGAGAGAGAGAGAAAAGAGAGAGAGTGAGAAAGAGAGAGAGAAAACGAGAGAGTGAGTGAGAGAGAGAGAGATTGAGAGAGAGTGAGAGAGATAGTGAGAGTGAGAGAGAGTGAGAGAGAGAGAGAAAACGAGAGAGAGAGAGAGAGGAGAGAGAGAGAGAGAGATCTTACAGAAAGTGGGATCACCGCCCTATATGCCATTTGTTATTGTTTTTGTTGATTTTTGTTTTTTTTCGTTCGCCTTATTTCTCTATGCCACAAGGGCATGTGTGTGTTGCACTACGGGTTTTATTTTGCGTCTGTCAGCCCAGTGCATCCGACTTCGGCATACATTTTATGTTAGGGTCTGCTTTCTACTGCATTTTCTAAGGGTTTGCTTCCCCGGGGTAACGGCCGGTGCTGTGATGGGGATCGAACCGACCACCTTCTGGTTGTGAGCCGTCTCACTTAACAACTAGGCCACGCCATCCCCATTTTTGTTGTTATTTAGTGCCCATAATGAGTAAGTTTGCTCTTTTATGCGCCCTGAAAAGGACGTTAAGTGGCGGATTATAGTAGCTTTCCTCACATCCCAAACGTGCTGATGAAGGTGAACTGCTGTCCTCCGAGCGGTTGTGCTATGTTCAGTTTCATCTGCATGGCGCTCACTACTGCGGAGATCACATCGAACCAAATCACGTCAGTCAGGCTGCCTTGAAAACAGCCTGTTTCCAGGGAGCACTACATGTATTGTGCCTGACCTTGACGTGACATCCTGGCCAGTGTGTTGTGCCTGACCCTGACGTGACGTCATGGTCAGTATGTTGTGCCTGACCTTGACGTGAAGTACTGGTAATTATGTTGTGCCTGACCCTGACGTGACGTCCTGGTCGATATGTTTTGCTTGACCATGAAGGAGTAGGAGGAGAAAGTTGAAATTTGGTACAGTGCTTATTCCTTCTCAATGTAGCCACCACTTGAATTTATACATTTCTGCCATCTCTGTGTGACCTTGAAAAGACCTTCAGAATAAAGTAATCTATTTTTCGAACTAAACCATTTATCACAAGCCAGTATGAAATCTTTGTCACTATCAAAATGGCTTCCTGTCAGCTGTTTTTTAAGTTTTGGGCAAAGAAAAAAGTCTGATGGAACTAAATCCGGAGAATATGATGGTTGTGGAGGATTTCAAAATTCAAATCGTTGGCTGTTTGCAGCACAAGCCTTGCTTTATGGGAGGGCGTATTGTTTTGAAGCAAAGGCAGAATTTGAGTTCGCGCTATCCTTCGTTTTCTGGCCACAGTCTTTCTTAGTTTGGTAAGGAGATCTGTATAATATTGCCCATTAACCGTGTTGCCATGAGACAGGTAATCTTTCAATATGACACATTTGACGTCCCAAAAAACAGCCAGCATCACTTTTCTTGCAGATTTGTGTACTCATGGCTTGACATGTGTTGGCGAACCTGGGGTTTTCCACTGCATGCTGGAAATTGTGGATTCTGGGTCATAATGATGAACCCAAGTCTTAACTACTGTCACCATGGCGGGCAACATGTTTTGCGACCGACACATTTTGAGCAATTAGACACATCAATCAACCCTCGTCTGTTTCTGTTCACATATTTAGCAGACGCGGGCACATACTTTTCTCATGTTCAGTCTGTTGTGTAAAATTCTAAACACTGTACTTTCATTCAGTTTTGCTGACCTAGATATCTCTGTAATTGTCATTTTCCTATCCTGGTCAATGATTTTCTTCACTCTTGCAGCATTTTCACCACTGCACTCTGAGGATGGTCTTCCTGATCTTGGGAAGATCAGCACCATGGGAACGGCCACATTTAAACTGCCTACATCAGATTTTACAGAAGCATACGAAGGACAGAATTCCTCAAACACTGGTTTCATCTCTCTGTGTATTTCTGTAGGTGTTTTTCTTTGAAATTTCCAGAATTTTATCACAGTTCTGGTCATTGATTTCTCCATTGTTCTTACTTACCGTTAGAGTACCAGATCCGATCAATTAGGTGTGTTGCGCCATGCACCATACCGGGTAAACCCGTCGAGGAGAAAGATTCATAATTCTCACGTCCAGTACAAATTGAATGAGCTACATATGTGCCAAATTTCAACTTTTTCTTTCTACTTCTTCATAGTCAGGCTAAAGACTTATGACAAGCCCTTTCAATTTTAGCATCTGCCAATGTAATATTTTGCTTTCGAATTCTCCAAATCTTGCTGAAGTCGGATGTGTCGGACCGAAAAGTGCAAATATCGTATTCAAGCTGTAAACTACGAAACAACGCTTTCTCGTTCTTTGGGCTACTTTTTGCTACTTAAGCCCTTTTCAGGGTTTGGTAGCGGGAGATTGAGAACGAAAGAAGTCAAGCCAAACCAAATTCTCCAAATTTGGCAGAAAATGTAGTTAAAATGCAAACAGATAATCAGTGTGTCCAAAAAGGTGAGATTGTAAGAAATTCAAAACCATTCCTGAAATGTTTTTTTTAAATAATCACAAATATACCATTATGCTTAAGTAATCAACTACGGTCTACTATGACAGCAGAGATGAACGAGAACATTTGAAATCTTTCATTGTGGAGGGTAACTGACACTTGGTCGCCTCGATTTGATGCATCATTTGTTGACAGATGTCCACACGGTTAAGGCAGAATGACTGTACACAGTATCGAAAGAACAACTTATGTTCCATATTGTCACCGTATAGTTTATTTTTGTTGTACAGACAGCTAAGAAACTCGGTGTCGTGGTAAAGCGGTGCACAGATCTTCAGCAAAGTTCTTCTGGTTTTGTCACTTGTGCAGAGGCTTCTGAAGCTGACTGTCGAGTCCTGACATATCCGATCGTCCATTATAATGGCTGGCGTATTAAATATTATAAGAAAATACACATAAAGCTGTACATCGAAGCCAAGAGAATTTGCCTGGTGTGTTATGTTCGGTCCGGGAGGAGAAGAATTCAAACTTCCGTTCATAAATTTCACAGATGTAACAACATCTCTGTCAATGACCATTGTTACACCTGGAGTCATTTTTTCAACGTCTTCAGTTTCTGCAGGAGGTGGTCTTAACCGGATTGTTAATCCTACGCCATCTACTCTGGCAATTATGAAATTGTTTACCTTGTCAACGGAAACTGATATCGCGAATTTCGTGAAGTCAATTTGTATTTTCAAAGATGAGTACGTCATAGAATCCTCTAAGACTGTTGTTACGAATGTATACTCTCCACCACTAGCAGTGCCTTCTAGAAGCAGACTATATTTTCCGACTTTTGTTTCCGTCATTACCGAAATAATAACTAGTACATTAGATACGAAATATTCTCCTTTACGTGACACGATATTCTTGGCGTAGACCTCGGCACTGGCTCGTGTACTGTTGAAAGTGGCCATGGTGTAATGAAGGACCTTGTAACGGCAAGGGGTGGATAGCTTTAGGTAGTCACCGTCGAACGTTTTCAGGATTGGATCCAGCTGTAGAATGGCCACGACATCGCCTCGTCTGAAACAACCAATTTTGCCGTTGCCCACTCGTGGGGCTGTACATTGACATATGGCCTTTCTGTGCTCACATTTGGCAGTTGACATGCAATGGTGACCGGCCTTTCCGCACGGTGCTCCAGAATCTGTGAAAGGAATATAGAGTTATGTTAGCATATACGGAGTACTCTAACTGGTGGGATGTTATAAGTGGTGTGCCTCAGGGATCGGTACTGGGACCAATTTTGTTCTTGATATAAATATATTATTTGGATAATGATATCGCATCCATTTTTGAAAATTTGCGAATGACTTAAAAGTTATGCAGCAGGGTCTCTTCTCCGTAGAGTTGGATCTATTGAGATCAGATTTAGCTACTATTCATAAATGGTATGTGAGCTGAAGATGGTATCCATCCAAAAATGATATTTGAAATTAGAGACCAACTAGCAAAACCATTGGCTAAATTATGTTCTCAATCACTTGCAAATGGGATTGTTCCAAGAGATTGGAAAGATGCAGGAGTGATCCCCTTATTCAAAAAGGAAAATAAATCAGATCCAGTAAATTGTAGACCGGTGAGTTTAACAAGCATAATCTGTATATTGTTAGAATCCATAATCAAAGAAAACATTGTAATGCATCTAGACAGGTTTAATCAATTCAGAAATAGTCAGCATGGGCTTACCAGAGGGAGATCGTGCTTAACAAATATATTGGAATTCATGGAGGAGGTTACTAAAATGATAGATAAGGGGAAACCAGCGGATGTTATTTATCTAGATTTTGCAAAGGCTTTTGATAGAGAAAACTATTTAACAAATGAAAACCACATGGAATAAGTGGAGAAGTTGCCAAGTGGATTGAAAGTTGGTTAACGGGAAGAAGGCACGCAGTAGGCATAAATAAGGAGTACTCTGAGTGGTGTAAATTAAAAAGTGGAGTGTCACAGGTCTCAGTTTTTGGACCAATATTGTTCTTGATATTTATATATATATATATATATATATATATATATATATATATATATATATATATATATATATTTATATATATAAACGATTTGGACATTTGGTATAGAATCCATGATTGAAAAATGTGTGGACAACACAAAACTATATAGGAGTGTCTCATCTATAGCAGAAGTGGATATATTGAAGTCAGATAAAATTTAAGACTGGTTTGTGAAATGGCAAATAGAGTTTAATATAGATAAATGGAAAGTCATCCACATGGGTAGAGTCAATATGGAACATAATTACAGAATAGGCGAGAACAATATTAGAATAATAGATAAGGAAAGGGAGCTATAGGTTATAATAGAGCATACAGGTAAAGTGAGTGAGCAAGTCCAGGTAGCAGTGAATAAGGCAAATGCAATGTTAGGTATGATAAAAAGAAATATTAAACATAGGAGTAAGGAGGTGATTGCCAAACTGTATAAAGCATTACTTAGACCTAGATTGTGTACAGGTGTGGAGTCCTTATGGTAGAGGAGATATAAACATGCTGGAAAAGATGCAAAGAAGAGCGACAAAACTGATAGTGAGATTCCAGAATTACAGTTACAAGGAGAGACTCAGAAAAACCAGCGAACAGTGTCTAGAAAAGAGAAGAATTCGAGGTGACTTAATACATGTTTATAAGATAATCACAGGAAAGGTTAAATTAGACTATTACAAGTTTTTTTCAAAATACAACCACTAACGCGAACAAGAGGCCACAGATACAAATTAACTAAAGAAATATGCAGATTGGATACTTGGAAATATTTTTTTTAGTCAGAGAGTGGGGAATGCTTGGAATGCATTGCCTCGGGAGGTAGTGGGGGCAGGCACAGTTAATACATTTAAGAATAGATTGGATGCACATAGCTTTCAGAGCAGGGTAATACAAATTTAACTGGTTGTATACAAACTCTGATGAGTCTTCTAAACCAGTATAAAAACGTTAAGTTAAGTTAAGTCAAGTCAAAAGTGGCGAATGCTTGGAATGCATTGCCACAGGAAATAGTGGAGACAGTGTCAAATAATACATTCAATAATAGTTTTGATTCGCATGGTTATTTTATATCAAGTTAATGTAAAAGAAACTGGTTGTATACAGACTCTGCAGAGTCTTCCAAACCAGTAGAACGACGTTAAGTTTAGTTAATAAAGTTTTTAAAAAAACACACAAAAAACACTTGTTTTAGTATAAATAAAAGCGTCTACCGAAAAACATAGTGTTTGTATATTTACTTGTTAGCTAGCTGAAACAACCCTATGGGAGACGGCTGAAGCTTCAATAGAGATCTTAACTTACTTCCGTTTGTACGATACTCATTCTGTCCAGAAGTCTCTGCCACGAGTCCAGCAAGGGCTATCCATATAAGAAACGCCACTTTGGACATATTGAAAGTGAGTTGAAGAGCCCACACGAGATTGAATATGCTACTTTAATGTGACATGACGTGAGAGTTTTGGAGCTGTCAGCCAGACTTACTCGTGTTTGAACATAGAAGCGAAGACTCACGAAATTAGTGTATTGATTAGATGAGAGCGGTAATTAGGTTTTGCGTGGTTTAATTAATTAATGAAAGCCTTAGTACGTCATAGCTTGTTCATACAGCCTACTGAACTTGCTGTGGAACAAAAGCCAATTAATGTCTTGTTTATCTTTTGATTTTTTTCTTTTTCTTTTCCTCCTACTTCTTTATCGCTGTCATTATTATTTTAGTCGTCTTCTTCTTCAACTTCTTGGCTATCTTTTTTAAATCTCAACTACTTCTTCTATTTCTTCATCTTCTTCTTATTCCTTTTTTTAAACATATTTAAGCATTTTTTAATTTTATGTTTATTACCTTAAAGGTGGTTACGAAAGACGTCTTCTTCTTCGTCGTTCGTTCTAACACTCCAGCTACCAAGCCATGAAAATGAGTTTGTAAGTAGCATGATGAAGTCTGGAGAACGGAATGCGTTGTACCGTAGTTTACAGCTTGACTGCGATATTTGGACATTTCGATCCGACACATCCGACTTCGCCATGGCGTTTTGGGGTACCGAGTTAGCCTTCTCTCTTCGATCCTTTTTCCTTAGCCATCCTGCTCTATTAAAGCCTGTTATCCAGGATCACCACGTGGAGGTGGAGAAGAGTCTTTGCAATTCTGGGTCGTTGGCCTTGATGCTTTAGGTCGCTGACTGCTACAACTCACTGCTCAGAATCATGATCTGGAGCAGCGCATGAGCTGCAGTGGCCAGCGACCCATAGCTGACTGCTAACGTCAGGGCCAGCGAACCAGAGCTGCCAAGACCCTTCTACACCTCCACGTGGTGATCCTGGATAACAAACAGGCTGCAGCAGGGCAGACTGGCTAAGGAGAAGGGATCGAATAGGGAATGCTAACCTGGTACTTGCTGAAGTCGGATGTATTCGGCCGAAAGGTGCAAATATCGCAGTCAAGCTGTAAACTACGACTCAACGCATTCCGTTCTCTGGACTACATTCTGCTACTCTAAGCCCTATCAGGGTTTGGTAGTGGGAGATTGAGAACGAAAGGAGCCAAGAATCATGATCTCTCGAAAGAAGTCAACAAGAGCCACTGGAACATCAAACTATGCGAACAAAATGGAGCTGGATAACAACACTTTACGAAAGGTTCCATTCAACATAGCCACACAGGCTGATACATGGAATACTCAAGTGAAGAAAGAGAGAAGTAGACTCAAACATACACAGGGAAGAGTATGTGAGAAGGAACAAAGATTAAAATATTTCACCTGGAGAGAAACAGAAAGAGTAGCTGAGGACAGCGGTGGGATGTTGTCAATGATGGCAGTGATGAACTTTGATCGATTGATTGATTGATTGATCAAAGTAGAATAATTGTTAAGAATGCTTACCTCATCGTACAACGGGTGCGTAATTTAATCGCACCATACTTCACGTTTCTTAAATATAAATGGGCACTGTGTGTGTGTGTATGTGTGTGTTAGAGAAAGCGAGGTACGATGGACAGAACTTATTAAGTCATGAGAAATCTATGCAAAATTGTTCAGCTTACTTACTTGAACACTTGAATCATGGTATTCAATCATGCAAGGTTGCATGATGTCAGGTAACATAAATCTGCTTCAATCGGTGTCTGCCCTTCGCCCTGCAGTATCAAAATGGCCCAGAGGCGAAGTGCTGACCATCTCTCTATTTCATTGTTCATCTATTTGAAACATTGTTCAGCTTATATATGGACATTTTGTACGTTCTCTTCT
Organism: Ariolimax columbianus; assembly: GCA_036924085.1. NCBI lineage: Eukaryota > Metazoa > Mollusca > Gastropoda > Stylommatophora > Arionidae > Ariolimax > Ariolimax columbianus. Next base: position 30,408,396 of record JAVGWX010000008.1, on the reverse strand, counting down.
TTCCTTCTATTCTTTCGTTGTCTTCTTTTTGTACTGTTTTCTCTGCTTTATCTTTTTGGTCATTCTTTTTTGTTCCTCATAATCAACATCATCGTCTTCCATTTTCTTTTCCTTTTTCATTTATTTCTTGATCTCCGTTTTCATTTTAAAAATTGTTTTCCTTATCATTTTTTCTTTCTATTCTTTGTCATTTTCTTTTTTACTATTTTTATCCTCTTCTCTTTTTCTTCTTTCTCTCTTTCCTTATTCTTCTGCTCCTTCTCCAACATTATTATTCTGCTTTGTTCAACAACCAAAACATAGACATGAAAAGTTCGCGCATGGATAGAGCAGGTCTATTTGAAAATGATCTACATCTCGTAAACGTCAGAACCTGAGTGGTCAAACCTTCGTCCCAATGAGGCACGACTGGCGGCAGCGGACAGAGAGAGATGGCGTGGGTTTGTGGGAGTGTCTTCAAGTGTGCCCAAATGACGTGATGGGTTACGGGATGAACTCAACTGAACTGATAAAAAGTAAGGGATGCAGGCAAATATGCAGCACAGTGAATGAACTGACAGCAGCCATCGACTTATAGTTGATTGCTTTCATCAGTCAGAGAACCACATCTGACCAAGACCCTATTACACTTCCAAACGTCAGCTGTGGAAAGAGGTTGCGTTGGTCCAGTCTGGTTAAGAGAAAAATTATCAATGTGTGAAGGCAAACCCGCTACCCAAAAAAGCAAACTGAAATCGGATATGTCCGGCCGAAAGATGCAGATATCGTAGCCTCACTCTAAACTACTACACAGCGTCCTTTTCAGGACGAAAGCCGAACAGAAAGAGGAAAAAGAAGAAGAAGAAGAAAAATCGTGAAACGCATTCCTGATCAGCAGTCCCTGTGATATTTTATCTCCGTTCTTCCCAAATTTTCCCCATTTGTATCTTTTCGACATCCCCCAATCCACACCCCCCCCCCCCCCCTGATCTTCTCCTGCATTCTTTTACAATGAAAGAAATAATAGCTCTCTTGCCTTCTAATGAATATTTTGTAAAACGTGACTACGAAGGGTGTGCGTGAAACTAGCAACTTTATCAAACAAAGGGCTACAGAAACTACCATCTCAAGAGCACATTTTTATGCAAAAGCGCACTATTGTCTTGACACATTTGCCTCAAGGTCGCAGATCATAATACGGGCCAATAGTTGACATTGGTTCATATAGACCCTTATACCATAATATTATAATTAAATGTCAAGGTCAAAGAGAAGTGAGTAAAGAATTGGGGTTCTGTCTAGGGCTGGCAATCCTAACATAAATTTGCACATAAACTGAAGAAATTCGTAAAGCAATACAGACTGTTATACTAAAACACTGGATAAACACTGTTTATAATTTGTTTGTCCTCTCTAATATGCGCCTCCTTAGTTGCCTTTTGCGATTAGCCAATAGGTTACAGTGTAATATTCTCTGTTCTTTGTTTCCCTTTTTGCCCCCGGCAACGGCCAGAATAAACTGCTTATCCGGCGTGTTTCCACTTCATCTTATCGTTGTCTGTCACTTGGATTCCTGCACCCGACTGTTGGAGTGATGTGACGTTCTCTCAGTTAAGTTTAAGTACCATCTTTTCACCTTATGTGTTGACATCCTCCATTCTTCTAAGATTTGTCAGTTCTTTATTATTGTTATTTGTTGTCCCTGATGAAGGACGTAACCTAGGTTCGTGTCTCAGTGCGGTATCTGACCATATCCATTTATAACATCTTTTCACTTAATTTATTCATACTCAATAAACTGACTCGCACTTAATGACATTATTTTATCGATATATATTTTTTTTTGGTTCAACCTCGTTCCTTGGATTGATACTAAAGTTAAAGTTAAAGGCGAGGACTCGACTTCATCGCCGCTGGTCTTCCCAAATGGCTCGGTCTATTTCCACAGAACGGTATGCCGCCTGCCGAGAGTAGCGCACAAAGCACAAACTCCGTAGGTTCAGATTCGAACCTAGGGAACTCCGGAACAAATTGCCAACATGAACCGACCGCCAGCGTTCGAAATCGAACCCCGATGCAAACAGCTGGACCACTTCGCCAAGGAGATTATGTCTATATCCAATCAAAATCTTGTTAATTCCCCGAGAAACATAGATCTTCAACAAAAACACACCAAGCTATTTAATGTTCACCCGCTCATATCTATTCAAGTTTGTGTGGCTTTAAGTACTTGTTTATGCAGATATGATTACTCTGCCCCATGTCCACCTCTCCTTGGTCGGGTCTTATAACATGCGTGTCGAGTTACAGTCTTATTCTTCTTTGCTTCCATTTTGCATTCCGGTAACACTCGTAATGTCTGTCTATATTCAATATCCATATTGTCTTAGCTTTTCACTTAATTTAATGTCTTTTATCTGAAAAATAATGTCTCCGGGCTAGATATCGAACAATACTGTATACTGCTACTCGGTTAACGCTTATGTTTTGTGCCTAGAATGGTCTCGCGGAGAACAAAATAAGTCTGTCGTAATTTTCCAAACGATTCTTAAAAATTGACTGAAAGGATTGTGCATGGGAATTGCAACTTCATAATGTAACAAATTGTTACAGAGATCATCGCTGCTTGAGCATTTTGTTAGTGCTTTGATATACATGTCGATACTTGTCGTTCAATTCAAACGAATTAAAATGTATTTTGTACATTGTCTGTAACATCATCCGGGTTAGGGTTTGTGTTAGGGTTAGGTTAATGGTAGGGTTAGTCGTATGGATATGGTTAATGTTAGAATTAGCGTTAGTGTTTGGGTTAATGTTAGGGTTAGGGTCTTTGTGGGTGTTATGGTTAGTGTTAGGGATAGGGTTAGAGTTAGTGTTGGGGATCGGGTTAGGGTTAGGGTCAGTGTTCGAATTAGAGTCAGTGTTAGGGTTAATGTTGGGGTTAGGGTCATTGTGAATGTTAGGGTTAGTGTTAGGGATATGGTTAGTGATAGGGATAGGTTAGTGTTATTGTTCGAGTTAGGGTTAGTGTTAATGTTAGGGTTAGTGTTAATGTTAGGGTTAGTGTTAATGTTAGGGTTAATGTTAGGGTTAGTGTTAATGTTAGTGTTAATGTTAGTGTTAATGTTAGGGTTATTAAGGTAAGGGTTGAACTATACATTTTCATTGACAACGTTTCCAATTTAAAAAATAGTTGAATAAGAATGTATTTGAATGATCGGATGAATTAACGTGTACAATTTCAAGCGCCATTTTTGTCATATTCTCTAACCCTAACTCTAGCCTGCGTGGAAAAAAAGACAAGGTACACAATTCATTTTAATTCTAGTGAACCCAAGTGTACCCAACCTCCAATAAGTAGGTCAGCTGCAGTTAATGCATTCTGGTCTGGACGGATGGAATATTAAAGAAGACGAGCTTTATCTTGTACTAAAATAGCCCCTGTCCTATTAATGCCTGTCCGATATGCTTCATAATGTCTTGACATTTCTTTTGTAATATTTCTGTCTTTTGTTTGTAACCTTTTCTCGTGGCTTGTGAGCAAATAGCAGCCGTTCGGGGAAACTTGACTTTGAAAAACAATTGGGCCTGTGTTACAGTTTTTCTTTGCCCCCCATGTTTTCTAGTTGTGACTGTGTTTACAATTTCGTTTCCTTCCGCTCTTCATCTTTTTCATTACAGCTACTTTTCTGTTAGACAATTCTCACCATTACTAAAGACGGATAATGTTACACGTTGATTGTTCCGTTCTTCTTTCTTTGAGTACTTTTTGCTTCAACCATTTCTCTTTATATAAATATATGAGGCGATGGCGTGGGCTTGTGGTTAAGTGACACGGCTGACAACCCGAAGGTGCTTGGTTCGATCCCCATTACAGCACCGGCCGTTACCCCGAGGAAGCAAACCCTTAGAAAATGCATCATGAAGCAGACCCTTACATAAAAATGCATCCTGAAGTCGGATGCACTGGGCCTACATGCGCAAAATAAAAACCACAGTACAACGCACACCGCGTTGGTGAATAGATAAATAAGGCGAAAGTAAAAAAAACATTTTTTACAAATAAAAATATATTCGTAATCAATATCCCTGAGTCATAAGCTCTTAGGGAGACAAGATAATAGTGATGGTTGTCTCATGGCGGGTCTCTCCCTCCCCCCCCCCCCCTACTCACATGCATATACATACGTGTTGTTATTTGCCCATCGCAAGCCATGATGGCGACATCTTCAGACGGTTTTGTCTTGATGATGTAACTTGCGCTGTATTTAGATTATAGTGAGGAAGGAACTGCGCTGGTCATGCGCCTCACTCTCTGATCCCTAAATACCTTGAACCAGTGGCAAGACATAAGTCAATACAACTGAAGGTATCTCAGGATGCAGGTACTCTGGTCTCACCTCCCTAGAAACGTGACAGATTCGATCGCCCACCATTTCCGTTCATCATTTTGAGAGGCAAGTGCCTAATCTCTGAACCTCAGCGACCCCCGTTATTATATCGTCATTCAGTCCTGGAACTGGTTTGCAAGCTCAGGATTCCGTCTTTCCATTTCTGTCTGTCATCTGCAGCTGTCATCAGCTTAGCATAAGTCTTCGCCGCCATGCATCTCCATGCATGTGTCACAAAGGTATTTCTTGGACTCTCTTTCCTCTCTTTCCCTTTGTTCTGGCTTCCTAGGCTATCTTCAATGGGTCTCTCATGACGTAGGTTGTGGCCCAACTATGCAAGTCGTTGTTTTTAAATCTTTTGTAGCAGCTTTTTCTACTCACCCAAGTCTTCCAACACCCTTTCGTTTGATTTTTTCTCTGTCCATCTCAATTCATTCATCTTTCGATAACACCACATGTCAAAAGCATCAAAGTAATTCTCCTTTCTTCTTTTTTATTATCCATGTTTCAGAACCGTACAAAGCCACATATCAGATCTACATGTTGTCAGAATTCTTTTCCATATTTTAATATATATATATATATTGTAACGTAATGTCTTGCTACTAGTTTACAAGAGTCTAGGGTATGTATACAACCAGTTTCTATTACATTCACTTGTTTAAATATATCTATGCGCATCTAGTCTGTTCTTGAATGCATTAATTTACCCTGCCTCCACTTTTTTTGTTTTTGCGTTCGCCTTATATTCTATATTCCCCAAGGCGGTGTGCGTTGCACTGTGTTTTTATTTTGCGCCTGTCGGTCCAGTGTATCCGACTTCGGCATGTATTTTATTAAAAGGTCTGCTTCCTCCTGCATTTTCTAAGGGTTTGTATCCCCAAGGTAACGGCCGCTGCTGTGATTAGGCAGCGAACTCAGCACTTTCCAGCCGTGTCACTTAATCACTAGTCCACACCGTCCCCCTGCTGTTTCCACTATTTCTTGTGGCTATGCATTCCAAGCATTCACCAATCTCGGACAAAAAAAAATATTTTCTAATATCTAATCTGGTCCTTTCTATAGTTAATTTGTAGCTATGCTATGTTCTTGTACGTGGTTGTGTTTTGAAAAAACTTGTTATAGTCTAATTTATTCTTTTCGTTGAATATCTTAAAAGTCTGTATTAGAATCATCTCGAATTCTTTTCTTTTCTAGACACTACATAGACACTTGCACGTTTAATGTTTGGCATAAAATGTTCAGCACGAACAAAAATTCAACTTATTGTTCTGGCCGGAAAAGTTACAAAACAAATCACAGAGCTCTTCCCCCCCCCCCTTTCCCCCCAATCCTGGTGTAACTTTCAGCGGCTAATTAAAGATTCTCAGGAGGTTGTATTGTTGTGACATATTGTGTCATGTTGGCCTGTATTAACGATAACAAACTGCGTGATCTTAAGCATAATGTCACAGTATATCTTTGGCACGTTGAGGAAATCAGTTGTTATCGTTACATGATATTGTCCATTGTGAAATCTCCAAGGCAAGAGGTGGAGTTTAATGTTGAAAAATGTACAGTCATCCTCAGGCAAAGATCAAGTAACGAATATATTTACATGATGGGAGATAACAATGTTAGGCGAATAGAAAAGGAACAGGGCCCTATGTGTTATAACAGATCGTACAGGTGAGGTGAGGGAGCAAGTCCAGGTGGCAGTGAAAATGACAAATGCAATGTTGGGTGTGATAAAAAGAAAAATTACACATAGGAGCAAGTAAATAATAGTCAAACTGTGTAAAGCATTAGTTAGACCTAGATTGGAGTACTGTGTACAGGTGTGGGGCCCTTATCAGAGAGGGGATATAAACGGTGCTAGAAAGGATACAAACAAGAGCTGCAAAACTGATCGTGGGATTTTAGAATTATAATGAGGAAAGACTAATAAAAACTGGTCTACAGTGTCTAGAAGAGAGAAGAATTCGAGGTGACTTAATACCGGCCTAGTTTCTAGAGAAGAGAAGAATTCGAGGTGACTTAATACCAGCCTAGTTTCTAGAGAAGAGAAGAATTCGAGGTGACTTAATACCGGCCTAGTTTCTAGAGAAGAGAAGAATTCGAGGTGACTTAATACCGGCCTAGTTTCTAGAGAAGAGAAGAATTCGAGGTGACTTAATACAGGCCTAGTTTCTAGAGAAGAGAAGAATTCGAGGTGACTTAATACCGGCCTAGTTTCTAGAGAAGAGAAGAATTCGAGGTGACTTAATACCGGTCTAGTTTCTAGACAAGAGAAGAATTCGAGGTGACTTAATACCGGTCTAGTTTCTAGACAAGAGAAGAATTCGAGGTGACTTAATACACACTTATAAATTAATCAATGGAAAGGATCAATTAGACTGCACCATGTTTTTCAAAGTTTACCTCGACTTCCCCGTAGTCCTCTCTGGAAAGGGGTTATTTCATGGCAGCCTGAATTACGAGGTAAGGGATCGACGCGATCCTCGAAGGAGTGAGCGACACACAGATGAAGCCAAGCATGGCACTTCCACTTGGAGAACAACAGGATCCACGTTCATCACACGCTCAGGATGTGAGGAAAGCTACAACAAACCGACACTTATTGTCCTTTTCAGGACGTACAAAAGATAAAATCTACCACTCGTGGGAATTCCACAACATCTATCGATATTGCTATCTTATCTATCAATCTGCCGCACTGTTTGTCTGAAAAGAAATCAAAAAGAGACATTTTGCAACAACTCGGTATAGCAGAAAACTGGCTTAGAGATAACATCACAAGGAAGTAGTTAGGTGCAATGCTTGGCTAAATCTGCGTGTTACTCACTACTACGGGGATCACATCAACCTCACCTTGTTAGCCACTGTTGTCCTCGACAACAGCCCGTTTCCAGGATGACCAACGAGGAGGTCAGGTGAGGGTCTTGGCCAGTATATTTCTCCTGACCCTGGTTAACATTGATCAGTGTGTTTTGCCTGACTAGACGTTAGCCCCATCGTCCAGTCAGGTGAGGGTCTTGGCCAGTATATTTCTCCTGACCCTGGTTAACATTGTTTGATCAGTGTGTTTTGCCTGACCAGACGTTAGCCCCATCGTCCCAAGTAGTTAGGTTATATTGATCATACGTATAGAAACAATGGCTTGGAGAGGCAGATAGTGGGAGGTACGGGGCCTGGGTAATAAGGAAGTAGTTGTCCCAGGAGAGACAGCATTAGGACATGTCTGTAGTTTGAAGATGTTCGTATATGAAGCTGGTCGTCCTGTCAGAAATCGAGATGTGTTCAGGGCTGCTGTGAAAGAGACTTAAGTTTTTTAAAGAATATGTCACATGACATGACATTTACCACACATACACACGCCCCCCCCCCCCCCCCCCCCCCACACACGCACACACACACACCCACACACACCGACATATACAAACTTATAAACACACATATTTGTACGCAGAAACACAAACGAATGTATGTATATACATTCGTTTATGTTTCTGTATACAAATATGTGTGTTTATAAGTTTGTCTCACATCTATTTTGTCTATTTATCTTGTTTGCTTATTAGTCTTGGATTGTTCTAATATCTCACCATTCTTAGTGGTCCTTATTGTTGTCTTATTTGCGCGAGTTGATAGTATCATCACTTAACTGCCATTTTTACACGGCTTTCCAGTTCAATTGAATTAACCTTCGCAAGAATAGAATATCCCATTCTAACAGCATCAAACACGTACTGATGTCGCACGTTCTGTTTACTGAGATAGAACTTATGCTCACTGTGAAATTCTCTTGGCATGGTATCGCGACTTCCTGGTTGATCTAAGCCAGGTAGATTCTCGTTCAAGTCTCGAACGACGTGACCTCAGTGTAATGTAGTGCAACAAGATGGCGGTTCTCATTCAAAGGCAGAAAGATGGTCGATGTAACTAAGAGGTTGTCAATATTCAAGGTTGAAGAGAGCGTGGCTTGACTATAAGCAGTTAAAATGACATGCACGCACACACGCACGTATCGACGCACACACACACACATACAAACATAACGAAAACAACCATTTGATTCTATGTGTTCCTTCTCCGGCCTTCGTCATGAAAATGATGTTTTGAGGTTGTAGCATAGTTTACAGCGAGACTGCGATTTTTGCGCCTTTCTGTCCTACACATCCAGTTTCAGCACGACAATTTTGGGACCAGGTGTGTCCACTTTCTGCGATCTCTATTCCCTTAACCCTGATTCATGCATCCAGCTTTGGCTCTCTGGCTGCTGTCAGCTATATCAGTAGACTGCATCTTCGGATCCGAGATTGAGAAAGAACGAGGAAGAAGAAGAAGAATTTGAAATTGTGAATAAATTTGAAAAGTTTCTGAATCATTTACATAACATTGTAATCCAATTTGACAACTTGTCCAATCATTTATATAAAATTGTACAGTTTTTGTGACGACTTAATTTCTTTCGATTTCCCCAAATTCCCTAAAGCAATTAAAGATATTCTCGCTAATAGTATTCTTAATTTGATATCAGTACCTTCGACCTTGTCCATATTGCTACCAAGATATATGAATGAATTTACCTATTGTAGTAACCTGTCTCACAGTACAATCTGATTGTCGCTATGCGATTTTATTCTCATAATCTGCCGGTTTTTTTTTCTCAATGTATCATCAAACCTAATTTCAGTAACCATTCATTAAGCATATTAATTTAATTTGGCATTTGATTGTTGTTTAAGTGACAGACGAGCCAAGCCATATCAGCAAAGTCCGAATTATCAAGTCATTTTGTAAAAAGTCATCGGACGTCGAAGTCGAATTCTTCATAATGCAGTCATAACAAAAAGTGTCCAGACATTGGCATAAATCTTTGAACTGCGAACGCTGTGGCTTTTGAGGGTGCAATATTCGCCCCTTTCTTTGTATGGATCAAAACGAACGCATGATGAAGAAGACAGCTTATTATTAATAATACATGAACCCAACGCAGATATATAGAGCAATGAAATAATAATACATGAACCCAACGCAGATATATAGAGCAATGAAATAATAATACATGAACCCAACGCAGATATATAGAGCAATGAAATAATAATACATGAACCCCACGCAGATATATAGACCAATGAAATAATAATACATGAACCCAACGCAGATATATAGAGCAATGAAATAATAATACATAAACCCAACGCAGATATATAGACCAATGAAATAATAATACATGAACCCAACGCAGATATATAGAGCAATGAAATAATAATACATGAACCCAACGCAGATATATAGACCAATGAAATAATAATACATGAACCCAACGCAGATATATAGACCAATGAAATAATAATACATGAACCCAACGCAGATATATAGACCAATGAAATAATAATACATGAACCCAACGCAGATATATAGAGCAATGAAATAATAATACATGAACCCAACGCAGATATATAGAGCAACGAAATAATAATACATGAAACCAACGCAGATATATAGAGCAATGAAATAATAATACATGAACCCAACGCAGATATATAGACCAATGAAATAATAATACATGAACCCAACGGAGATATATAGAGCAATGAAATAATAATACATGAACCCAACGCAGATATATAGAGCACTGAAATAATAATACATGAACCCAACGGAGATATATAGAGCAATGAAATAATAATACATGAACCCAACGCAGATATATAGAGCAATGAAATAATAATACATGAACCCAACGCAGATATATAGAGCACTGAAATAATAATACATGAACCCAACGGAGATATATAGAGCAATGAAATAATAATACATGAACCCAACGCAGATATATAGAGCAATGAAATAATTCTGAAATATCGGTGCAGTTTACTTGAATATTTAAGGGGGAAAACACGCACACTTTTTTAGAATCTTCTGGTGAAAACTTAAAAAATATGTTTGCTATAAATGTAGTAAGTATTCAGAGCCCGGCTTTTATTTCATATTTGTTGGGAAACATAACGAGTGATTGGCATTAGAAGCAAAAGAAAAGTAAATGGAATTTAATTATTGAATACTTTTGAAATAAAAGCGTTTTTTCTTGTAAATATTTATTTTATTTTGAAACCAGACACTTGAGTGTCTATAGTATCGGTCTGAGTTTACATAATTATTTATATTACAATCTCAGATTCACTATTCCTTCACAAGTGTGTTATCAGTACATTAATTTACCAATAGTAATTAAGTGCTCATCTGGTACTGTGTATATCGTCGGTGTATACATGAGTAAGAGGAAAATATCCTACTCTTCGATTATCCATTCGTGTTCGGAAATCGATCACGAAAGAGTAAAGCATGAGGCATTAAATTATTGAATTTTTTTAAAGATATATATTAATATATCACAACGACATATAGCGTAACAATTTAGCCATTGTACAATATAGCTGTATATTATTTCGATGTTTTGTCTTCTTCTTCCTCTTCTTCTTCGTCGTTTGATTTCAAACCCCCTCTACTGAGTCCTGAAAAGTGGTTTGCAAGTAGTAGGATGTTGTCAAAAGAACGGAATGTGCTGTTTAGTAGTTTACAGCTTGACTGCGATATTTGTACATTTCAGTCCGATACATCCGACTTCATCATGTAATTTTTGGGTACCGGGTTAGCCTTCCCTCTTCGATTCCTTCTTCGTAGCCAATCTGTCCTGTTGCATGCTGTTATCCAGGATCACCTCGCAGAGGTGAAGAAGAGTCTTGGCAGCTCTGTGTCGCTGGCCATGACGCTAGCAGTCAGCTCTGGGCTGCTGGCCGTGATACGAGCCGTCAGCTTTGAGTCGCTGGCCCTGACGCTAGCAGTCATCTCTGGGCTGCTGGCCGTGATACGAGCCGTCAGCTCTGGGTCGCTGGCCCTGACGCTAGCCGTAAGCGTTGGGTCGCTGGCCCTGACGCTAGCAGTCAGCTCTGGGTCGCTGGCCCTGACGCTAGCCGTAAGCTTTGGGTCGCTGGCCCTGACGCTAGCAGTCAGCTTTGGGTCGCTGGCCATGACGCTAGCAGTCAGCTCTGGATTGCTGGCCCTAAAGCTAGCCGTGAACTTTGGGTCGCTGGCCCTGACGCTAGCTGTCAGCTTTCGGTCGCTGGCCATGGCGCTAGCAGACAGCTCTGGGTCGCTGACCCTGACGTTAGCAGTCAGCTTTGGGTGGCTGTCCCAAACGCTAGCTGTCAGCTCTAGATCGCTAGCCGTCAGCTCTGGATCGCTAGCCGTCAGCTCTGGATCGCTGGCCCTAAAGCTAGCCGTGAACTTTGGGACGCTGGCACTGTCGCTAGCTGTCAGCTTTGGGACGCTGGCACTGTCGCTAGCTGTCAGCTTTGGGACGCTGGCACTGTCGCAAGCTGTCAGCTTTGGGACGCTGGCACTGTCGCTAGCTGTCAGCTTTGGGACGCTGGCACTGTCGCAACCTGTCAGCTTTGGGACGCTGGCACTGTCGCTAGCTGTCAGCTTTGGGACGCTGGCACTGTCGCAAGCTGTCAGCTTTGGGACGCTGGCACTGTCGCTAGCTGTCAGCTTTGGGACGCTGGCCCTGACGCTAGCTGTCAGCTTTAGGACGCTGGACGCTACAGTTCAATAAAAGAGGAACGTCGCAAACCCCAAACTGACGACAGAGATATACATGAAGAAATGAAGACAATGATAACATTGAACTTGAAAGACACGAGGCATAAAGAGCATCCATGATCTGATTTATCATAATCATGGCATTCTTTGCGAAGAAGAGATCAAGTGACATTTTTCAGCACTGCAGACTGAAAAATCATCTGTTCAACAAATACAAATTTGTGGGGAGAACAAACAAACAGTAGACCATGCTCTGCATGTCCACCGGCTCCACTAGAGGAGCAGAGTGACTACATGACACTCCCCAACTCAATTGCGAGATAAAATGTATGACGGCAAGACAAGCCTAGGAAAGACCACTGGGTTTATAGGGGAAATAGACGGCGACGAAGAAGAAAATAAAGAAAAAGAAGAAAAAAGAAGAAGTAGAAGAAATAGAAGAAGTAGAACAAAACTTAAAAGAGGTCAATACGTGGGTCAGTTTTGACCAATCGCATCCTTCAAACGTTGGTTCGAAGCCAAAGATACAGTAGTGCATGAATCGACAGCAGCCAAAGTCTCATAGCTGGGTGCTTGCATCAGTGTACGCTAACCACAGCTGACAAATACCATATTCCGTCTCCACGTAGCGGCCAAGTGAACAAGATGCACAAGTCACTCATGCAGTCAGCCTCGTTGTAAAACTATGACACAACCTCGCGTCCTTTTTAGTGCGACGTCGAAAAACAGAAACAAAGGTTCGTTCGTACCTCATCCAATCAGCGATGTTCTATTATAAGACTTGTCCACTTGTCAGATTCCTATTCGTCTCGTTCTCCCAGTTTTTTTCCCTCCATTAGGTCTTCATGTGAACTCCAGTTCTCTTTATAATGGTTACTGTAGTGGATTTCTGTACAGTTGTGTGTGAAAGTTCGCTTCTGTGGACCAAGCTCAGTACGCAATTAGCTAAGCGCATAACAATCTTGTAGGATTTGTTCGGCTGCGGCATCTACAATCATGGAGATGTAAAATCCTTGAAATCACGTTCAAGTCTCGTGGAAGCCTTGTATAAAAACATTATTATATCTTCTGCTCAAGTTCGGCTAAGTTTATTTTCATTTGTTAAATAAAAACAACTTTTTCCTGATCCTTAGCTAACTCCTGGAGACATTTGGAAGAATCCCGGTTGAGAAACCCTGTCTGTTGTATACACTTAACTCGATTCCAGAAAAAAACAACTTGGAAATGTGAGTTTTTTTTTAAAAACCATTCGAATCTTTATTTTTAAAACTACCACCCATTACGTCTGTGCCCCCCCCCCCCTTTTTTATTTCCAACGACCAACACCGTACATGGCCTTTTACGAAACAAACTAACACCGTTAAGTAAGAGATGTCTCAACTGATAAATAACTTTCTCGGCCATTTTAAAAGCCCAGGGCTTTTAACGGCTCTTTTTTTGTACGTCTCATTATGTTTATCTATCTATCTATCTATCTATCTATCTATCTATCTATCTATCTATCTATCTATCTATCTGTCTGTCTGTCTGTCTGTCTGTCTGTCTGTCTGTCTGTCTGTCTGTCTCCTTCGCTTTCTCTCTCTCTCTTTCTCTCTCTCTCTCTCTCTCAGCCACTCCTCTTCTACCCTATGGTGCAACGATTGACCACAGACAATACCAGAATAGATGGCATAATAGCACCCAGCTGTCTTCTTTTCAAAGTGGTTAGTTTAGTCCGTGGTCCCTCCTATGTCCTGTTTTGTCTGTCCGTCTATCTTTCGGCCGTCCCATCTATCCAAATCACATTCACTTCTCTTCCGGTATTTGTTCATGTGACCGATTTAATCTGTGTCTGTGGAAGTGACTGAACTAGTCGTATCTGATTGGTCCGAATTTTAAGACTGGTTACTTACTTGACTTTTTCTTGTTCAAGAAGAAAAAACAATAAAACCATTGAACCTTCTTTTGTGAATGTACGATACTTTGTTTTTGTTCGACGTGAGCCGTATGTAGGATATAGTCGACAGTAAGCACTTAACTCTTGTTAGCGTTGTTGTTATTGTTGTTGTTGTTGTTGCTGAATGCCCACAATGAGTAGGATTACTTTTGTGTGCGCCCTAACAAGGACGTTAAGTGGCGGGATGTTGTAGCTTTCCTTACATCCTGAGCGTGCGGATGAGGATGGACCGCGGTCATCCAGGCGGCTGTGCTATGCGTGGCTTCATCTGCGTGACGATCACTACTACGGGGATCACAGCGATCCACATCTCGTCAGCCAAGATGCCTTAGAAACAGCATGTTTCCAGGGAACGCTACATGGAAGAGAGACTGTGGTCTTGGTCAGTGTATTGTGCCTGACCCTGACACAACTACATGGTCAGTATGTTTTCGACAAAAGCATTCATCAGAGAAACGTACAGTGCAAAATGGAAAAAAGACCACCCTGGCCACATAGAAAACGATACCTACTATCAACTCTCCAGGCGAGACCAGGTGATAATCCTCCGGCTACGCACAGGCCACAACAGACTTAGATGCCATCTGTACAACAAGTTCAAGATTGGCACTACAGACCTTTGTGCCTGCGGCACAGCCCCCATGAAGGCAGAACATATTTTACAGTCCTGTCCACTGTATACCGACAAAAGAAGTAGCATTTGGCAACAGCCAGTGTCCTTCCACGAGAAGCTGTACGGAAGTGTACAGAGCCTTGAGTCGACCGCTGCCTTCGTTAGAGTCATTGAAGTTGAGGTCTGAAGATGAACGAGGAGGAAGAAGAAGAAGAAGTATGTTTTCTTTAACTGGACTAGCGTCCTAGTTCCTATTATTCAGATATATACTCGAGGGAATGCTAACCCGGTACTCAAAAAATGCTTGCTGAAGTCGGATGTGTTGGACCGAAAGGTGCAAATATCGCAGCCAAGCTGTAAACTACGACACAACGCATTCCGTTCTCTGGACTACATTCTGCTTCTTAAGCCCTTTCAGGGTTTGGTAGTGGGAGATTGAGAACGAACAAAGAAGAAGAAGAAGATATATACTCTCAGTATAAATGACATGAACAATTAATTAAATTTCTCCATAAATAGGTATAGCTGGTAAACACATAAGACTGCTTAGTAATCTGTACTGGGAACAAACTGTATCCGTAAATCAGGAAAGATATGCTCTCCAAGTATAGATGTAAAAAGAGGAGTGAGACAAGGATGTGTATTATTCCCTTGTCTTTTTAATATCTACACAGAACAAATATTCCAACAGATAGAGGGGATGCCAGGGTTTGTCATTGGAGGAGTAGCAATGAATAATCTTAAATATGCGGATGATACAATTTTGATGGCAAAAAGTGAGCAAGAATGACAGGAGCTTGTGACAACAATATACACAATAAGTCAAGAGTTTGGATTAGACATAAACATAAAGAAAACAAAGACTACGGTAATTGGAAAAAAGTGGCAAGAAACAATGTATACCGGAAAAAAAAGATCAACTGCTGGAACAGGTATAGAGTTTCTCCTATCTAGGTCATATAATATCGGAAAAAGGCAGCTGTGAAAAAGGGATCAGAAAAAGAATAGGTATGGTCAAGATGGTATTTAACAACTACCGACACAAACTGACATCCAAACAGATAAACCATTATTGAAAATGAGAATTGTCAGGTGTTATGTATACTCGTCACTACTTTATGGCGCAGAAACATGGACATGGAATAACACGTTGAAAAAGAGTATTGAAGACTTCGACATTTGGGTATATAGAAGATTATGCTGCATTTCTTGGAAAGAGAATAAAACACATTTGGAGGTATTAAAATAGTTTGGGGGGGGGGGTGAAAAGAGAATTAATGACCAAAATCAGGGTTAGACATTTACGTTATTTTAGTCATGCAAAAAGACTTACCTCCTTGTTGAAGATCATACTGGAGGGTAGGGTGGAAGGCAGTCGTCAAAGAAGGAGACAACGTTGTAAGTGGGTGGATAACATCCTGTCAGATTGCAAGAGATAGAGTACATTGGAGATTCATTGCAGTCGACCTTCGATGCAGAAATGGCACTTCAACTGAACTGAATAGATGGCAGTTGTCCTCTGGACGTCTACTTTCAAATAAAATATCCCACTTCCCACCCATAGTCACATTTGTCCACTTTTTACAACCCCCCCCCCCCCCCCTCCCATGTGGATGTCTTATGCGGAAACCCCAAAACATGTGAAACGGTTTACAGTACGTCCGTACTCTTTTTTCCTGTATTCCGGAACTAATTCTTGGTCTCGCGCGTCTGCATGCTGCTTATAATGCCGACCTATTATACACCATTCAACCTGATATTCAAGCTAATTTAGTGTGACCTGTCTGGGACCCGGGTTACTTAATGTGGAGGAAATAATAATACCACTGGACCTCCGTGATATGTTGCTATTGTGACTAAAGAGGGTAGTGAAGTTGTGTTCGTGGAGAAAAAGTAGAAGAAAAACAAGAAGAAGAAGAACAAGAACAAGAAAAAAGAAAGAAAAAAGGAACAAGGAAGAGGAACAAGATAATTAAAAAGAAAAAGAAGAAGATCAAGAAGAAGAAGAGAATCACAAATGTGACATTCTGCAGATTGTTATATTTGATCATTTCTCAAAGTTTATGTATACAATGCAAAAAGTCTCGATCAATATTTTAGCACTTTCTGCTCTATATTTGCTAATTGAGTTGAACAGCACACATACGATCTATTGGCAGAGCTATTAGAGAGCTTGTTTTCAGGCAGTCTGCTTTGATTACCCAGCTATAAAATGGGCAGACAAAACATCGAGCAAAGGAACTGGTCTAACCATCTCGTGTAAGATGTTTTTTAGCTCTTTTTATCTTTATCTTGTCAGACGATAGTAAGTTGCGCTTTGAAAAAAAGGGATGTAACTACCGTTCATGACGATAGCGAATGGGAGTCGCAAGATCAATCCAAGCAGAGAAACGCCTTCCGCAGTATGTGCAAGGGAAATCATCACTCTTTGCTTCATCGCATGGTGTGGTGTGTCATCTCAAATTCTGAGTCCTTAGCGTACCTGCAATCAGTATCTTCTTTATCCGTATTCCATTCTTAATCTTGCACCTCCATGCAACACGATGCATTACGTCTTGTTTCCGTGATTCCAAATCGATGTCTGCATCTTTAATATCCCATTTGCACACATTCTTGTACCGAAGTAGTGACCGGCTCTGAGACCTTTCTCCACAAAGAAGATCCTTTGGTATCATGTAGGAAGAAATCTTGTAGACCTGAATGTAACATTTCAAACCCCAAAGCGGGCTGTATTTAATAGTTTCATCAATAACATACGTCTGCATATTTGATCCCTTTCCATTCCGCTTGTCCATCTCTGTCCACTGTTGATTGACTCGGCCTACACTCTCCATCACGGTCCCGCTCATGCATCACTGGTTAGGACAAATTGAAAAAAAAACATCATCCTTATTGAATGCAGCCTGTGACTCACTCATTGTGTTCATGGACGATCGACGCGATGGGCCCTTTTCACCTAAGCAGACTATCTACATACCTACCTACCTCTATAAATAAATAACATATTATACAGGAAAAATCCAAGGTGGTTTTAATATAGGTTTGTATGGATAATCAATAGAAAGAATACATTAGACTTTAACGGGTTTTTTTATTCGAAAGTACAGCCGGCTACGTGAACAAGAGGCCACAGTTACAAATTAGATAAAGAAAGGTTCAGATTAGATATCACGAAATATTTTTTTTTAGTAAGGGAGTGGTGAATGCGTGGGATACATTGCCACAAGAAATAGTGAAGTTAGTTAGTTAATGCATTAAATAATAGATTTGATGCAGTTATTTTTAGATCGATAGATCGAGGGGAGTAGAACAAACTTGTTATATACAGACTGTGCAGACCCTTGTAAACCAGTCTAAAGACATTGTTATTCATTTTGTCAGGGATAAAAAGAAGCAGATCAAAGCACGCGCGCGTACTTGGCATTTGTGATTCCAACATGTCTGTACTTTATAGTGCGTGACGATACTTCGGTGCCACGTCACTATTATCAAGGTCATGGTCAACATACTGACCGAAACCACTAACACACGTGCACGCGATCCACCTGGAAACAGAATGGGCTACAGAAGTCTGAACAATGGGGAGGACGAGCTTGGGTTCGACAACATATATAACTTCACAGACCCATCGTCTGCAGTACACTTCGGGGTAAACAGAGCTACAACAGAGTAAATCCACCCAGAGTGAAGAACTCTGCACCATTACCCTAAAACAACAACATCGACATTATATTATTGATCTCCTTGGCGCCTTTGTTCATTCAGTGGTATCAGTTTTTTTTATCAGTATCGGTGATTGCGAACGCCATTTGTTTTCAAGTATATTACTTAACACACACACACTTTCTTACACCCCCCCCCCCCCCCCACACATATATACGGGTCAGCCTAATAAAATAACACAACCAACTTGCTTAATTTATTGTGCACTGGTTTAAACCATGGCATATCTAGAATTTGGCTAAGATTAAACCCTATTGAAGAATTCGTGTTATTTCTTGATTATGATGCTATTGTACGTCCGCGTCGAAGGCTGGGTGAAATAGACCTACAACATGGTCCGCCTGGATTTTTGTGTATAACAAGGACAAGAATAGCCAGTCCCACAGAGAGCATGTAGTTAGAAGCTACTGTGTGACATGGTATAACACCGGCCATGGTTAGGTGGTTTGATTAGAGCAGTATTGATGTCGCTTAACAGGCCGCTGGTCTACTTTGCTCTAGTGTTTGAGTCTATTAAGACGGACTCGCAAATCGGTTAACCAACCTCCGCGGCACTTGTCTCCACGCAACGGAGTAATAAGCTGCTTGAGCCTAGCCCGCTAAACAGGAAATCCTCCTATTGGCTACATCCAGCTCACGGCGTGGCTGAAGCATGCGCAGGTCATCAGCCCCTGTAGAAATACAGATCGACTAAGAGACTAAGACTAAAACATTCACTTTTCTTTTTTCTTTGATGTTACTATCCGACAAACTGTTCTTAGTCCATATGTTGATATTGCTCTCCCACTTATAGGGATGTCTTCCTCTTGTCTGTCTACCTTCAACATTTCACTTCAGTATTGTTTTCACCAGATTACCGTATCTCTTTATATGCCAAAACTATTTTATTAGGCTTATTTTTTTTGTTTTTCAGTATTTCCCTTCCAATTCTGAATCTCGTCACGGCTTCATTATTTGTTTGCCTTTCTATCCACGAAATTCGATCCAGTCTTCTGTATAATCGAATTTCAGCGGCATTAATTTTTTCCTCTAACTGTTGGCTCATCGTTCACGTCTGCGAATTTTACGGACAAATACGAAGCCAGATGATAATGGTTTTTTTGAAACGTCAATCTACAAAGGCAGATTTTTATATTCGAAGGGAAAAAAACAACAAATCAGTTTGAGAATGTTAAGAGAAGAAGAGTGTTGAAGTATACTGTAAGAACAGTTGAAATTGTTAAAAAGAACGGACAGAGAAACAAGAAATTGAGATGATGTTAGACAGTACAACATAATGACGCGGAGAAAGGGAGCAATATAGTGGATAAAAGGGAATAGGGACATGGCATGAAGGAAAGCCGTGATCGTTTATGCCGAAAAATGATTGTGTAAGTTTATTGTTCGTGTGATACTGGAGCGCAGTTTAGAACCGGAGAGGAATTAATCTTATAACTAAATTGAAGGTTTATGCGGCAGTCGTCCTACCAACTCTTCTGTACGCCTGTGAAATGAAACTTGGACTGTGTACAGTCGACATGGGAGGTAGCTTGGCCACTTTCATATGGGCTGCCTAATGAAACTGCTGAACATAAAATGGCAAGATAGGATCACAGATGTAGAAGTTATTTCGCGGACTGGCATGGCAAGTATCTACACAACTTTGTGCAAATCGCAGCTCAGATGAACTGGCCATGTTGTCCGCATGTCAGATGAGCGGCTTCCAAAGAAAATGTTCTATAGCGAACTTGATTCAGGTAAGCGAGCTCGCGCTGGTCAAATAGAACGTTACAAAGACACTCTGAGAGCCTCACTGAAGAACTGGGAGATTGACCTTGATAATTGGAAGACTATTGCTGCTGATAGCTCTGCCTGGCGTAGTCAAATCTCCTCTGGCGCGACGCATATGGAGCAGACAAGAATCAAGGAAGATGCACGGAGACGAGCGACACGTAAGACAAGAGACGAGTTGCCTCCGTCTGACTCAGACGATGTTTCTCTGCCCTCAGTGTGACAAATGCTTTTGGGCTCGGATTGGTTTGATCAGCCACCTACGAACCCACACAAGCATTGACAGATGACAATGTGGTCCTCTTCGGAAACGATGGACAAACAACAACTGGGGCTCAAAAAGTGTTGGAGCACACTGTAAGAACGGACGATATTGCTAGAAAAACGGACAGAGAAACGAGAAATTGAGATGATGTTAGGCAGTACAATATAGGGGCGTGGAGAAAGGGAACTAGCTGATCAAATGCAGTAGAGTCATGACGCAGATTCATGTACGTATATGCCCGATAATTATTATTTAAGTATTATCTTTCGTGCGATACCGGGGCTCGTAAGGGAATCATTAAAGTGACACTGCAACCTGCCATGCATGTCTTAAGAGGGGTCTGAAGTGAATTGTGCATGGAACCGGCTACTTCATCATGGTATTATTGTTATGGAAGCCATTTATTCTGAGTTATTTCAACTTTCGTCGATATTTCATTGTTGGCCGGTTACAGTGGTTCTTATTACATCCCAATGTATACCCGAACATGTGCACCGTGGTTTTTCTGGCTGTAGTGCAAAACGATGCTCCTCGTCAAGCTCACCACTACGGGGATTACAGTATCGACCCCTACCACGTTGATCAAACTGTCGTGCCCTATCCTGTTTCCAGTAACCCGACGAGGATTTGAGGTGGGATCTTAGTCAATGTGTTTCACCCGACCCAACGTAAGTCTTCGCTCCCAGTCCATTCTGTAGAAACGCGTCAAGTCCAGCAAAATTGAACATGTGTTACTAACACAGGTGCTATGTATTTATATATTCGTCATTATGTTGTCAATATGTTAAAGGGTATACATTGGGGATGCCTAATTAATCAGAAAGCGCAACGAATATATGTTTTAGCAGAGAGAGAGAGAGAGAGAGAGAGAGAGAGAGAGAGAGAGATAGAGAGAGAAAGAGAGAGAAACGGGAAACTTCGTGCATAGTAAACAGTGATGTACTGAAAATCGACTTATAGACGACGACGACGACAACAACACCAATGTTTGCTTGGACATCAGTGACCTGTTCTGCATCGACCACTGCTACCACCAAGTACTGCGCCCAAGTGACCTGTTCTGCATCGACCACTCTACCACCAAGTACTGCGCCCAAGTGACCTGTTCTGCATCGACCACTGCTACCACCAAGTACTGCGCCCAAGTGACCTGTTCTGCATCGACCACTGCTACCACCAAGTACTGCGCCCAAGTGACCTGTTCTGCATCGACCACTGCTACCACCAAGTACTGCGCCCAAGTGACCTGTTCTGCATCGACCACTGCTAAAACCAAGTACTGCGCCCAAGCTGCAATTTTCATTGAACTTCCAATATACCAGATGATGGTTTTAATGGTAAGTGTGTCGACCGAGGTCCCTGCGGACTTTTTGAGGGGAGCGGAGTACTCAGCTGGGCGACGGAGGCCGCAAGGATTAAAGACATCACTCAGTGTGTGAGCGATGTTTCTTGGGCATGTTGCTACCCGGATAGAGCTCAATCTGTACCTGGCGAAGTGTTAGTTCCTTATTGGGCCAGATGTAAAAAAGACTGGCACAGTCAGCAAACGGGGTGAGTGACGTCAATCTCATGACGAACTGCCGTGTGCATTGGGCCGAGGAAATCCGACACCGGGTAGTCGAAATACTACAACGACAAATCGAAACAGCAGAAATTAAATGCCTGTGGAAAATATTGGTGTAATGAAAAGATACAGGATCAGAAACGATGACATCAGGATACTGGTGGAAACAGCACCAGTATTAGAGAAAATCAAAAGTCAACTAAAATGGTTTGGCCACGTAACAATGATACCACCACACAGCACCCCCCCCCCCCCCCACCCCCCACCCCACCCCCAACAAACAATGGTATTTTGATACAACGATTCAATGTCAAAGGCCAACCACAAAAAAGGAGGCTTACGGAAATATCTGAGAGGATGAATGACACTGCGCATGAGGCACACAGTACAGCTCGCTCTAGATATCTCGTCCTAACCTGACGCTGAAAAAAAAAGGATGAGCGACAAGAAAAAGACGAAGATACACCAATTAACAAAAAACGTATGGCGTTTCACAGGGTTACTATTTCTTTTCAAAATTGGAGCAAATATCGCAAAACTATGTAGTGACCCAAACTAATCACTAAACACATCGAAAAATGTGGCAAGTCGAAGTGGCAATGAAAAAAGCTAATGCAGTGCTGGGTATGATATACAGAAACATTACACATAAAATCAAGGAAGTGATTGTCAAACTTTATAAAGCATTCTTGAGATCTAAATTGAAGTACTGTGTTCAGGTTTGGTCCTTATCATAGAGTGAATATAAACATGCTAGAAAGGATACAAAGAAGAGCTACAAAACATGTCTACTTTGCTCTGACGTTTGAGTCTATTAAGACGTACTCGCTCATCGGTTAACCACCGTCCGCGGCACTTGTCTCAACGCAGCGGAGTAATAAGCTGCTAAAGCCTAGCATCCTAGGATAGCATTGGTAAGATCTAAATTGAAGTACTGTGTTCAGGTGTGGAGTCCTTATCATAGAGTGAATATAAACATGCTAGAAAGGATTCAAAGAAAAGCTACAAAACGAATCACAGGATTCCAGAATTATAGTTAGGAACAACTCATACAAACTGGTTCTATATTGTCTAGAACAGAGAATAATTCGAGGTGACTTCATTCAAAATTATAAATTGATCAATGGAAAGGATATATTCTTCTTCTTCTTCTTCTTCTTCTTCTTCTTCTTCTTCTTCTTCTGCGTACGCAGTCAGACAGTAACCATTTTTTTCGAAAAAAGCGGCGGTCATCCTGAGGCTGTCGCCACTGCCATAGAGCTTGTCTTGCAGTTCCACTGGTGATGGCCACATCTGCTCTCTCTGATCCTCGTATGTCGGGCAGTTCTGCAGCAGATGTTCAGCGGTCATTTTACCAGTACCGCACGGGCATTCGTCGGTACACCCTATCTTCAATTTGTTGAATAGGTGGTACCTCAGTCTATTGTGGCCAGTGCGAAGTCTGAAGACGACGACCTGCTCTCTTCGGTTCAACTGGTAATAGGCATCGTTTTTGGTGTAACCAGTATGTTCGATTTCCCATTTGGTCATGTATCTGGCTTTGATAAGCCGTTTTGACTCTTCGTACGTCATACTAGTATCTGTTTGTGGTAGTCTTGCACCTTCTTTTGCCAGTCTGTCTGCCTCCTCGTTGCCTTGGATGTTGCAGTGTGATGGGACCCACTGTACCACTACCCTTTTTGGTGCGGACTGCTGGCACAGTTTGCAGAGTGCTGCTCTTAAGTCATTAAGCTCAGTGTTTTTCTGGCTTTTTAGCGCTGTGACTACGGCGAGAGCATCTGTAAGCAGGACCAAATGGCTTTCATTTTCACTGTGTGTCACCATTTCTTCCACTGCCGCCCTCAGTGCCTCTGCCTCCGCTCTGAAATTGCTTGTGTACTTACCAGTAGCGAATGACAGTGTTATTTGTCTGCCATTTGGTAGGTTCAGGAATGCTCCTGCCCCTCCGTTCTGTGTAGTATTTGTTAAAGAACCGTCGGTGTATGCATGGGTCCAGTCCATGCTTGGGTAGCTTTTCGTTATGAAGCTTAGGGTAGTATCTCTCCTTTCTTTTTCAGTCTGGCAGTTTTTGTTTGCAAATACCTGGTATATTTTCTACCACCTCTGGAAATATATCCTGCCTCCAGGTAGGTTTTCGTACAGTAGTGATGGGTTTTGGTGTTGTTAGTGCGTTTATGGGATCTTCGTGCATCTTTGCTTTGGCTATTTCTGCAAAGTTTCTCCGCTTTAGTTTCCCATTTCCCAAATTGTTTAGTCTCTGGTGCATTGGATGGTCAGTCAGTCTTCGGAGTTTCTCTGACTGCAGCTGGGCTCTGCAGTCTCATCTATCGGTCATGGATTGCAGTTTTGTAATGAAAGGATATATTCGATTATACCAAGTTTATTTCAAAGTATAACTGGCTACAAGAACAATAGATCACAGTTTCAACTTTTTTAAAGACAGGTCTATATTAGATATTAAGAAATATGTTGTTAGTCGGAGAGTGGTGAATGCTTTGAATACAGGATGTCGTGGAAGCAGAAAAGAAACTGACCGGTAAGGCTGCTTGTTCCTTTCTTCTGAGTGTCCCAGCCACCTACATCACCTCGCAGTTATGCCCTGGCCTACTGGGGATTGTTCTGCTCGCTCCAGATCATTAACCCTATCATACCAGTGCAGACCGAGAATTATGCTCAAGCCCTTGTTATTGAAAAGTCTACTATTCTGGAACCATAATTTCTCGTAATCCACGCTTCGGAGCCACCCAGTATCACAAATCGCACATTTGAGTAGACAATTCGAGATGTAGTGGTTGTTTTTGTTGTTTCGAATGCCCACAATGAGTGAGTTACTCTTATATGTGCCCTGAAAAGGGCGTTAAGTGACGGGTTGCAGTAGCTTTCCTCACATCTCGAGCGTGCTGATGAAGGAGGACCGGGGTCCTCCAAGCGGTTGTGCTATGCTTGGCTTCGTCTGCGTGTCGCTCACTACTACGGAGATCATGTCGAACCTCACCTTGTTAGCCAGATTGTTGTCCTCGACAACAGCCCGTTTCCAGGACGACCAACGAGTAGGTAAGGTGAGGGTCTTGGCCAGTATATTTCTAACATTCTCTGATCAGTGAGGTTTGCCTGACCAGACGTTAGCCTCATCGTCTCAGATTTAGTGATGGACCCAATCATCAAAATAATAACTGGCACGCACGATTGTTTGAATTTATGAAACCTCCACATATATTAAGTTATATCTACGGCCCTGGTTACTGATAACAGCGTCGGCACTGTTATATAGTTAATCAGCGTGTGGTCCACATAGGCGACTAATTAACCAATGGAAACGTGACAAATTACTATTCACAAAAGTGTTTACGATATATGCAAGGAAATAATTTACCTACTGACTAATCGATTTTTGATAGTCAAAATAACATAAACTATGGTTGGTTGGTTACTGATCCAGCGGCCTGTAAGCTCCCGACATATAGTGGTATCTGCAAGTGTTTGTGGGCTGTTGTTTAGTTCCATACAAAGCGTTCCAGTTGTCTATCCCGCGGATGGGCAGCTATTTCCTAACATCGGCAAGCGCCGGATATTTTTAAAAAAATGGTGCTCAACATATTTTTTGGGCATGTGTGCACAGCCGGCACTCTGGAGTATGTTCTGGTTGGATTCTGTTGAAGCGACTGTTAAGTTGTGGGTGGGGGTGGAGGATGACAGGACGAATCAGGAGTGTGTACAACCAGTGAGCAACATGAGCCATCAGTATCTACACTTTTCGCCATTTTCTGAGAGGGACTGAGTACCCGTTGGTCAGCCCGGAGTGCAAATGACGTCAATTCTTAACAGGACGTAACAGAAATTGGCTCGCAATGTTAACAGTTACTTTTCTTAATGTGTGCCATGACCAACACAGCCTTTCCTTTCTCCCACTGTTCGTCTTGTGTTCATAGCTTTTGCCTTCACGCGATGTTTTCCCGCCTGAATGCCTAAACTAATCTGAATGAGCGTGACAAATTACTGTTGACAGATACAGTATTTATAAGATAAACAAGTGTATATAATCCCCATACAAAATAATCAATGGTTTGTAACAGCCAAAGTAGCATTAAATATATTTGATTCCTGCCTGTTTTGTTTGAGATGAAGTTAAGTCTTGAAATTTTCTGTTATTTCTGACTAATGCGATGTTGATCCACAAAGGAATACATAGACCACATACTCAGAAGAAAAGAATAAGTACACTGTGTCTACGTGCATGGCGTAAGAGGCGACTAAAGAGAGGCTAGTAACCTCAAAGTGTAAAACAAATTGCTGCCGAAACCTCCACAGGAAATAAATCAAACAGTTCTTTGACGCAACGCAAGCTTCCTAACGAAGACCAACTGAAGTCATCATCATCACCATGAGCCCCATAACGGGAAAGGTCATTGGGGTACCAATACTGCAGATTGTTGTACCAGTTCCCGACACTCCACTCGGTTTTATGCCAGGATATGGTTCTAGCTTTGAACCTTCCCGTCCACTCTCTGGTGTTGTCTTCCCATCTCTTTTTCTGCCTATCTCGCTTACGCTTCCCAGACACAGTAACTTGCAGGATCGCCTTGGTCAACCCAGACGATCTTGAAACATGCCCATACCATGTGAGCTTGCGTGCTTTTACCATAGTCAATAGTTCTTTATATTGGTCGACCTCTTTCTTAATGAGGTCTCGAACTGCCTTATTCGTGATGTGGTCTAGATACGAAATGCCTAGGTGACTGAAGTGGTGACTTTATAATCTGCCTTAAGTGAAAAGTGGACAAGAATCTGATATTGCGCGTGTGTGTTATTTTGAATTGCCATGTCGCATTGTAGGTACAAATATGTTTAGAATATGACTGTCATGATAACTGACAAACAACATCGGGGCACGAAGTTGTGTAAGTAAAGTTAAAATCGCATAGAATAGGTGGGGAAGTTGACAACTGGATTGAAAATTGGTTAATGGGAAGAAGGCAGAGGGTGGGCATAAATAAGGAGTACTCTGAGTGGTGTGAAGTGAAAAGTGGAGTGCCACAGGGCTCGGTTTTTTGACCAATTTTGTTCTTGATATATATATAAATAATTTGGACATTGATATGGGATCCATGATTACAAAATTTGCTGATGACACAAAACTATGCATTAGTGTCTCATCTAAAGCAGAAGTGGATATATTGAGGTCGGATTTAGATAAAAATTCGAGAATGGTATGAAAGCTGGCAAATGGAGTTTAATGTAGATAAATGTACAATCATTCACATGGGTAGATCCAATATGGAACATAATTACAGAATGGGAGAGAACAATATTAGAAAGATAGATACAGAAAAAAGGGACCTAGGGGTTATAATAGATTATACAAGTAAGGTGAGTGAGCAAGTTAAGGTAGCAGTGAAAAAGGCAAATGCAATGTTAGGTATGATAAAAAGAAATATTAAACATAGGAGCGAGGAAGTGATAGTCAAACTGTATAAAGCATTAGTTAGACCTAGATTGGAGTATTGTGTACAGGCGTGGAGTCCTTATCATAGAGGGAATGTAAACTTGCTGGAAAGAATACAAAAAGGAGCGACAAAGCTGATAGTGGGATTCCAGAATTACGGTTATGAGAAAAGACTCCGAAAAACCGGCCTATGGTGTCTAGAAGAGAGAAGAATTCGTGGTGACTTAATACAGGTTTATAAGATGATCAGAGGAATGGATAAATTAGACTATAACAAGTTTTTTTTAAAAATACAGCCACCCACAATAACAAGAGGGCATAGCTACAAGTTGACTAAAGAGAGGTTCAGATTAGATATTAGGAAATATTTTTCTAGTCAGAGACTGGTGAATGCTTGGAATGCATTGCCACGGGAGGTAGTGGAGGCAGGGACAGTTAATGCATTTAAGAATAAATTGGATGCACTTAGCTTTTAGAGCAAGGTAATGTAAATGAA
The DNA here is from genome assembly GCA_036924085.1 of Ariolimax columbianus. NCBI lineage: Eukaryota > Metazoa > Mollusca > Gastropoda > Stylommatophora > Arionidae > Ariolimax > Ariolimax columbianus. The sequence goes on along the minus strand of JAVGWX010000008.1, from coordinate 30,380,629 downwards.
ACTGGCTGTATACAGACTCTGCAGGGTCTTTTAAACCAGTATAAAGACGTTAAGTTAAGTTACTGTAAGACACTTGTTCGCTTACGCCAGCCGCACATAATGATGGTAAACACATCATTATTGTTGACACCATAGATATATTATATGCTAATTACCATATTGTCCTTCCTCGCGGATTCCTAATTAAATTGGAGGAGCGTGACAAATTATTGTTTGCAATTGAATATTTAAAAAAAACAACACGTATGATATTGCCCCCTGCTGAGCCATCCGTCCATTCGTAGAGATTCGAAATGACATTACATATATGTGATATCTGCGGATTTTATTTAAGACGACATTAAGTCATTCGGGTTTTCCTTTTCTTCCTCACTAATACGATATTGTGTTTGTGTGGGTCTGAATTGCCGTGTCGCAGCACAGGTAGAGATTTGTTTACAATAAGCCCACCTTGATACGAGCGGAGCACGACTCTCCTACGGCATGCTGGGAACTGCCTAAGGTAGCGTGTTACAATAACGTAGTCAGCAGACTTCCCCAAACTACGAAGGAAGTTTTCGGTGGAAATCCTAAACTCATGAATGTCCTTGGAGTTAAATGGTATGTTAAGCACATGTTAAGGATTGACTTAATTGCCCCGTTTATGGAGGAAATGGTTATGTCGCGAGTTAGGTGTCAAGGTGTGACTTAAGTTTTATCTTGTTTGAAATCTACGGCAGCCATTTTCCTCGCTTCGACATACAGTACACACCGTGGGCTATGAAAATTAGTGTTACTAAGTGTCACGTTTTGTTGGTTCTTAGTGATATAAGTTGGTGGATTGAGAGGATTAATGACGATGTTCAAAATGTTGGCTCGTTTAGATTGAATTTAATATTATTATGCGAAATGTTAGTCCCGCCTTTTAGATATGAAAATAGGTCAGTGCTGTGACTGTGTCGTCGTGTGTGCTTAACTTGTCTGTGCTATGTGCGTGTATATCGGTTTTGCTGTGCTAAAGTTGAACCGGGTGTCCGTTGTGATTAACTTCAAATACCACAATCTGGGATGTGAGATTGAAAAGTCTTGTTTGTGCAAATAAACAATCATGGCCATACTGGTCTGACAGTCTGAATCATATATTATATAATTTAGTATTAGTATAGTGACTATAGTCTGTGTCAGTGTCGTTGACGTTGTCAACTGTCACTTGTGTGTTAGTGTTAAGTGTTTATTCTACTTTACAACTTGTTGACTTGTGTAGTGCCACACTAGTTAGTAGTTTATAGTTACTATGAGTCGTACGAGTTACAGGACTAACACTACTGACTGTCGCCTAGTCTACGTCTACAGGTTTACAGACAAGAGATGGCCTCACTTATAAGTATAAGACATTAAGTTGATTAAGTTATTAACTTATGATTAACTGAAACCACTTTGAACATTCTTAGACTTTATCAACTTTTATTTAACTTAAGTTATTTTCGGGTTTTCTGACTTGCAACTTCACTGTGGTGTGTAGTGAAGTAGTGGCTGTAGCCGTAGCCTATTTTTCAATTCAATGTAACGTAAGGCACAGTCAGTAGTGAGTAGATTATCAGTAATATCAGTTAATATTGGCCTACATCTTCCTTGTATATTAGAAGAAATGTCTTTATCAACTTACTTCATGTTTAGATCCTAGACCTAGACAAAAAATGTAGACTATAAATTATTTAAGATTACACTAACAATATGATCTACAATTTTAAGGCTACCTACCCAGCTTACTATCTAATATTAATATATATGCATATTATTTTCTAAGTTTTGCACATTAAAAGAATTATCGTAGTACACTACACATAACAAGTTTTTTGTGGTAGATTGACAAACTATTTAAATGTTGAAAAAAAAAGCTATAAATCTTTCAGTGAATTAATTTGGTATCATGGCATCAAATACAGTTTTAAAAAAGGAATAGATCAACAGAAGAAAGAATCAATGTGCCAGGTTGACATGTTGTGTCCTGGAAGTGCAATACAGACTACTTACTATGTGATTAAATATATAAATAGTAAATAGATCTACCCATACAGAAAAATAATTTGATATTTGTTAACCATCAAGTACTACACTATTTCAAGAGATGGCATTAAAAATATCACAAGTGCACACACATTCAATGAGAATCATCTATAAATATTGAGTTCAATAGTGTAATAACTACATCTAATTTTTCTATCTACACCTAACCTTGAAAAAAAAATAATTCATACCTGTCGCTCATGTACAAGGGTAATTTCATGTTGCTATCCCATAGCTGCTGAGCAAGCCGGCAATCGGCAGTCTAATGTCATTCTTATATAGATATTGGTCTTCTTCAGTTGTTTCAGTGCTCCGTTCAGGGTATTGGCAATTGTCAGTAGTGTTTGTAAGAATTATTTCTTTACGTCTGCTAGCGCTTTTTACTCAATAGGTTGGTGTCTGTTTCGTCATGGTGAGAGCACTGTGACGATAGATGACGATAGAATACGGTTTCAGTTGGCAGTCATTGCTAGAATATGAGTTTTGTTTTGTTTTTGCCATCACAGAGCCATTACTTATATGTTTGTATTGTATATTACAAATTTGTGTTGTGTTAAGTAGAATGTGTATCATAGCATTGGGAAGATCCATATGTGTAGTCTGTTTCAGCAAATGATAAAGAGTATTGTGCTGATAGTTCCTGTAGCTCACTGGTTAAACACACTCATGATGGCTTTATTGGGCTCTGTGTTGTAAAATTGGAAAAATAAACACATATATTTGTGACATATGTCGTGGAAATCAATCTGCAGTGTAGCAGTAGGTAACGAAGCAATGACATAGAAGGAGAAAGGGTGAAGAATATGGAAACGAGTAGGATAAACACATGATAAACTCAACAGATGGAGGCAGTCTTCGACATGATGGATGGAATCGTGCAACACCTGACTGATGTTGTCAATGCTAAGCGCACCTATGAATAGATTCAATGTAGTTATTTCACAAATTTGTCTATTTCAGATTGATGACAAAAGTCCAAACAAGATGAGCAACAAATCTCCAACAAAGCAGCCACCAGCCAAGTCTTCTGGGAAGAACGTCACCTGCAATGTTTTCTTGCTTGATGGGGAGAATGTGGAGTTTAGCATTGACGTAAGTATTGTATAAGCTATTGAAGTGATTTAACACACACACAAAAACAACTCCTTGCAGTGCCTCATTAAGTGAAATTGTATTGCATCTTTGCTAGGCCCAGTGAATTCAATTTCGGAAGGCATTTCTGTTAGGTTTGTCTTCCTTAACTATTGACTGACCTCAGTTTGTCTGAATGACACCAGGTTTTTGTCTCCACTTTATCTGGCCTCTACCTTTCAACCTTTTCAGTTCCAGAGACCCTGTTTGTAACTATGCTCCAGCAGACACTGCACTACAGTTGTAGTGGCACATAAGCTCCTTTACCAGGAAAAAAGAGGATCTATAAGGAAGAAGCTTTCTATGGATTGATATATCCAGAATTGAATTATCCAATAGGCAGGGTTGGCAACATGTCTGAGGCTCAATGGACAAATGTATATTGTATGTTTTTCACAGTGTTAAACTGGAATAAGTGTCAGAAGGCTCATCCAAACAGAATGTCTACTAGTGGCAAGAAGAAAATTGTTTCCACGATATCCGGCCTAACGACACTCCCTACTGCATTGTGTTGCTCATTCAAAATTAGTGTGTAGGCTTATATTAGCTTCAAGTTGCATTCTGCAACCGGTTTTACAGACTGCAGTGTAACTAGTGTAGTTGTACAATATCACGTTTTGTTGCTTTTGAAAACATATCTAGAATTATATGCAACATTAGCTGGTATGTTAAAAAATGAAACATATGAAAAATATGTAATTTTTATTTACAAACATGGAAAAAAAGCCACGAAACAATTTTATAATGGGGGGTTATTTTTTGTTTGCGAATGCCCACAATGAGTAGGTTGCTCTTTTGTGTGCCTTGAAAAGGACATTAAGTGGTGGGTTGTATTAGCTTTTCTCACATCCCCAAACAGAATGTCTACTAGTGGCAAGAAGAAAAGTGTTTCCACGATATCCGGCCTAACGACACTCCCTACTGCATTGTGTTGCTCATTCAAAATTAGTGTGTAGGCTTATATTAGCTTCAAGTTGCATTCTGCAACCGGTTTTACAGACTGCAGTGTAACTAGTGTAATTGTACAATATCACGTTTTGTTGCTTTTGAAAACATATCTAGAATTATATGCAACATTAGCTGGTATGTTAAAAAATGAAACAAAATTATAAAAGTTGTGCCCAAAAACACATTTAACTTTGCATTTAAAGAGAGCTATTACAAATGTAAGACCTACAGGAACTATAAATAGTTTGTGTGACAGACCCAGCAAGCTGATAAGTGATTACAACTGTTTACAAAATAAATGCTCAAGTAAATAGGTAGGTGGTACCGAATCTGTAACACCACACTGATGCAGCTAGTGGGGACAAACCCAGTTAGTAACTACATTGAAGCACAACAAATCAAGTGGTTTGGTCATTTAGTCAGAATGCATTGTGACCAGCCTGCAGCAAGAGCATTATCAAATGAAGGTTTCCGGTCCACGAGCAAGGGGCAGACCTCGAATCGGTGGACCGAGGGTGTCTCTGACACTCTCAGGATGTTACATCTAACGACAGCACAGGCCTCCCATTTGGCGATAACAAGAAATCTACACATCCCGCCTCTCTGCGACGCCGTATGGCAAGGTCGGTAGGACAAAAGAAGAAGCTCAAAAATGCAAGGTAAACTGCTATGTGCCCAGTCGGACAAGTAAACTTCCAACAATCCCAACACACCCAGTTTGGCAGACATGGGTTGTTTTTTTCCGCTTCTACACGTATGGAAAGAAATGGCAACCTACTTGCCAAGAAGCTTATGACAGCAAAATAGGTTGACAATTATAAGAAGTGACGCTCTTGCAAAGGACATGATACTTTACTATGTGCCAGAGATTCTAGTACTTCAAATGTCAGCAACACTAACGCTTTGAAATATGATCATTGGTCTATGTACAGTGTCAGATTTAAGGATAATATTCAGTGGGCATATCTATCCAAATGTTACGCTGAGGTCATATTGTGCTTGTTTTCTACACTTATGATCACTGACTGCTCTGGTAAAAGATCCTTTTCAACACTGAAACTGATTAAAAATGATATACTTTCAACCATGATCTATGCGGATCATGAATTGAATGATTGATAATAAACACTTCACTTCGATGAACATTTTGGTCATTGGTCCGTTTTTATCTGTTGAATTTTCAAACGTTATTAGTTTGGTTGTGTTATTTCTAAAATATGTAATTTTTATTTACAAACATGGAAAAAAAGCCACGAAACAATTTTATAATGGGGGGTTATTTTTTGTTTGCGAATGCCCACAATTAGTAGGTTGCTCTTTTGTGTGCCTTGAAAAGGACATTAAGTGGTGGGTTGTATTAGCTTTTCTCACATCCCAAGCACGCCGGTGAAGGTGGGCAGTGGTTTTCCAAGCAGTTGTGCTATGCTTGGCTTCATCTGAGTGTCACTCACTACTAGGGGGGATAACGTCGATCCCTTACCTCGTTAGCGAGGCTGCCATGAAAAAAGCCCGTTTCCAGGGAGAGCTACTAGGAAGCAGAGGTGAGGGTCTTGGCCAGTATGTTTTGCCTGACCAGACGTTAGTCTTCCTCCCCTATTAATGGATTAAAGAATGCTTTGAGTAGAGGGAGATTGGAGGAGACTAACAACGTGCACAAATTGTGGGCTAAGAGATACTATAAATCACAAACACTTACACAGAATCAGGCACCTTGTCAACTAGTGTAAAGTGACTATGGATCTTCACGATCATAAGGGTGTGTACGAATCTACCGTCCCAGTTTTCACTTGAACTATCTGCTTAAGCTGTTCAGGATCAGGTGGCAAGACAAAGTGCCTAACTTTGAAATTCTTAGCAATACTAACATGTTGTGCATCCATACACTTCTGCAAATAGCTCAGATAATATAGACGGGACGTGTTGTCTGCATACCAGATGAGAGCATTCCTAAACAGCTGTTATATGGTGAGCTCACAACAGGTGACACTCACCAGAGGGGTAGAATAAACGCTACATAGACTCATTGAAAATGTGTCTGAAAAGCTTCAATAGTGATGTCACCTCCTGGGAGTTGCTTGCACAAAACCATACAACCTGGCTAGTATCACCAAAGGTGCTCAGATCGCAGAGAGTAAAGCCACAGCAGATGCTCCCATCAGTGGAGGCTCAGTGAAAGCGTGCTGCCCTAAAAAACAAAATGCATGACGACTCCTGAGCTGGCTTCCCTCGTTTGTGGGCAAGGTATGTAGTGCCAGGATTGATCTTTACAACCATAAGAAAACACATTCCGCAACAAAAGCCTGATGCTGTCACCATCTTTTTTGCGATGGGAAACTATTATTATTATACTGTCCCAGTCATATTATCCACAATGTCCTCAATTCTGCCGTTCCCCATTTACCCTGAGATGTAGCAAAATATATCAACATTTTATACATATTTGTACGGCTTAGAATGTACACAGAATGGGGTAGCTGATCCCACACCCAACCTCTTACGACATACCTGTCATGTTAAATTGTTACTGCTCTTTGTTCCCATTTCGAGCCTCAGTAACATATGCATGAATGTCCATGACACTAACAATCAAAGTCCTCAAATTATTGATTGTTTTTGTTTGGAGATAGTTTATTATCCAGCAATAGTTTATTATCCAGCATACAAATTCTGTAAGTTTCCGTTTGAGGAAGCAGTTTCTATTTCTTCCTCTTTGTTGGCTCTCAAATAATTGCATCTATTTCCCTGATAAACGCAGTGGTCCTTCTCAGGCTTGTCTCGTCGCCATACAGTTTGTCGTGCAACTGGGTCACTCTGCTCCTCCCATAGTAGAGCCAGTAGACCTGCAGAACATGTTCCATTGTTTGTTTGTTCTCCCCACATGGACACATATCCATGTGTCCAATTTTTAATTTGTTGAACAGATGATTTTTCAGTCTCAACGGGTGTTCGCATTCTGAAAATTGTCACTTGATCTCTTCTTGGCAAAGAGAAGTATGCTTCTGCTATATCAGATCCTGAGTGTTCTTGGCTACACAAAAAAAGATGCCTATTACCAGTTGAACAGAAGAGAGCAGGTCGTGGTCTTCAGACTTCGCACTGGCCACAATAGACTGAGGTACCACCTATTCAACAAATTGAAGATAGGTGGCACTGACGAATGCCCGTGTGGTACTGGGAAAATGACCGCTGAGCATTTGCTGCAAAACTGCCCGACATACAAGGATCAGAGAGAGCAGATGTGGCCATCACCAGTGGCAACACTAGACAAGCTCTATGGCAGTGTCGACAGCCTCAGGATGACCGCTGCTTTTTTCGAAAAAATTAAGGTTGATGTCTGACTGCGTACGAAGAAGAAGAAGATCCTGAGTGTTCTCTGGGCCATTTGTCTTCGAACTTAAATGTTACCATTGTCTTCATTTTCAATAAGTTTTTTAATGAGGAAGCAGTAGAAGAATATTGAAAATAGTAGTATCAAACATAGAATTGTTTTTGTAATCTTCTGAGATAGTGAAATATTTGTTACATCTCATGTATGGTTATTCCCATTTGTTCTTCATTCTCATTAATCTACAAATATTTTGCTGGTACATCTGGTTTTTGTGTCAAGCTTCTCATTTCATTACGTATATTTACCTAAAAAAATTGGTTGGAAAAAGCCATACTGTACACTTTCCTGCATTATTGGAGTTCATACTTGGTAATGTTCTACTATGTTCTCCCCACTCAGATGCATTTCTGTGTCTATTTTTAATATGGTATTTTAGTCCTGCAATAGCCGGTTTTCAGTCTGAATATAGTCTAGTTTGAATTCACCATGGCATCTCTCATCAAACTTCTTCTTGTAAAACTGCCTTTAATATTTACACAGATGAGTTCCAGTGATGAACTCGGCTGTTGTTTAGAGCTGCTTGATAGCTCTGTACAATTTGAGTAAAGGATTGAATTGTTAGGCCAGTGTATCTTCCTTGACTGGTCATACTGGGGACATTGACATGCTCAACAGTTTGTCCATTTATAGCCCACATGGGCACAGTGCTGGAGCAGACAGTTAAAGCTTGTACATGTGTCTGTTTAGTCTGTTGTACCCTGTTCTGAGATTAAGAATGGTGATGTCCACTCTGGTCACAGGGGTGATTGCTGTTGTTTGGTTGGTCCATAAGGAACAGGCAGACAAGCAAGTGGCAATTCTCACAGACACCCTGTCAGTTTTAACGGCTCTCATGAACCAGCACAAAAATGAACTCTGGCAGACTCATTCAATCTCCTGTCCCACTGCTAAAAAAAAAGCATAGTCCATTGCAACATTCCAGGTTACGAGGACACGGACAGACTCGCCAAAGATGAAGGACCTGCAGCAGAGTGATACACAAACCACATACGATGAGAGAAAAGTAGCCATCAGGGCAACATACAGATCAAAATGAAAAAAAAAAGACCACCCTGGACACAGAAAATGATGCCTACCACCAACTCTCCAGGCGAGACCAGGTGATCATTCTCCGGCTACACACAGGGCACAACAGACTGAGATCTTCTTCTTCGTACGCTGTCAAACGTCAACCTCAACAGACTGAGATGACATTTGTACAACAAGATCAAGATTGGTACTATGGACCTTTGTACCTGCGGCACAGTCCCCATGACAGCAGAACACATTTTGCAGTCCTGCCCATCGTATAATGATGAAAGAAATAGTATTTGACAACATACAGCATCCTTCCACAAGAAGCTGTACGGAAGTGCACGGAGCCTCAAGTTGACTGCCGCCTTCCTTAGAGTCATTGAAGTAGAGTTCTGAAGACTGTTCTCTTCTGCCATCCTAGATAGCTCTCTTTTTCTCATAGCAAGTGGTTTCAATGTCTTCTTGTTCAGTCTTATCCCTTTTTTGCAAGCCTACCTTCTTTCTTGTTCTCTGGTATGCAACAATAAGATGGTAGTCACCGAAGTATGGTCTCACCAAACAACCATTTTGATTTTCAATACATGCTATTTTTTTCATGATAAAATTAAATGCGTATTTGTTAGTTAAAAGGGGCCTTTATCGCTAGTGCATTGTACTGCATAAAGTGTTAATACAACCTTTGTTGCTTGAAGCAATGTTAGTAGTGCAAAGGTAATTTATTCTCAAGCTATTCATTATCCGTCAGTTTTTTTAAAGTAACCACACTGTCTGAATATGGTGTTTACTGTTAAGTAATGTTGTATTGGAGGTATGCCAATATGGTTAGGTTGCTTGCATTAATATACACTCTTGATCCATTAGAAGAAGTCAGTCTTCTGACCAGGTAGATGAAGTCCTTGATGGGATTAACATGATTGCTGTGGGCAGTGATTCTTGCCACAGGTGTTCTTCTTAGTTTTTAGTCAGCTTGTAGTTCTACAGTGACGGTGCTCCTGTGCAAGTCCCAGTTCTGGTGTGAGCTGAAGAATTTCCGGCTTAGTGGGCTAGGCTCAAACAGCCTAATACTCTGCTGCATTGGGACAAGTGGCGCGGAGGGTGGTTAACCGATGTGTAAGTCCATCTTAATAGACTTAATAGAGCAAAGTAGACCCACAGCCTGTTAGGCGCCATCTATGCTGCTCTAAACAAACCACCTAACCATGGCTGGTGTTATGCCATGTCACACAGTAAGTCGCCTCTTACGACATGCTTTCTGTGGGGCAGTGGTGCTATTCTTGTCTTTGTCATACACAACTACCACGGAGGACCACTCAGAATTCTGAGTCTTAAAATAGTAAATTATCCCGATTAATGAGGTGTCACACCAATGTGGCAGTAACTGCCTCAATCTCCATTCCCATATTGTGCTGTAATCTGTGAAACTGGTATTCAAGCAAGCAGAATTTGTATCTTTTTGTTCCCAGGTAACGCTGTTTACATTTATTTAAATCTTTTTGTTCTGGAGTACAATGTTGAACTAAGAACTTTACTTTTTATCGCGCAATTTCATTAGCGAGTGATTGAGTGCAATCAGCTTATAAATGTCGGGTAGCGAGAACGTCACTTCACTTGTGTCGCATATGGTCATGCATATATATGTATGTGTGTGCATGCACACATGTTCATGATCTCCTGATTTTTCTCTGTGTAGCACAGAACAGTGTATAGCAGACATGCCAGACAGCTGAATCATTTTCACTTGAGCTGTCTGCGTAGGCTGTTCAGGATCAGATAGCAGAACAAAATACCTATTTCTGAAGTTCTTAGCAAGACTATCATCCACACACTTCTGCAAATAGCTAATATAATATTGACGGGACATTGTTGTTTGCATGTCAGATTAGAGCATCCCCAAGCAGCTGTTATATGGTGAACTTACAACAGGCAGACGTTCACTAGTGGGGCAGACGAAATGCTGCAGACTCGTTGAAAGCGTCTCTGAAAAGCTTCAGCATTGATGTCACTTCCTGGGAGTTGCATGCACAAAACCATACCACCTGGCACACTAGTATCAGTGAAGGTGCTCAGATCACTGAGAGAAAAGCCATTGCTAAAGCGTTCTGCCCGAAAACACAAAATGCACAATGACTCCCACAGCCAACCTACATGTGTGCCCTGAATGTGGCAAGGTGTGCTGTTCCAGGATTGTTCTAAAATAACACATTTTGCAGCACGTTTGATGCTATTGCATCTTCGCATGCGATCGGCTAATATTACAATTAACACAGGACTTATTGAAAAAACTAATTTTTATTTAGTGAAGATGACGCAGTAATACTATCAAGAAGTGCAGAAGGGATAGAGCAGCTACTTTCAGCCGTAAATGAATACAGTAAAGATCAAAACCCCTGTTTATAAACAAAACAAAGATAATGACCACTAACAAAACACGATGTCAACATAAATTTACAATAGGTGGTGAGGAAATAGACTAGGTCACACATTTTTAATATCTGGGCTCCAGATTTGATAAAAATGGTGACTGCTCGAAAGAAATCAGAAGACTTGCCATGGCAACGCAGAGGCTGAACAGCCTGAAGAAATTATGGCAGAGACCAACAAAATGACAAAAGTGAAAGTCTTGAGAGCCTATGTTTTTCCTGTGCAGCATATGACTGCATCATGGACGATTACCAAAACTTCTAGAAAAAGAATCCTTCAAGTCAAAATGTTACAGAAAGATCCTCAGAGTACCCTGGACAGAGAAAAAGACAAATATAGACCTTTGGCAATAGTTGAACATAGAGGATAACTGGTTTATGAATTCCATTTTGGCCAGAAAATGTAAATACTTTGGTCACATCAAGAGACACAATGGTCTTGAGAGAACAGCGATGGAAGGAATGGTGCCAGGCAAAAGATGCAGGGTTAGAACAAGAAAACGATGGCACCAAGATATCCAAGAATGCTTGGATGTGGTGGAGGCTGGAGTTTTGGCATCATGCTACATGAGAATGATATTTTATGTACAAAACTGTATGCCTATTTTCATACATATATACATACATAGACCTTACCCCAGTTGTTGGAACATTGGTAACAACAACACATTTGGGTTTTTTTGTTTTTGCGTTCGCCTTATTTATCTATTCCCCAAGGCGTGTGTGCGTTACACTGTGGTTTTTATTTTGCGCCTGTCGGCCCAGTGCATCCGACTTCAGCATGCATTTTATGTAAGGGTCTGCTTCCTCCTGCATTTTCTAAGGGTTTGCTTCCCCGGGGTAACGGCCGGTGCTGTGATGGGGATCGAACCCAGCACCTTCGGGTCGTGAGCCGTGCCACTTAACCACTAGGCCACGCCGTCCCCTTACACTTTTGGGTTTAACTTAGCCAGCTTAATCCTATGAATTCTACAGCTTAATCCTAGGACTCCTATGCCTATATTCGCATGCAGTTTTATAGGCAATAATTTTTTTATACAAGTGAGGTTGCCATTCCCATAACAAACCTTCCCTGGTCCTGTGACCCCCAAGAAAGGGTAACCCTATTTTGGTTTCCATCAATTATCCAAAATAATTCTTTAAATAGAGGTGTTAATCTAAATTGCAGCGATTCGACCTCTTTGGCCCCAAGGGCCACAGGAATAAATAATAGAAAGTTTGCAGGCCATTCGCTATCAAATGTATGCATTTAAAACATAATTATTCTGAAGCTAATGACAATTGATATCTCATGAGATTTCACTGCTGCTTTGCAACTCAGGACGACTACCTTAAATGAACAATTTGAATGATTACTGCAGGCATTACAATGTTTTTCACCAGATATTTTTGTCAAAAGAAAAGGAAACATGTTAATTATACTTTGGATCAAATCAATATTTATTGAATGAGCACAGACGACAAATATCTGTTTCTCTGATCACACTTGCCCTTCTGGACTTCATTTAGAACACCATAGTCTAAATCTCAGCAGCAAAGTGGTTGGGCACTTAACTTCCTATGGCAATTATACCTAGTTTGATCCCCATTTTCAACAAACTGAAGTCAACCCAGCTGTAAATGGCTACTGTTAGGGAAGAAAGCACAGTATGTGCTGAAAATGGCCATAAAGCAAAAGCCCAGCAAAATGGAGTCACTACCACTTCATCCCTGACAGCAGTGTCTGATGTACATTTAACTGAAAATGATGATCATTTTATTAAATTGATATTAAGGTGGGGAATCCTCATCATTAAGTCGATATGAACGTGCTAGAAGGTATACAAAGAAGAGCTACAAAACTGATCATAGAATTCCAGAATTATAGTTATGAGAAAGACTCAGAAAAATCGGCCTACAGTGTCTAGAAAAGAGAAGAATTCGAGGTGACTTACAGTTTTATAAGACAATTAAGGGAATGGATAAATTAGACTATCAAGTTTTTTCAAAACACAAACACCTACAAGAACAGGACATAGCTACAGGTTAACTAAAGAAAGGACCAGATATTATGAAATATTTTTTAGTCGGACTGGTGAATGCTTTGAATGCATTGCCAAAGGGTGTGATGGAGGAGCTGCCTAGTGGTTGGAGACTTCAACAGCCACCCAGAGAGATGGGGATATTCAGATACAGACAGCAGAGGTGATGAAGTGGAAGACTGGGAGATAGATACAAATCTCTATCTTATCAACAACAGCCCTAGCTTCTATTCTAGAACATGGCATACCACTTCCACCCCAGACTTGGCCTTCTCCACGGGGGAAATTCACCACAAAATAGATCGTCAGGTGCTCGACCAACTGGTAGGTAGCGACCACAGGCCAATTAGGCTAGAAATTGATATGGAAGTAGGCCCCCAGGAAATAAAACCGCTGCCACGTTGGAACTATAGACGAGCCGACTGGGACAGATTTGCAATGCTGACAGATCAACTGTGTGAAACCATCAACACTCGAAATAACAATATGAAACCTATGGTGGAAAGCCTCAGCAAAGCAATACTGCAAGCAGCCACCGAAATCATACCAAGAGGGGCAAGGAAAAACTACAAGCCATATTGGAATCGTGAACTGCAGAAAGCTGAGGATGAAGTCTCAAATGCTAGGAACATGGCAGAGATAGAGCAATCCATGGAAGCCAATATCGCCCTCAAGGCCATCACTGCGAAATACAAAAGAACACTCAACCAAATAACAAGAGACAGCTGGAAAAACAAAACAGAAAGCCTCAATTTAGACAAAGAAGGGAACAAACTATGGAATTTAGTCAGAGCCATGAATGATGAAACACCATCAAATAAACAAATTACCATCAAGCAGGGCGACAAAATGCTTACCGGAAAAAAAGCAGCAAATGCCTTTATAGAACATTATGCCAGAGCAAACCACATTGATGTCCCTACAGACAGGCATACAGACATTCGTGAAGAACAAAAGGGCCACGACAACATTAAGATGGCACCAGAGGAGCACATGATGGCAAAACTAACATTGGATGAGGCCATGAGAACTTTCAAGGAAAAGATGGGGTAACAAACGAAATGCTGATGGGGCTGGACCAAACAGCAAAGAGGAAGTTACTATCAGTCCTGAACCAAAGCTGGAAAGGGGGAATTGTACCGCAGGCATGGAAAGATGCTGTACTTATACCAGTACCAAAGATAGAACAGATCCAAATGGATACAGGCCCATCAGTCTACTTAGCTGTATAGGCAAACCGATGGAGCGTGTGATAAACACCAGACTGATGTGGCACCTGGAAGAAAAACACATATTAATTCCACAGCAAGCAGGATTTAGACAACACAGATCCACAGAGGACCAGATCACTCTCATAGAACAGGAAATAGAGGATGCTTACCAAGAGAAAAAGCATACAGTGGCGGTTTGGGTGGATCTAGAGAAGGCATTTGACAAGGTGTGGAAAGAGGGACTTAAAGTCAAGCTACGAAGAAGTGAAGTATCTGGAAAAATGTACAGATGGATCAGCCACTACCTTGAAAACAGAACAGCCAGAGTTCAAGTACAAGGGCAGATGAGCAAACAGCTGACACTGGAGCAAGGAGTACCCCAACGGGGGATACTGTCACCCACACTTTTCCTGGTGTATATAAACAATTTCACAGAGAATGTACCAAGAAGAATCCACAGCTCCATGTTTGCAGACTGCTCCATGTTTGCAGACTATCTGGCTATGTGGACCTCTGAAAAAAATCTCACCGTAGCAAGCAATCAGATGCAGTAGGCCCTAACATCGTTGGAGGAGTGGGCGAACTCATGGCTGGTCAAAATAAACGAGGAAAAAACATGTACGATATTCTCGCTTTAAAATAAACCCCAGAACACCAAAATAAGTCTTAACGGCAAATACCTGCGGCCAAACGACAACCCAAACTACTTGGGAGTCACATTTGATCGGCGCATGACATGGAAAAGTCAGATCGAGAGAAACCGAATGAAAGCCAGACAAAGAATGGCAATCATGAGGAAACTTGCTGGCACAAGCTGGGGAGCAGACGAAAGAATACTAAAGAAACTACACTGAAAGAGTGAGACCAGTTCTCGAGTATGGCATTACGGCATGGACAACAGCAGCAAAGACGAACTTTGATAAAATTAGCAAACTTTAAAACCAAGCCATGAGAGTTATAACAGGAGGCATGAAGTCAACACCAATTGTAGAACTTGAAAAGATTACAAATCTGCAATCCATGACCGACAGAAGAGACTGCAAAGCCCAACAGCAAGCAGAGGAACTCAGAAGACTGACATACCATCCAATGCATCAGAGACTAAATAGATTTGGAAATTGATGTGCCATCTGGAAGAAAAACGAATACCAATTCCACAGCAAGCCGGCTTTAGACAGCACAGATCCACTGAGGACCAGGTTCATCCTCATAGCCCAGGAAATAGAAGATGCCTACCAGGCACAGAAACACACAGTAGCGGTTTGGGTGGACCTGGAAAAGGCATTTGACAAAGTCTGGAAAGACGGACTTAGAGTCAAGCTAAGGAGAAGTGAAGTTTGTGGGAGAATGTACAAGTGGATCAACCACTACCTCCAAAAAAGAATGGCCAGAGTCCAAGTACAAGGGCAGATGAGCAAAAAGGTGACACGAGCAGGGAGTACCCCAAGGGGGAGTACTGTCACCCACACTCTTCCTGGTGTATATAAATGACATTACAGAGAATATACCAAGGAGAGTCCATAGCTCAATGTTTGCAGACGATCTGGCTATGTGGACCTCTGAAAAGAATCTCACCATAGCAAGAAATCGGATGCAGCAGGCCCTAACATCGCTGGAAGAGTGGGTGAACTCATGGCTGGTCAAAATAAACGAGGAGAAAACCACATGTACAATATTCTCGCTTTCAATCAAACCCCAAAATACCAAATTAAGTTTAAATGGCAAATTCCTGCAGCCAAACGACAACCAAAACTATCTGGGAGTCACATTTGATCGGCGCATGACATGGAAAAGTCAGATCAAGAGAAACCGAATGAGAGCCAGAGAAAGAATGGCAATCATGAGGAAACTTGCTGGCACAAGCTGGGGAGCAGATGAAAGCATACTAAAGAAACTGTACACTGGAAGAGTGAGACCAGTTCTCGAGTATGGCATTGTGGCATGGACAACAGCAGCAAAGGCGAACTTCGATAAAGTTAGCAAACTTCAAAACCAAGCCATGAGAGTTATAACAGGAGGCATGAAGTCAACGCCAATTGTAGAACTTGAAAAGATTACAAAACTGCAATCCATGACCGATAGAAGAGACTGCAGAGCCCAGCTGCAGTCAGAGAAACTCCGAAGACTGACTGACCATCCAATGCACCAGAGACTAAACAATTTGGGAAATGGGAAACTAAAGCGGAGAAACTTTGCAGAAATAGCCAAAGCAAAGATGCACGAAAATCCCATAAACGCACTAACAACACCAAAGCCCATCACTACTGTACGAAAACCTACCTGGAGGCAGGATATATTTCCAGAGGTGGTAGAAAATATATCAGGTATTGGAAACAAAAACTGCCAGATTGAAAAAGAAAGGAGACATACTACCCTAAGCTTTATATCGAAAAACTACCCAAGCATGGACTGGACCCATGCATACACCGACGGTTCTGTAACAAACACTACACAGAACGGAGGGGCAGGAGCATTCCTGAACCTACCAAATGGCAGAAAAATAACACTCATTCGCTACTGGTAAGTACACAAGCAATTTCAGAGCGGAGGCAGAGGCACTGAGCGCGGCAGTGGAAGAAATGGTGACACAAAAAGAAAATGAAAGCCATACAGTCTGGCCGTAGTCACAGCGCTAAAAAGCCAGAAAAACACCGAGCTTAATGACTTGAGAGCAGCACTCTGTCAACTATGCCAGCAGTCCGCACCAAAAAGGGTAGTGGTACAGTGGGTCCCATCACACTGCAACATCCAAGGCAACGAGGAGGCAGGCAGACTGGCAAAAGAAGGTGCAAGACTACCAGAAACAGATACTAGTATGACGTACGAAGAGTCAAAACGGCTTATCAAAGCCAGATACATGACCAAGAGAGAGCAGATGTGGCCATTACCAGTGGAACCACAAGACAAGCTCTATGGCAGTGTCGACAGCCTCAGGATGACCGCCGATTTTTTCGAAAAAATAATGGTTACTGTCTGACTGCGTACGAAGAAGAAGAAGAAGATTTGGAAATGGGAAACTAAAGCGGAGAAACTTTGCACAAATAGCCAAAGCAAAGATGAGCGAAGACCCTATGAACACCGTAACAATACCAAAGCCCATCCGTACTGTACGCAAACCCACCTGGAAGCAGTATATCATTCCGGATGTGGTAGAAAATATACCAGGTATTGGAAACAAGAACAGCCAGATTGAAAAAGAAAGAAGAGACATAACCCTGAGGTACATGACGGAAAACTACCTAAGCATGGACTGGACCCATGCATACACCGATGGTTCTGTAATAAACACAACACAGAATGGAGGGGCAGGGGTATTCCTGAGACTACCAAATGGTAGAAAAATAACAATGTCAGTGGCAACTGGAAAATTCTCAAGCAATTTCAGAGCGGAGGCAGAGGCACTGAGGGTTGCAGTAGAAGCAATGCTGACAGGCGAAAGCAATGAAAGCTTGATAGTCTTGTTTACAGATGCCCTGGCTGTAGTTACAGCACTAAAAAGTCAGAAAAATACTGAAATTAATGATTTAAGAGCAGTGCTCTGTCAACTATGCCAGCAGTCCGCACCAAAAAGAGTAGTGGTACAGTGGGTTCGATCCCACTGTAACATCCAAGGCAACGAGGAGGCAGACAGACTACAAAAGAAGGTGCAAGACTACCACAACCAGATTCTAGTGTGACCTACGAAGAGTCCAAAAGGCTCATTAGGGCCAGATACATGGCCAAATGGGAAACAGAACATACTGGCTACACAAAAAATGATGCCTATTACCAGTTGAACAGAAGAGAGCAGGTCGTGGTCTTCAGACTCCGCACAGGCCACAACAGACTGAGGTACCATCTATTCAATAAACTGAAGATAGGTGGCACTGACGAATGCACTTGTGGTACAGAGAAAATGACCGCTGAACATCTGCTGCAAAACTGCCCGATATACGAGGACCAGAGAAAGCACATGTGGCCATCACCAGTATCAACACTATACAAGCTCTATGGAAGTGTCGATAGCCTCAGGATGACCACTGCTGTTGTCGAACAAATATAGGTTGACGTCTGACAGCGCAAGAAGAAGAAGGATGTGATGGAGGCAGGGTCAGTTAATGCATTTAAAAATAAATTAGATGCTCACAGTATTTGGTGGGGTAAAATAAACTGCTTGTATACAGACTCTAGAGCATTCTGAACCAGTATAATGAAGTTAAGTTAAATTCTAACAGAGTGTATGTCTGCTGCAGATCAATTTTTTTCTTCTAAATTCAATATCTATTTTCAGCATGTTGCATATTAATATTAATAAAAAAACATTTTCTAACTTACAGAAAAATGACAATGGCAGAGCATTGTTTGACAAAGTATGCACTCGCCTTGACCTCATTGAAAGGGATTATTTTGGCTTGACATACACAGATGACAGGGGACCAACTCATCTAAAGGTAACTATTGCCTTATGTAATATATTCTTCATCACCTGGATCTTTAACCTCTGCCCCTCCTTGTATGATGCTAGCTTCTTAAATATTGTAATGTTAAAGAATATGTTCTTGATTATGCTTCCTTTTTGTGGTGGTTGTTGTTTAATGCCCATGATGAGTATGTTTGCTCTTTCGTGTGCCTTGAAAAGTGTTTGCTTTTTCATGTGCCCTGAAAAGGGCGTTAAGTGACGGATTGTGTTCCTCACATCCAAGCGTGCTGATGAAGGTGGACCAAGGTCCTGAAAACTAATGTGCTATGCTTAGCAAAAACCAGCACGACGGTCATTACTAGGTGTATCACATTGTTTTACATCTCAATTAGCCAGACTGCCTTGAAAATAGCCTGTTCCCAGGAAACACTACTTGGAAGAGAGATATGGTCTTGGTCAGTATGTTGTGCCTGACCTGACTAGCATCTCAGTTCCCCATAAATAACCATTATATGATATATTCTGTTCATAAAAGATGAATAAATTACAGATACTTTTTCAAATTATGACACCCCAATCCCTATAGTTTCAGTTTTCGTTGTGGCCGTGAGGTAAGGCACTCGCCTTTCAAAGCGATCAATGGAAACGGTGGGTTATCGAGTCCCGTAGGTTTCAAACGGCCCCTGGTCCATCGTCCTGAGTTACTTCCAGCCATCTTGAGTTATGTCTTGCCACTGGTCCAAGGTAGCTCGGGACCAGAGAGTGAGGTTGATGACCAGCAAAGTTTTTCCTCACAATAATCCAATGCAATGCAAGTTACATCATTATGACAAAACCGTCTCATAATGTCATCATCACTTTCGATGGGCAGCTAACTATAGTTTTCATGGCCTATCAGCTTAAGTTGTAAAAAATATTATTATACGTGTCCGATCAGAAATAATAGGATATACAATTTCAATGATATATAAAATTATTGTGACGCCAATAATAATAGATATAGTTAATATAAAGAGTCTGCTACAGTGGGTTCGCAAATGGTCTCGGGGGGGGGGGGGGGGGGGGGGGGGGCCTCTTGCGAGAGATAAAATGTCTTGTCCCCCCCCCCCCCCCCCCCCCCAAATTAGCTTGCATTTGTGAGTGTATGCTAGCTCAAATTTCAACCCCAATTGTGAAGTATGGGAACAACAAAGTAGGGGGTTGCTAGAAATGGCAAAGTATAGCATGGATCTATGTCACAAGATTCCTATGGTGGCCATACAGGAAAAGCTTGCCAGCAGGTTTCTGGTATGAAACTAGGACTAGTCTAGCAAGCTGGCAATGAATATTGCTCAAGAAATGTTGATTGATAGTGTTAGAAGTATAGATTATGGACCAAGATGCAGCAGTACATGAGCTGACAGCAGCCATAGCTGGCTGCCTGCATCAGGGTAAGTGAACCATAGCTGACCAAGACCCTATTCTGCCCTCACGTGTCAGCCCTGGAAATAGGCTGCACTAGTGTAGTCTGGCCAAGGGATAGTGATCACAGTGGGAAGGCAAACCCGTTACTAGAAATCAGCTGAAATCGACTGTGTCAGGCCGACAGGCACAGATATCGGAGCCTCGCAAACTACAACACCACGTCACAATGTCATATATAGAGCAAACGGACAGGAAGAAGAAAAAAGTTTGGATTGGAAATAGCAATGGCTGCGCTGCACACATGGGAAGATTTTATCTCCCCACAACATAAAACAATTGCATGATTAACAACCTAAATGCCCAACTCTGAAATATCAGAAAATAACCCATCCACGCACACACAAATAATAGTCCGCAAATAATTTAATTTGCACGTTTTGAATTTGCTCACATGTAGGAGTAGAGTCAACACTTGTGTAGGGGGAGAGGAGACTATCGTTTGGTCAGGCGTAACATACTGATCAGACATTGTTAGTCAGGGTCAGGTGAAATATACTGATCAAGACCGCCATCTCACTTCCACACAGTTCTTCCTTGAAAACAGGCTGTTTCATGGCAGCCTGGCTTGTTTCTCCATCGTTTCCGAAGAGGACCACATTGTCATCTGTCAATCCTGGAGTGGTTTCGTAGGCGGATGATGGAAACAATCTAAGCCCGAAAGTGTGTGTGACACTGAGGGCAGAGAAACACTGTCAGACGGAAGCAACTCGTCTCTTGCCTTTCGTGTCACTCCTCTACATCAAGCTTCCTTGATTCTTACCTGCTACATATGCTCCGTGCCAGCAGAGATTTTGCTATGCCAGATAGAGCGATCAGCAATGCCGCATTTATTCAGTGATGCTTTCAGAGTGTCTCTAACAATTTATTTGGCAACCGCACGTTTGCTTACGAGGTGGGGGATTAGCATGATAATCATAGTAGTGAGCTTCATGCAAATGAAGCCAAGCGTAGCACAACCCCCAGAGGCCTCCAGACCACCTTCATCAGCATGCTGGGGATGTCAAGAAAGCTACTGTAACCCACCACCTAATGTCCTTTTCAGGGTGCACAAAAGAGTAAACATACTCATTGTGGGCATTCAACAACAACAACACTTGTATAGTCTTTCATATAATTTGTTTTTCTCTCTTGTATTCCAGTACTGGTTAAATTTAGACAAGAAGATTGCTAGACAAAAGAAGCGTGAGTATTTTTCTATTTATGTATTCAGTTTTGCCAGGAAGCATGCACTGTTGAGTTATTTTAGCATGGGCCAGGGGACGCTGCGCAGTTTGTTTGGTTTCCTCATTTCACGGTCACTGTTGACGCTAGCCTAACTTTGCTGGTTTAGGGGAGGGACACTGCTTTGCTCAGTGGAGCTCAATGTTTAGATATTTCTTTTGTGGTCTCAGTCCAATGTTTGTTTGTTTCATAGTCATAGGGGGAAATAAAGCAGGGTTTGTAATATTGTGGTCAGTCATTCTTTTTGTTTTTTAAATTTCTGCTTGGCTTTTGTCGTTTTTCATGTGCTCAAACTTGTTTGAAAATAATGTTGCATAGGAAATTGACAGCCGGAAGATTCATTTTGGATCTGAAATTATGAATCAGTGCCCGTAACTCTTTAGAGGCACAGACCATTGACAACAACTCCTCCAGCAAATTCGAACTTGAGCTGGCCCTTCTGCCTCTCTCTAGTTTGTTCAGGGACTGAAAAGATCATATTCTTTCTCTTTTCCTGTGGATTCCATTTCAGGACCTGTCTGTCCATGTTTGATGGTGTTTTCCATAGCATGTGTTCTATCCAACCCCATCTTCTACTTTTGATTTGTTGTTCCGCTGGCTTTTTGGCTTTTTCCCATAGGTCTTTGTTCCTCACCTTGTCTTGCCAGTATATACCCATTATCCTCTACAGACATTTATTGACGAGCGACTGGAGTTTTCTCTGTATTGCCTTTGTCATTCTCCAAGTTTCTGCTTCGTACAGCAGTACCGACTTGACATTGGAATGAAACAATCTTAATTCTGTATGTCTTTATTTCCCTGATCTCCAAATATTTAGTAAATCAATCTGCAATATTTCCTGTTTATTAAATTCTATTACTTGCTCTATTTCATACCATAATGATTGCTTGTTCAATATCTTCTCTTTTTCTTATTTTATATCTCTTTTTCTTATTTTATATCTCTTTTTCTTATTTTATATCTCTTTTTCTAGCTATTATTTTTCCTTTTATGTTCCGTACAGGACAATAACTTCCAGTGGGGATATACATACATATAACCCATTATTGTGGTATTTATTCCCATTTCCAGAATCTGTCAGCTGAGAGCCTTTATAGTGTTGGGGAGTAAAAGCTGCTTATCCCTACAGCTGCCACTGCTAGGTTTTTATTCCCATTTCCTCTTACATAAGTTATTATCATCTATCTCAGGGGGTCTATGATCTGTAAAAAAAATGTTGCTGCTATTGATACATAGTTGTTCACAGTAAGCAAACTTGAATCAGCTCTAACATGCTTTAAATTAAATTATCCATTCTCTCAATTTTGTATCCAATGTGCATTTTAGGTGGTGCTTGGGTATTCGAATTTGCACTGAAGTTCTACCCCCCAGATCCTTCGCAACTCAGAGAAAGTCTCACAAGGTAAAATATTATTTTGTTCATATTGATATGTATTGTTAAAATAAAAAGACGAACAAAAATTGTGTTTGCATAATTGCAACTGGGACACCTTTGGCATCTTTATTGATGGTAAACGCCTCAATCATCTTCGATTTGCCGATGACATACTGCTCATAACAGAGCGAGCAGCAGAAGCCAACCAAATGATGCAGCTACTAGATGGAGAGGGCAAGAAAGCGGGACTGGAAATGAATGTCTCGAAGACCAAAGTGTTGCGCAATTGCTTTGCCACTTGTGTTCCAGTCTTCTTTGGTGATGTACGATTAGAGGATGTCAACGAGTACATCTATCTTGGGCGCCTTCTCAATATGGAAAATAACCTGGAACCTGAACTGACAAGACGTCGCTGCACAGGTTGGGCAGCCTTCTCGTCTATTAACACTGTCCTGGATGGTTGCCAGGACCTACAAGCATACCTTTTCAATTCCACTGTACTCCCTGCGATGTGCTATGGTGCTGAAACGTGGACACTAACAAAATCACTAGAGGATAAATTGAGAGTGACCCAGGCCTCCCTTCAGAGACACTTTGGTCGGAATCACTCTCTGGAACCAATAAATGCAAGGTCTCCACGATTCAGACATATTGCGATTGTCCCTCGTGAAGGATGCAGTAATCCATGCAGACATGGATGGGCAGGTCACATGTTACGACAAAACGATGGTTGATTGAGTACAGCGACAGCAGTCTGGTACCACCGAGGTAAGAAGAGACAGCGGGATAGACCCCCAATGCGTTGGTCAGATGTCTTTGCTGTACGCTGCAACATTCGAGATGCCTCTAGAGGAGCACTTACTACGCACTGGACTTCCGTGGCCGCAGCTACACTGAGGAACGGGTCATCAAGATAATTAAAACCATTTATTATTTAATTAAATCACTGGAGGCTGTCGACAGTTTGACTTATCTAGGGTTTGCCTTCCGTAACACTCTTGATCGAGATGGAGATAGTCACTCGCAGATCGGTCTTTACACTCATAACAGACTTGTGTCGAAATATAGGAGATAGAGCTGGACAAAACTCACATGGTCTGCAGAGTCTGACACCAGTGATGATGATGAATTAAAACACAGTCCAGTTTATGAAGTGTTATCCATCAGCCACTCTGAGTTAATTAACATAACACAAGATGCAGGTTCGAATCTCTGTAAAACATGGGGGTGACAAATTTGGTTAGGATCTGGTACCAGGTAAAACAAATGTAGGAGTCATACATAGTGCTAAATAAGACATTTCTTGTAAGATTGTGTAACAGGCTGGAGGGTATATGTGATTTGTTCTGCAAAATATGAATTCTAAATATACAATGGGTCGCAGTGTATTTAGCAAAATGTCACAGCCAAAAAGTAATGACTTAAATAAAGTACATAGAGGAGATCAAAGTCTCATCTTTAAGTTGCAAACAGGACACACCAGAGTCAATAGCAACTTGAACCGCATCAATCCCCAGCGCCTGCCTTTGTGCAGACATTGCTCTCATCCTGATGAAACACATACCTATTCATTGAGTGCAAGGCACTTGCGGACATGAGGAAAAGATTCTTACAAGCACTGCCGACAATTGCCAATACACTGTACGGAGCAGTGAAACAACCGAAGAAGACCTGTATCTATGTTAGAATGGCAATGGGCTGCCAAGAGCAGGCTTGCTCACAACTATGGGATAACAAATGTACAAATTTCAATGTATTTTTCAAAGTAACAGTTACTTATTTCTTCTGGAGAGGAAGACTAACGTCTGGTCAGGCAAAATATACGGTTCAGTCATGCTAGTCAGTCAAAATATACTGGCCAAGACCCTCACCTCGCCTTCTTAGTAGTCCTCCCTCGAAACAGGCTGTTTGAACATGGCAGCCAGGCTAACGAGGTGAGGGATCGACGTGATCCCCGTAGTAGTGAGTGTCACACAGATGATGCCAAGCATAGCACAACTGCCCGGAGGACCACAGTCCACCTTCATCAGCATGCTCAGGATATGAGGAAAGCTACTGCAACCCACCACTTAACATCCTTTTCAGGGCGCACAAAAGAGTAGACCTACTCATTGTGGGCATTCGCAAACAACAAAACAACATGAAACATGTTTTATTTATGCTAACCCCTTATTTGTGTTATGCCTTTGCTGCTGTGTAACATGACTGCATCAGTCTGAACTTGAAAGAAGGATAGAAAATTACACAGACAAAAAATTATATTTTGTGCCCCCCTTGAAATGGTGGCCCTGTCCAGCTGCAGTAACTGAACCATGTATGTTTATATCTGATTTGTATTTTACCATTGACACATTTGAATCCATCTACAGATGGCTGGTGGTTCTGCAGATTAGGAGGGACTTGTTGAGTGGAAGGTAGGAAATGTTTTTTAAGCTGATAATTGGAACAATGCTCTCTTAGAGCTTGTTTATCACAAAGAGCTTGTATATTATCAACCTTCTATTTTGGTACTGCTCCAGTAAGGGCATGAGGCTACTGTTGGCCTTCTTGTTGGATGTTGTGGGCAAAACATTGTTTTCATACAGTAATAACTTCTGTATCACTGGGCTTGACAGTGTCAGGTCGCAACCCTCCTAAGTTGCCCTTGTACATTTGTGAATCTTGTGTGCCTCTGGGACATGGACCCTGCTTAAATGTGATACATCACGAATCGATGTCTTCTATATGCAAAGTCGGAGACGTAATCTCGGTATCCACTGGAATGACTGTCTGAAATGCAGAGGTCACTGCAATAACAAAACCCCCTCCCGTCTTGTACAACTTTGATCGTCGTCGCCTTCTCACTATTCAACCATGATGTTCGCCTGGCTCAGGATGTCCCGGCACATCATATTCTATACAAATCTGTCCTCTATGTCAAACCACCACCCACTGGAGAGGACACCCCCACACATCATGACTTTGGTAGTTGGCAAGACTCTTCCTCTACTTTAGATGGGAGCTTCGCAATGTGCCGATGCTGCACATGGACATGGCAGTGGTTGACTGACGCAATGGGCCTGTGATGCCTAAGCGAACTGAATTATACTAAAGTGCATACGTGAGTCATATCTGGAGGAAAAAATACAGAACCACTGTAACCATGTCATAAAATACTGACTAATCAGGATTGTCTAAAGATATAGCAACCTCATCATGCTAAACCATTGCTATTGAAACAACCACTGCAACTTCTGAGATGCCAGCTTCTTGTAAATGATTTGGTTGTGGTTGGAACAAAAAGGCCAATTAATCATGTTAAATTGCAGTTGCCTCACTAAGGAACTCTTTTTCTTCAACGTTTGCCCTGGAAAGGACATCGTGTCACAGCGAGACTGATATCTTTACCTTTTGGCCCAATACGTCAGATTTCAGCTGGTTTTTTGGGTACCAGTTTGCCTTCTGACCTAGATCCCTATTCCCTTCTCTAGAGTAAACTTGTGCAGCATGTTTCTAGAGCCTCTGTTTGGAAGCGGATGTGATGAAACATTACAAGGACACTATAAAAGTCTCAATACAGAACTATGGCATTGTTCTTGAGAATTGGCAGAATACTGCTGCTGAATGCTCTTCCTGGTGTAGCAAAGTTTCTGTTGGCATTGGAGCAGACAAGAATCAGGGAAGCTGCACTGAGACGGGCGACACAAAAGGCAAGAGAAGAGCTGCACCTTCTGATGGTCAGACAGTGTTTCTCTGCCATCAGTGGGACAGATACTTTCGGGCTCAGATTGGTTTGATCAGCCACCTCTGAACCCGCTCCAGGATTGACCGATGATAATGTGGTCTTCTTCAGAAACGATGGACAAAAAACAAACAATTGGAAGCAGAATGAACTTGGTCAGTTGTGGTTCGCTGATTCTGATGCAAGCAGCCAGCTATGAGCCATTGGCTGGAGTCAGCTCATTCACTGCTGCGTCTTCGGCCCCAAAGAAACTCTGAAATCCATGATGAATGCCATGATTTAATGTTCTTCTTCTTCGTACGCAGTCAGACAGTAACCATTATTTTTTCGAAAAAAGCGGCGGTCATCCTGAGGCTGTCGACACTGCCATAGAGCTTGTCTTGTGGTTCCACTGGTGATGGCCACATCTGCTCTCTCTGATCCTCGTATGTCGGGCAGTTCTGCAGCAGATGTTCAGCGGTCATTTTCCCGGTACCACACGGGCATTCGTCGGTTCCACCTATCTTCAATTAGTTGAATAGGTGGTACCTCAGGATTTAATGTGCATTTGCTGTCCTAAAAAAAGTTTTACTTCATTGCACTTTCCTGTTTTTATTCTGGATGAAATTAGAATTTCAGATGTTGCTCTCCATTGAATTCATTTGTGAACCTCTTCTAGTGCTCTACCCATGAGAATTCAGTTGCCGTAGCTTCCCATTCAACTTTTTCTTTGACCTACCTACTCCTTCTCTCCTTTTTGGGTTCCAATGAATGTCTAATTACAGTACCTTGTATGTATTAATTGTATGTAAAAAGTGTTGACCTATTATTCATAAAAATAGCTGGGAATGTAACTAAGAATGGTATCCAAATTCTAACGTAATGCACCCTAGACATGTGCAAGACAAACCACTGACAGCTAAAGCTCAGGTCCTGGCCTTATCTTCATGTAAATCATCTAGGAGAAGACAGCTCTGATGTTAAACCACCTGTTGCTTTTCAGGTAGTCTTATCACAGCCAAAGGCTAGTGATAGTTAGAAGACCTTGCCAAAAGTGAATGTGCAGTGAGTAAATGTACCGATATCACAGATTAACTACAAAAATAACACATATAGTATCGTACACTTAAGCAAACAAAAAAGTGAATGAAGTACAGGGTGATATTCAAACTGTATAGCAATGGTTTTTTCTAATTTTACCAATACATTTGAAAGCCTAACAAGGCGCTTCCAATATCACTTATTAAGTGCTCTAAAGCAGTTAGTCTAAAAAAGAATAATGTGATGCAAAATTTAAAATAATAAAATAAAATAAATTTAGGCCATTGACAAAGCCTCCTCCAGCAAGTTTGGATGATCTGCCCTGTCTGACTCTTTCCAATTGAGGCCCATGGCCTGAAGTTCATTTTTAGGATCTTTTCCTGGTATTTTTTGGTCTGCCTCTGTGGATTCAATGTCAGCTTCTGTCTGGCTACATTTTATGGTTATTTCCTATCCAACCCCATTTCCTATGTTTGATCTGTTGCTGCACTGGTTGCTGTTGCCTCCTTTCCCATAGGGCTTCATTCCTCACCATGTTTTGCCAGCCAATAACCATTATCCCGTATAGACATTTAGTGACAAATGACTGTGTATTCCTCTGTATTGCCTTTGTTCTCCAAGTTTACTGGATTACTGGCATTTAAAACAATTTTTGTATTTTGTTTATGATTACTGATGAATGAACATTTTGGAAGTAACCATTGACGAAAGACTGAAGAAGACAGTGGAGCATCATCACACAAACTTTATGTGAAAAGGAAAGTTATGGCTAGTTTGATTTTCTACCCAGACAACTAAAACTTTCTCCATATTGATAATGGGCCTGTTTTATATCTTTCGTGTTCACTGGAGTAACATTTTCAGTGTCTTCAAATGATTTCTACTTTGAATTCACTACTTGCTAACTGGCATGTCAAACTTATCTCCGCATTTGTAATGTTTGCCTCAGTAAACTTGATCATCTTTAGCCTTTGAGTTAAAGCACAAGGCTTGTGACTTTTGTTTCATTAAAACTATACTTAAACATTAATTAATAGTAGAAGTTTTGAAAATTGCCAGAATGCAACACTGAAGTGCACAAATGCTATATACAGACTATGCATTGGTAACCAAATGATGCAAGCCGACTTGCTTAT
The DNA here is from genome assembly GCA_036924085.1 of Ariolimax columbianus. NCBI lineage: Eukaryota > Metazoa > Mollusca > Gastropoda > Stylommatophora > Arionidae > Ariolimax > Ariolimax columbianus. Next base: position 30,352,114 of record JAVGWX010000008.1, on the reverse strand, counting down.
AGTCAACTGATGCCTTGCGCCAATGAAAGCCCCCTTACGAATGATAGATAAGTAAAGGAAACTTGGGGTTATAATAGAGCATACAGGTAAAGTGAGTGAGCAAGTCCAGGTAGCAGTGAATAAGGCAAATGCAATGTCAGGTATGATAAAAAGAAATATTAAACATAGGAGTAAGGAGGTGACAGTCAAACTGTATAAAGCATTGGTTAGACCTAGATTGGAGAACTGTGTACAGGTGTGGAGTCCTCATCGTAGAGGAGATATAAACGTGCTGGAAAAGGTTCAAAGAAGAGCGACAGTGGGATCTGATTGTGGGATTCCAGAATTACAGTAACGAAAAAAGACTCAGAAAAACCGGCGTACAGTGTCTTGAAAAGATAATAATTCGAGGTGACTTAATACAGGTTTATAAGATAATCACAGGAGAGGTTAAATTAGACTATAGCAAGTTTTTCAAAATACAACCACCAATGAGAACAAGAGGGCACAGATACAAATTAGCTAAAGAAAGTTCTAGCTTGGATATTAGGAAATATTTTTTTAGTCAGATAGTGGTGAATGCTTTGTTTGCATTGCCCCAAGAGGTAGTGGAGGCAGAGACAGTTAATGCATTTAAGAATAGATTGGATGCGCATAGCTTTTAGAGCAGGGTAATGCAAATGTAACTGGTTGTCTACAGACTCTGAAGAGTCTCATAAACCAGTATGAAGACGTTAAGTCAAGTTAAGAACAAGACAGCTGCGAAAATGATAAACGTGAATATGCTTGAAAAGTTGCAGTGTATTATCTAATCGCTTTAAAGCGAAGCACCTAAAAAAACAACCTATGCCTGTGTGTAAACTGAGACAAATAATGTTAATTTCAATCTGTTGCTTGTGTTATATTTCAGAATTCCCTGCACGTTCTCCACATATGCTCTCCTAGGATCCTACAATGTTCAAGCAGATATTGGAGAATATGACCCTACTGATCATGGGAATGCACATGACTACATCAAAGATATGGCCTTTGCACCTAACCAGACACCAGAACTTCTGGAGAAAATAGCAGAACTTCATAAACTTCACAAGTAAGCAGGGATTCGATTCTGTCCATTGTTAACTTCTGATATAATAAGAAAAAACACACACACATATATATATTTCCACTAGAATTACTTTAGCCTTATGCGCCTTTAAACAGCTCACCAACATCTGGAAATCAACGACACTGAGCAAACATAACAAGCTCAGGCTATTCAACTCAATCGTAATATCAGTCCTGACATATGGATGCGAAAGCTGGAAGACAACAAAAGTGCTGGAAAACAAACTAAATGTCTTTGAAAATAAATGTCTAAGAAAATTATTGAATATACACTGGGATCAGTTCATAACTAATGACTCGATAACAGACACAAACCAACTATACATGTCGAGCATCATCAGGAAAAAATGATGGACATATATCGGACATGTCTTTAGAATGAACAACGACAGTCTTCCATTGCAAGCACTCGAATGGACGCCAAGGCGTGTTTAGAAAAGAGGGAGACCCAAGGAAACACTCAGAAGAACAATCACCCGAGAAGGCTGATTGATATGGGCCTCAGCACCATACAAGATCTAAAAACAGTGGCGCCACACTGTTCCAACTGGAGATCTTTTGTTTCTGACTTATGTGTCACATTTGATGTGCAAAAACCAAAGATAGATGTGTGCGTTCGAGCATGCGTACATATGTGCATGTTTACATATGTGCATGTTGGGGTGGGGTGTTGGTGTTGAGACATAATATAATCTATGGTGATGAGTAGGCAGAGCTGGAAACAGACAATTCATAATATATGGAGTAATACCCTAAAGTTCTCTTACGCTGCGACAAATAAAAGACAAGATCTCACAATGTCCTGTTGCAAATTAACCTTTACAGAACCACACACAAAAATTGGCACAATTTCCCCATGCAGCTACACTATTTTTCAGTTAACTTTGTGCCTCTTTGGACATTCAACAAACTGTACACATTCGTTGTGAGTTTGGCCAACTTTGTTCCTCTTTGGACATTCAACAAACTGTACACGTCCATTATGAGTTTGGCCAACTTTGTGCCTCTTTCGACATTCAACAAACTATGCATGGTATTGGTAGTTTGGACAACTTTGGGCCTCTTTGGACATTCAACAAACTATACTATGCACACTCATTGGGGTTTGGCCAACTTTGTGCATCTTTGGACATTCAACAAACCATGCACGCTCATTGGTAGATTGGCCAACTTTGTGTCTCTTTGGACATTCAACAAACTATACTATGCACAGTCATTGGGGTTTGGCCAACTTTGTGGCTCTTTGGACATTCAACATACTGTACTTTCATTGGGAATTTGGCCAAATCGATATCCAATTTATCAACCTCCAAATCCTTGAGAATTCTTTCAATGGCTTGCACTGTATTTCGCCTTATTAAATGACCTTTTCCCGAATTTTCAAAACTCCTCTTCATTACAAACGCCACCAAATTCATTGACAAAATTAATAAATTATTGATGACTCTATATTTATTTCCAGAAATGTGTGTACTGTGTAAACGTCACGACATCATGGCCGAAATCCAAGCAGCACAGCCCGAAATACACCTTAGAATAATTGTCCACCCGTTACACCGAATCACTGGTGGCTTTGTGAATGGGGTATTCACACACACACACACATGTTCATTGCTGTCATGGGTTCAAAGGTTTAACGATGTTTCTGCTGGTAAAATAAAAGTTATAAACATTGTCCTTATTATTCCACAGAGGCCAGACCCCAGATGAAGCCGAGAAGGGCTTTCTGGACAATGCTAAGAAACTGGCTATGTATGGTGTTGATCTACATAAAGCAAAGGACTCTGACAACAATGCTGTTCTGGTGGGTGTATGCTGCAGTGGGTTGCTCATCTTTCGAGACAAGCTTCGTTTGAACCGCTTCGTGTGGCCTAAAATTCTCAAGCTGTCATACAAACGCAACCACTTCTACATCAAGATCAGACCAGGGGAGGTGAGTTATTCACTGACTTTTGCATGGCTGTTTTTTAAAATTATTCTTCATCCGCCGTTCTCAATCTCCCGCTACCATGTCCGGAAAAGGGCTTTGTAAGTAAATAGCAGGATGTTCACCGGAGAACGGAATGTGCTGAATTGTATTTAACCTTTAGCACGCCATTGTCCGATCCCTTTGAACCAGCTCGGCCTGCAAAAATGGTGTCCGGAAAATTTTTTTTTTTTTTTGAACGGAGTCACTCCTGACATCTATTTTTTACTGCTGACTACGCCCTCCATATATACACGATATTTTGCCGGTTAAAGTATCGTGTGTTCGATTACAAATGGCTTTTGAACAGTTTTAATTTTGTATACGCCGTTTGGAGCAAGCCGACTTTTTGCGAAAGGGGAAGTAGGTTGTTGAGAAAGATTTTTATCGCGTAGATCTGTTTATTTTGTTTGTTTAAATGAAAGAACTACGTTTGAATTGAAACTAACAGTTGTGGCGATATTGTAAACACAGTATCGATACGTTGTTGTGGTTTCCATGGTTTTCTATCGAAGCGACTAGGCCTAGTGGTCGAGTCCAAATTTTTCCCGAGATTTTCATAAATTTTCAACTTCATCTTTTTAAATCTCAAAAACTAACAAACATACAACAAAAACAATAACACCCACATGTTCGTTATGCTATTGTGTATCTACACGCCAGAAAATTATATTTATTGACAAACAAACATAAAAGTTACAAATTTTGAAAGACGACTACCACAGCGACTAATTAAGAAAATTAATTAGGTCAAATTTTTTTCACAAATTATGTAGCGTGCCTAAGGTTAACAGATTGACTGCGATATTTGCAAATTTTTTCAGAAATATCCGACTTAGTAGACATTTTTGGGTAACAGGTTTACATTCCCTCATTGATCCATTTTCCTTAGCCAGTCTGCTCTGTTGCAGCCTGTTATCCAGGATCACCACGGGGAGGCGTAGAAGAGTCTTGGTAGTTCTGGTTCGCTGGCCCAGTTGCTAGCAGTCAGCTATGGGTTGCTGACCACTGCAGCTCATGCACTGCTTAGCATCTTGACCTCACTTTTTTAATATGAAGATACGGGGTCACTGCTTAGCATCTTGACCTCACATTTTTAATATGAAGATACGGGGTCGAAGATGTGGCACTGTGAATGACCGGACAGCAGTCAGCGATTCATAGCTGGATACTTGCACCTGGATCAGTGAACCAGAGCTGACCAAGACCAAGCTCCACTTCCAAGCTCCGCCTCCAAGCAGCGGTCCTACGAACGTGCTGCATTAGTGTAGTCTTGCAAAGAGAATAGGTTTCGCAGAGGGAAGGCAAACCGGGTTACCAAAAACAAAACCTGAAATCGAATGTGTCTGCCGAAAGTTGTAGGTATCACAGTCTCATTGTGAACTAATGAACTACGACACAACTTCCCTTTCATGACGAATGCCGAAGAAGTTCATGAATATGATGACACAAAAGTTTTGTAGGTCTGCGGCCCTGTACAGCGAGTCTCTAAAGTCTAGCACTAATTTTAAAAATGCACTATCTCAATAATGGGATAATCTTTCAATCCAAAAAAGAAAGTTAAAAATAGAATAAATCATTTCAAAATTCACTTTAAAATAAAACAAGCCATTGACTGTTACTGTTATGACATTTTTCCTGTCGCTGGGGCAGTCGAGAGGTTTTAAAGGCTCAGGACTACAGGTTGCTTCGCCACTTCTGTCGCCACGTCGTGTGTTGGCTATGTTAAGTTTATTTCACCCTCAGCAGAAAAACAACATATGCTTTACCGGGGATTCGATCTCCGCTGCCCTCCTTGTCGGCAGACAGGCATGGAAACCATTTGGCCACAGGCTCCACTTCCAGAGAGAACAATAGACTATTCTCTCCATTGTCTACCTATTGGTCTGATTTCAGTTCCTCTGAGCTTTCACGTCATTCCAACAGAATTTGGGACGTTCTGTGCATCTGGATTGCTGACACCTGACTTCCACTTCTGTTATTCTGTAGACATAGTCAAATTACTATGGTTGAGATTGAATTCTTTTCCTTCTGCTTTTTGCTTTGAGTATACGATAAGATAGATTGTGCTACATTTTGTGTTGGACTGCAATGTCTGCACATCATCTTTTGGCTAGTCTTTTTATTCAGTTTGACTCTGCCTAGTGGTTTGAGTTCTGCTCCTAGATGAATTACCACATATGGCTTATGGGCTTTTGTCTACCTAGCATTCTCGATTTAGTGGGACAAAGATTTGAATCCCGGCCTTTCTCCTGTTAATAGGATCAGACCTGCAACGAGAAGGCAAACAAGCTGGGATTTTGCTGTCAGAAGCTACATATCGTGCATGCGGTTATAAGCATTTTATAAGAATTCAGAGCTGGAGAGGTTGCACTAGAGTAATCTGACAAAGAGAATAGGGATTTCAATGGCAAGGCAAACCCGGTACAGAAAAAATCTATCAGAAACCGGATGTGTTGGGTTAAAAGACACAGATACCTCAGTCTATGTCACAAAATCCTTTTCAAAATGAACAATATAAGAAATAAGAAAAATTGAGAGTTCATCCTCTACTGCTCTGACAGTATTTGAGACCATTGTTGATTTAATCTTGCACTTTTCAGATGGAGAGAAATGAGGCAACTATCATGTTCAAGCTAGATAACCACAGATTGGCCAAGCGCTTATGGAAGACATGCGTAGAACACCATGCTTTCTTCAGGTTCGTGCCACAACTGATTGCTGATTTATTTTGAAATTAAATTATGAGAATGAAAAGCTTAAGATGGACTCGCACATCGGTTAACCACCCTCTGCGGCAGAGTAACAGCGAAGTAATAAGCTGCTCGAACCTAGCTAGCTAAGCAGGAAATCCTCCTCCTGGCTACATCCATCTCACACCAAAACTGGGACCTGTACAGGGGCATCCACCTCTGTAGAAGTACAGGTCGACTAAAACTAAGACATCTATTTAAGATAATTAAGGAGGTAATCGATGGCATGCTAGAAGTGCTAAAAAATAACAAGTTAAAATTTTGCAAGACCAGAGGTACACGGGATGCCATTGCATCATTGTGGCTTCTTGCAGAAAGAATGATTGATCAAGGACGACCACTTTTTATCTGCTTCATTGACTTCTAGTCTCTTTTGAATTAGATTTTTAAGATGTTGCCACAAATAGATATAGAGAGACCACTCATTAAGTTAACTCAGAACCTGTATGAAAATAGGTGTTTTTTTTCAATCAAAGATGGACTAACAGATCCAGTTTCAATAAGACAGAGGGTACGACAAGCTTTCATCGATTTCTATAACACATATTCTGAGATGTTGTTGGTAGTTGTAATAGGAGTGTTAAAGTCAATAGTATGAAAGTGCCTATGGTCAAGCCATAGTGGTAGGATCAGTAGCAATGTTGCAAAAGCTTGAAAAAATTAGCAAAGAGAATGGCATGAAAGTAAACGTATTGAAGACAAAGGCTATGGTAATATACAAGCAACATAGGAAAATGAATATAATCATCGATGGAGAAATAATTGAACAAGTACAAAAGTTTACATATTTAAGACAATCCATCATAGAAGATGTCAGCAATGAGACGGAAATTAGGACAAGGACTGCATTGGCAGAAAAGGCTGTCAGAGAAAAATATAAATTGCTAACCTCAAAAAATATCAGGATAGAACTGATGAAGAATAAACACTACTGATGGACTCTGGCAAACAAGGATGAAAAAAGCTCGGAAGCTTTATTTGTGGTGCTTTCGTAGAATGGAATGCGTGAGTTGGACAGAAAGAAGATCAATTGACAATGTCCTCACTGAGGTAGGTGCATAAAGGCAAACATTCAAAATGATACAAAAAGGAAGGAGGAGTTGACTGGGACACAATATGAGATATTCAATTCTTCTACAGGAGATACTGGAAGGCAAGATACGGAGAAAAAGAGGAAGGTGGAGACTAAGACTTCCCTTTACGTATCAGGCATGGAGTGACATTAAATTACGAACCTGTGTTGAAATAAAGTGAGCCGCTGAGGATAGAGTCCAATGGAGAGACATGCTGAGACTACCTTACAACCAGTCAGGATTGATCAACCAGAGGATAGGGTCAACTGGAGAGACTTGCTCAGACAACCTTACAACCAGTCTTAGGATTGAACAACCAGATGATGATGACTAGTTACAATGATGACCACGATGCTGAGCCAGTTTTCTGTTATAATCCTGTTGATGACCATACCCACCTGCGGGATAGCTGTTCACAGGACAGGCTTCGGGAGTATACCCTGAAAAAAAGATTTTATAGCTAGTCATTAAGTCAGTCTAATGATATTGTCATTGCTATCCTCAATTTCTACGGCATTACTGATACTAGACTGTATTGTCATTTCAACTCAGCATTGCAGAGAGCTAGGTGTGCTCAACTCAGCATTACACAGAGCTAAGTATGCCCAACTCAGCATTACACAGAGCTAAATGTGCCCAACTCAGCATTACATAGAGCTAAGTGTGCTCAACTCAGCATTACACAGAGCTAAGTGTGCTCAACTCAGCATTACACAGAGCTGATTGGGCCCAACTTGACATTGCACTCCGAGATACGTGTCCCTTGCCCTATTGTGGAACTGACTGATATGGGACTCCTCTTGAAGCTCCATATGTTGGTGGAGATGATGAGCCTGCCAGGACTTTGAGCTTACAGACATATCTACACTTTTAATTCAGACATATCCACATTTTGAACTCATAGACATATCGACACTTTGTGTTCAGACATATCCACACTTTGAACTCACAGACATACCCACACTTTGTATTCAGACATATCCACACTTTGAACTCACAGACAAATCCACTTTGTATTCAGACATATCTACACTTTGAACTCACTGACATATCCACACTTACTTTACAGATTAAGAGAGGCAGAAAAGCCTGCAAATAATGTTACCTTCCCACGTTTCGGCTCCAAGTTTCGATACTCTGGCCGCACTCTATATCAGACGAGACAAACAGCAGCACTCTTGGACAGACCTCCTCCATTCTTTGAGAGGTCACAGCCAGCCCGAAATACTATGCCTGACATCGGCAATCGCTCACGCAGCATGGACGAAGGCAAGTTTTTCAGCAAATTTTTATGGAATTAGGTGTTAGTGCTTTGGGTACAAATATTTGGTCACTATGAATGTAGTGGCACATCTTTCTGTCTGCCAAATTTCATGTAATGATAGCTCCATGTGTTTGTTGATTGTTTAGTTCCATACAGAGGAAGAAGCATTTTCCTAACATTATTTAACGCTGGCCTCTCAAAGAGATGACATCTTACACCAGATTCTCAAAGAGATGATAATTTATGGTTTCATACAGAGGTGTACACAGTTGACACTCTGAAATGTGCTATAGTTGGATTCTGCTCAGGGGATTGTTAAATGGAATGTGATTTGTTCAAATGTTGAAAATGGCGTTCTGATCCCTCCTTGTGAATTGATTTGTGCTGTCATTAGGATTAGGGCTAATCATCAAATGTATGTAGACCTCTGCCCTTGTGTGTCCTATGGATGATATATTTAGTAAAGGTTTCTTTGTTTGCTGTTCTTTAGCCGTGTCATGCATCCACTAAAAATTTATGCAATTTCCCCTCCAGCTGCATTATTTTTCAGCACATCAAATTTTTCTGTGGTTGTTGACTTCAAGAGCCTGTAACCTTTTCTACTTGTTGGTCTATAGATATGATTTTGATGTGTGTAGAAACATAAATGAATAAAGAACTTGTTGGTGTTTTTGTTGTGTGTGTAAGTTTCTGAGATACAAGAAGATAAAGGGGAAAATATTAAAAAACAGCACAAACATTTAGACTCACCTATTCTTGGTGTAGCTTGAGTGGGTCAGGTGTGCAGTAAATTTGTGAAATTGTCACAGAGCATGGATAGTGTTTATTTACGAGATTGGCATATCTGTTAGTTTCCACTATAAACGTATTAATTACATCTACAAAAACAAACTTAACACTTTAACTACAGAATTATTTTCCTTGACTGGACGGAATTATCTTACTTTGGACTTTGTTGTTATGGATCCAGCAGCATCCGGGCTCTTGCCTTTCGACTCAATGCCATGCAATGGTATCTGCACGTGTTTATCAGCTGTTGACTAATGCCATACAAAGTGTTCCATGTATCTGGCCATGGAGGAATAAGCATTTTTCTTAAATCATTGAGCGCTGAGCAAAGAGATGATGACCAACAGTTTCATATGGATGGGTACACAGGAGTATGTTGGGGTTGGATTCTGTTCATGTGTTTGTTTAGTGGGATGTGTTGGGTTCTCAGTCAGAAAATGGTGCTCTGATCCTTCCTTGTGAGTTGATTTACACTGTTATTTGGACTGGGGCTTGCCACATATCTATAGACCTTCATTACCGCATTTCCCATGGTCCATCTGTTTCTTTTTTTGCTGATCTTATGAGCTCTTTTTAAAGTTGTTGCTGTGTTTGGCTGTTCTTGTCTTGATCCCTCCTTTGCTAGTCTGCCTGCCTTGTCATTGCCAGGTGTGATTGAGTGTCCACCAATCAACTGCAGAACTATTTTGATAGCACTAGAAGTGATAATGTGGTCAATGTCTAGATATTTGGATAAGGTCAGGTCTACAATGACCAGCAACTTCTAATGCTTGAAGAGCTGCCATTGAATCTGCGAAAGTAGGTGTTTTGGGTATTTACTTTGGACTTTAAATCGCTAGATGTCAACAACTTCACACCTCTATAACTTTTCAATTTCTTGCATTAGAACCTATAATAATATATCAAATTGCAGTGAAATGATTGCACAACAAAAAATTGCTAGCAGGACATAACATCGTAGGATTATATATGAATGAGACAACACGTGAGTAAAGAAAACTAGAAATTAACACTGGACCCCCCCAAAATTGCATTCCAAGCTAAGTGGAACATGCTTTTAGGTGCCTGAAGTATTCAAAACTTTTATTTTTACAATTTATATCTCTATATGCCTTTGGTAGATGAGTTTCCCATGCAGAATGTATCAATTAAAAATAGAATACCCCAAAGTTCGCACATTTAAATGTAATGCCAAATGATTTTGCCTAACCTCTTGTTCGGACTGGTCGCTTATCACTGACTGAGCTAGGCACATAGGATTCGTTAGCGTCAGACACATTAAAATGACTATCTGATTATTCAACATAAACTATTTCTTGAACTTGCTGCTCAGTAAACAGCTGTTTAAGTTTCAATCTCTAGATAGGCCACGCCTACTTTCCATTATAAACAAGAAAAGCAGTAAATTTCACACAACTGGTCAACATGTTTTTGGATTTTGTTTTCGGGAACAGCTCTAGAAAGCAAATCTAGCAGTAAGAAATAAATTAAAGGGAAATCATTCTAGTTAATTTCTGGCGTTGTTAAAATACGAATTACCCAAACAGAAACAAAATAAATACATTTTTATTCAGTGACGATGGTATCGTTCCTCCAGCAGCAGCCATTAAAAAATAAACGATCTCATCATCTAATGTAAAGGTCTATTTCAACAACTTCATCATCCTCAAAAATGGGCAAATCTTCTAAACTGAGTGAAAGAGAGTAGATTGTATCAAAATTCTCTTTAAAATACCACAAGTACAGTTCCTGGTTTAAATCGGAGAATAAGGAAGTGAAAGTTTTTAAATTCGAGTGCCTGTATGTTCAACCGTTTCAATTGCAATAACCCAGATGTTTATACATGATACAAAAGCCACTAAGCGTTGCTCACCATGCAATGACAACGGCTGGAAAACAGGAATTTTTTTTATTAGTCGTCACTTGACATCAGTGTTGTGGTAAAGGTTAAATGTAGCCCTATGTGTTCCCATGTAACATACTTGTTGCATTTGTTCACAGTGGGCAATCGCAAGAATAGGGGCTCAAATGAAGATGGGGTATACGATCCCAACAGAGCCAGCTTGCAGTATCCCAACAAGGATGAAAAGGACAGGAAGGACATTAAGGGTGTTCCCATTGGTAAACATTTGTGCACATTCTGTTTTAGACACGCTCTTGCTTGACTTTCTTGTTTCTTAACCTTTTGCTTTCCAGATGACAAAATTGTCTATTTCCCGTATCTGCATAATTTTTCAGCACGCCATGCCCCAATGTGGTTGTTGATTTTGAGAACCTCTAATTTTGTGTGTGTGTGTGTGCCTGGAGACATATATTAATAAAGAACTTGTTGGTGTTATTGTGTATGTTAGTTTAAAAATTATTGCCATCTTCTTTGTCTAACCATATATGACGGAAGTTGGAACTCTCTACAATTAAAAGAGCAGTATGTTTAGCCATTTTTATGACATTAACCAGATAGTTTATATATGATATAGCGACGACCCTTGAGCTGTCGCACAATTAGTTTATATACGATAAAGCGACGACCGTAGAACTGTTGCAGAATTTCGACTGGCACAGAACAAACGTGTCGCAATTTCTCAGCTGGGGTGCGCTAAAGGTTAACAAATCACCTAACCATGGCCGGTGTTAGGCCATGTCACACAGTAAGTCACCTCTTATGACATGCTCTCTCGGGGACAGGTTAGCTATTCTTGTCTTTGTTTTACACAAAAACCCCGGCAGACCATTCAGGACCATTGCATGCACCAACTCACTTCATGAAACATGTAGGATTCGAACACCTGCTGTTTTGTGCTTTACCTCTCAGCTATAGCAACCCCCTTTGATGTTAGCTGTTATAAATAAATTTCACAATAAAAGTATTTTTTAGAGCGAAGTAAATGAGAAAATGATTAGAGATGGATTAGAAAGATGGGAAGTAGTGATATCATGTTTACTACCACTGTTCCCAATTATATCACATACACATTTGTCAATCATGTTTTAGTTAACCTTTGTTTCTACATTTCCATTACAGCTTCTACTAAGGCTGGTAAAGGTGGTGATGGCCGGGATGCTGGAGATGAAGACACATTGCAGAGGCGACCATGGGATACGGACACTGGAGACCGTAAAGACAGGATTCCAAACCAGGGGGTCAGTCAAGTTTTGCAATGAATATTAATGTGGAATGTATTATAATGAGTAAGTGTACTCTTTTGTGCGCCCTGAAAAGGACGTTAAGTGACAGGTTGCAGTAGCTTTCCTCACATCCCGAGCATGCTGATGAAGGTGGTCCGGGGTTCTCCGGGACGGTTGTACTATGCTTGGCTTCATCTGCGTGGCGATCACTACTACGGGGATGATCACGTTGATCCTTCACCTTGTTAGCCAGGCTGCCATGAAAACAGCCGTTTCCAGGGAAGTCGAGGTGAGGGTCTTGGCTGTATGGTTTGCCTGACCCTGACTAACATGTCTGATCAGTATATTTTGCCTCACCAGACGTTAGTCTTCCTCCCTGTGGAATGTCATTTCTTGCCTTTCAGATTCTATAAGAGCACAGAGATATAATGGCTATTTCTCATGTGGACAATGGGATTCTGAAAGGAAAGAGGGGTATCAATGCAATCTAAGTCATGGCGGTCACAGACATGCAACAATGGGCTCTCTTCCTGCTGATTATCTATCCTGGACTACGGTCTTGGGTTACTCACGCTATCACAGACACAGGTTGATAGATTGGAGAGAATCCAGAACGAGGTCATGAGAGCAGTTCTGGGATGCACTAGAGATACTCCCATTGCTGCCATGAGATTCCTGCTTGATTTGCCAAGCATCAAGGTGCGACATCATGTAGCGCAGGTGAAGGCGTACGCAATTGTTACCAACAATGAACATCAACCCCTGCATCAAGACTTGGATACACTCAGACGCATTAAGTGAGGACGGTAATGGATGGTGAAGGACTCTCTGATAAGGGTCTGTGTATTGGAAGAAGTGGGAAGAGGCAGTGAATAAGTAGAAGTGAGCAATGAGAGCCCCCTACTAGGGTAGGGATACAACTGAGCAGAGAGTGTCGCAAGTGGGGCGGCACCAGGACAGAAGCTTTGATACAGGAGCTGATTCAGCAACACTCAGGACCACAACACCCAATTCTGTACACAGATGGCTCCGTCAACAGAGATGCAAATAGGTGCAGTTGGGGTTTCGTCTGCTACCAAAATGACAGGGAGGTGGTGAAGAAATCATCTGCCTACTCCACAACTACATTGGGCATGACGATGGAAATTCAGACGAAAACAGTGGCCCTGACTTGGTTGGAGGCGCAATCGGTGACACACCCAGGGATACTGTCAGAGTCACAGGGCATATTTCGTAAGAAAGAAAGGTACATGCAAAGAAGGGAGTGGGCCTTTCTTCTGAGCAACTCTAGTGTACAAGGTGTCACATGATCTACTACAAGGTGTCACATGATCTACGGCGGGGACATGCAGGTGTTTGGCAACAAAAGAGCTGATGGAGTGGCAGTACGAGCTGTGGTGAACGACGCAGTGATGATGAGAGATAGGGTTGAGTTGATCAGGGCAGTTAATGGATACTCTACAGAATGATGAAGAGACAGAAGGTCTGGAACATGCATATGAGCAGAGGATGATAGATTTGGGAGTGACTAGGGTAGAGGAGAGAAAGTGTGTCCTGTCTGGAAAGATCAGAAGAACATGAAATCAATACCTTACTGGGACACTAAGTATATATACACTTGGCTGGCTGTTACCATTAACTCTTCAGGCGAGACCAGGTGATCATTCTCTGGCTCCTCACAGGAACACAGCAGACTGAAATGTCATCTGTACAAGTTCAAGATTGGCACTACGGTTCTTTGTGCCTGTGGCACAGCCCCCATTTCGATAGAACATATTTTGCAGTCCTGCCAACTGTATACCGACAAAAGAAGTAGCATTTGACAACAGTCAGTGTCCTTCCACAATAAGCTGTATGGAAGTGCACGTAGCCTTGAGTTGACTAGACTACTGCCTTTGTTAGTCATTGAAGTTGAAGACGAACAAGGAAGAACGGAGCACTTATGGGAACGTCCTCTGTGTGATGGTGTTGGTTCCTAGAACCTAGAAAATCTGTCATCCATCCACCTGCCCTATAGTCAGATCTGCTAGTGTTGTTGTTTGTCATCATTTCCAAAGAGGATCACATTATCATCTGTCAATCCCTGAGTTGGCTCGTAGATGGCTGATCATACCAATCTGAGCCCGAAAGCGTCTGAGGGCAGAGAAGCACTGTCTGACCGTTAGGCGGAGGCAACTCTTCTCTTGTCTTTCGTGTCTCTAGTTTCCGTGCAACTTCTGTGATTCTTGTCTGCTCCATATTTGCCGCGCCAAAGGAGATTTCACTGCGCCAGGCAGAGCTATCAGCAGCAATGTTCTCTCAACCATCAGTGTCAATGTCGCAGTTCTTCCGTGAGGCTTTCAGAGTTTTATTTGGCCACCGCGAGCTCGCTTGCGTGACTCGAGCACACTTGCCTGACTCAAGCTCGCCATAGAATATTTTCTTTGGAAGCAGCTCATCTGACAACATGGCCAATCCATCTAAACTGCAATTTGCACAGAGTTGTGTGGTTTCTTGTCATGCCAGCCTGTGAAAAAACTTCTACATCTGTAATCCTATCTTGCCATTTTATGTTCAGCAGTTTCCTTGGGCAGCCCAGATGAAAGTGGTCAAGCTTTTTTGTATGTCGACTGTACACAGTCCAGATTTCACAGGCGCACTAAAGAATTGGCAGAACTAACGAGTGCCACATAAACCTTCAATTTGGTTATAAGCTTAATTCCTCTCCGGTCCCAAACTGAGGATCTGAGTTTTCCAAATGCTACACATGCTTTGACCATTCTTGAGTTTACTTGCTCATCAATATGCACTGCTCTGGAGAAGTGCTGCCAAGATTTGCAAAGCGTTCTACCGACTTTAGTTTCTGACCATTGATAGTGATAGATGACTCACAGTACTCGGGGTGCTTGGTACAGCATTTCAGTCTTATTTTTAGAGATTGTGAGACCAAAGTTAATGCAAGCCACTGCATACAGTACATTGCATCTCAGTCTCTGAATGGGCATTGAGAACACAGTCATCAGCAAAGAGAAGTTCATATATGGTTTCAATTTGTACTCTTGTTTTTGGCCAGTCTCCTCAGATTGAATAACTCACTCTCTAGGCGATAGTGGACTCCAGCATCACTGCCCTTGAATACATCCATCAACAGGGTAGCAAACATCATGCTGCAAAGGGTAGGGGGCTAGGATGCTTCACTCCATTTGTGACACCATATTGTTCAGAGTATTGCCCATGATCCTGAACTCGAGCTAACATGCAATCATGGAACTGCCGCACCATTATAATAAATGCATTGGGACATCCAAATTTGGCCATAATTTTACATAGGCTGTCACGGCTTACAGTATTGAAAGCTTTTGTTAAATCCACAAATGTGGTGAGAAGGTAGACATTTTTGCTCTTCACACTTTTCTTGTATTTGCCTAGCTACAAAGATCATGTCAGTGGTGCCTCGTCCTATTCAAAATGCGCATTGACTCTCTGTAGGTGTAGAGCGGTCCAGGCAGCTCTGGTTCCATGGCCCTTAGTCAGAGAGTGATGAATACTTGGAATGCATTACCACAGGAAATAGCGGAGGCGGATCAAATAATGCATTTAAGAATAGATTGGATGCGCATATGTATTTTTAGATCAAGCGAAGGTAAAAGAAACTGGTTGTATACAGAACCTGCAGAGTCTTCTAAACTAATATGAAGATATTAAGTTGAGAGAAAAGATATTTTGAGCTTTTATTATGTTGACATTGAAGATAAACTTTGAAACATTTCAGGATGCCACATTAGAGCATGAGAGACCTCGGGGACAAGGTGACTCAATGGGCATCGCTGCGGCAGGAATTGATGGCCAACAGAAGCCAGAAACTGAGAAGGAGAGGAGGAAGAGAGAGAAAGACGAGGACAAGAAGAGGAAGAAGGAGGCAGAGGACAAAAAGAAGAGGGAGGAGGAAGAGAAGAAGAAAAAGAAGAAAAACAAAGGTGACTTGGACACATCTGAAGACAAAGCAGACATAATAGTAAGTTGTAATGTTATATGTAATTGTTTTGTAGATGGGAAAAACTTAAATAAAAAGATTTCGTTATGGTGTTATACCAATTACAGAAGTACATAGAAGATTGGGTCACATTTCTTGGAAAGAGAAGAAAACAAATGGGGAGGTATTGAAAAAGTTGGGGTGAAAAGAGAATTAATGACTGAAATCAGGGTTAGACAGATATGTTATTTTGGTCATATAACAAGACATACCTCCTTGCTGAAGACCATACTGGAGTGTAGAGTGGAAGGCAGTCGTTGAAGAGGCAGATAACGCTAGTGAATGGTAAACATCTCTCAGATTACACAATTACGGCAAGAGATAGAGTACTCTGGAGATCTATTGCAGCCGGCCTTCGAAGCTGAGATGGCACCTGAACTGAACCAATTACTGGGGTTAACCTTTTTCAGTCCAGGCAAAATTTACAGATTTGTGTCTTTCAGTCCCGGCCAAGTGCTGGAATTCTGTGCGTCAAAGTTTGATTAAAAATAAAATAAATTAAATTCAACAAATTGAGTTAACATTACAATCTAAACATTATGAGACACATAATTAAACTATCTATGACATTATTATTATTACATTAAATATGGAACATAATTACAGAATGGGCAAGAACAGTATAAGAATGATAGAAAAGGAAAGGGAACTAGGGGTTATAATAGATCATACAGGTAAAGTGAGCGAGCAAGTCCACGTAGCAATGAAAAAGACATGCAATGTTAAGTATGATAAAATGAAATATTAAACACAGGAGCAAGGAAGTGATAGTCAATATAAAGCATTAGTTAGACCTAGATTGGCGTACTGTGTACAGGTGTGGAGTCCTTACCGTAGAGGAAATATAAACATACTGGAAAGGATACAAAAAAGAGTGCTAACGCTAGCTGATAGTGGGATTTAAGAATTACAGTTGTCAGGAAAGACACAGAGAAACCGACCAACAGTGTCTAGAAAAGAGAAGAATTCGAGGTGATTTATTACAGGTTTATAAGATAATCAAAGGCAAGGTAAAATTAGACTACCGGGACGGCGTGGCCTAGTGGTTAAGTGGCACGGCTCACAATCCGAAGGTGCTGGGTTCGATCCCCATCACAGCACCGGCCGTTACCCCGGGGAAGCAAACCCTTAGAAAATGCAGGAGGAAGCAGACCCTTACATTAAATGCATGCTGAAGTCGGATGCACTGGGCCTACAGGCGCAAAATAAAAACCACAGTGCAACGCACACCGCTTTGAGGATTAGAGAAATATAGCGAACGCAAAAAAAAAAAAAAAAAAAGACTATTATAAGTTTTTCAAAATAAAAACACCTACAAGAACAACAGGACATAGCTACAAATTAACTAAAGAAAAATCCAGATTCGAAATATTTTTTTTAGTTAAAGAGTGCTGAATGCTTGGAATGCATTGCCACAGGAAGTAGTGGATGCAAGGACAATTAATGCATTTAAGAATAGATTGTATGCACATAGCTTTTAGAGAAAGGAAATGTAAAAGAATGGTTGTTTAAGACTCTGCAGTCTTCTAAACCAGTATAAAAAAGGTTAAGTTATTAAATATTCATAATAAAGATTAATATTAGTATGAAGCGTTAAATGACATGATGCTGAGGTGAAAATTATAAATTTAAAAATGTTGGTACTTACAGACATAAGTATGGTGCTTGAATGTCTTGAGAAATCAGGGAATTGCAGAAAAATACACTCATCTGATAGAAGAGATAAACAGCGGAGGCACAACGATATCACCCTCTTCTATATAGATTACCATAGCGATGCAGCGGAGCCTCTGATAGGGTGATACTTCTTCTTCGTATGCTGGTAGACGTCAACTTGAATTTTTTTCGAAGAAAGCAGCTGTCATCCTCAGGCTGTCGACACTGCCATAGAGCTTGTCTAGTGTTGCCACTGGTGATGGCCACATGTGCTTTCTCTGGTCCTCGTATGTCGGGCAATTTTGCAGCAGATGTTCAGCGGTCATTTTCTCTGTGCCACATGAGCATTCGTCAGTGCCACCTATCTTCAATTTATTGAATAGATGGTACCTCAGTCTGTTGTGGCCTGTGCGGAGTCTGAAGACCACGACCTGCTCTCTTCTGTTCAGCTGGTAGTAGGCATCATTTTTTGTGTAGCCAGTGTGTTCTGTTTCCCATTTGGCATGTATCTGGCTCTAATAAGCCTTTTGGCCTCTTCGTAGGTCAGACTAGAATCTGGTTGTGGTAGTCTTGCACCTTCTTTTGCCAGTCCGTCCGACAGAGTGATACAATCTCACCGAAGCTATTTATAGCAGCCCTTGAGGTCTTCAAAAGCCTGGATTGGGAGGATAAACATGGATGAGGAAATTCTTACTCATCTGGGGTTTGCTGATGACATTGCCAGTTACAGCATCAAAGAAGCGGAGAAAAAGCCTAAATAAGCTCAGCAGAGCAGGTTGCAGTTGACTTACTGATCAACACCTTCTACCTAAAAAGAAATAAGGGCCTTGGAGATTGTCCTATCTATAACGTAAATTCATATATCTACTTGGGCCAAGAGATCATGTTCTCCATTCAATAAATCGGGCGATCTAACAAAGGATAACAGCGGGCTGGTTCAGCTTCAGCTTCAACTGTATTAAATCCATACTCCAACAGATGCGAAATGACAATGCTAGGACTCACATCTTCAACAGTGGGGTTATTCCAGACATGGTATATGCCTGCAGAGTGGGGAACCTACGGAAAGCTAATGCAGATAGACTCGGCGTTGCCCAACAAGCGATGAAGCGAAGAACATTGAAGATCTCCATTCAAAACCAAATCCACAACACAGAAATCAGACATCAAACTTCCTTCCCTGACATCATAGATGTTGCGCTGTTACGAAAATAATGGGCCAACCATGTGGGTGCACATGCCGGATGATAGATGGACACATAGATTGACATCATTGTGGCCTGCAACTTCAGACATCCTTGTGGGCTGCGGAGGGATGAGGTGAAGAGATAGCCTAAAGTAGGCTTTGGGTACACCAAGGCAAAAGATCGAAATGAGTTTAACTCAACATTTGGTTACCTGGTATCAGACACACATGGCTCATTGAATACAAGGATTTTGAGATTTTATAGATAGAATTGGTACTTACCTTACTTACTTAGTTGCTCCTCTTCTAACGTGAGGTGTAGAGGTTTTCCAGAGAGAACGTCATACTGTTCTATCCACTGTCTTTTTCCTGGCCTCTTTCTAATCCAGCCCTCAGTCACTTAGGGGCTGTCATATCTTGTCTTCCCAACGTACTTTGGGATGTCCTGGGAGGTCTGCGTCCTTGACTTTTTATCTGTCATGACCGCCTTGGTATTCGATCTTCTTCCATTCTACAGACATGACCAAACCACTACTACACTTGTGTTGGGCTTCGAGATTGCTACGTATTGTCTGGTTACGGATATTGTCCCTTTTCGTCACCTGAACCACCTTTCTTAGGTACCTCATTTCTTAATTTTGTAGTCGCCTTTCTTGGGTTGTGGTCATTGCCCATATGGAACTTGGTCTCATCTTCCAGTATCCTACTTCATACTTTTTTGTCCGTTCCTTGCAGGCTTTGATGACTTCATCCATGAGGTGTAGGAAAAGGTACGGTGATAGAATGTCACCCTGTCTTACTCCGCTATTGGTCTTGAACTCTCCTGACTTTTGATTTTATATCCGCACATAATTTCTGCATATTTTATAGAAACTCTGTATGGTAGAGATCAGGGATAGTGGGATATTCTTCCTTGTCAGGCACTCCCAGAGTTTGTCCCAAGGGACTTTATCGAATGCTTTCTCCAAATACAAAAAGCGGAGATGCATCGTCTTATTATACTCAAGCCTTTTCGCTCAGCGGTCTGAGTGTAAATATAAGGTCTTGAGTACTTCTGTTTGCCCAAAAACCACATTGAGTCTCGTCCGTATTTGGCTCTGCTAGACCTCTTAATCGCCGATCTAGAATCCTAGAATAGACTTTCCCGGGGACACTGAGAAGGGAAATACCTCTGATTTTCACATAGTCGATTGTCACTTCTTTTAAATATTGGCAGTATTATGGCAACCTCCCAATCTCTTGGTATCTTTTTATGGCGCCAATCTGCCTTGAGAATCTTCATGAATAGTATCTCCTGCCGTTCCCATGTATTTAACCATTTCTCGTGATGTTGTACCATCATGTTCTGCTGCTTTACCAATCTTAATTTTCTCCAATGCTACCTTTAGTTCTTCCATTGTGATATTATCGTTCCCCTCCATGGCTCCCTCCTCTTTGATTGGGACTCTTACTCCCAGAGCTTGATTTTTCCTCCACTCCAAGGAGATCTGAGAAATATTCTTTCCGTCTGTTCATTACCTCGTCTGGGGCTGTCAGCAGCACACCTTGCTTAACTTTAACAAATTTCAGGAGGCATTCCTTTTCCTTTCTCATGTTCTTTAGGGTCCTGTAGAATAGTTTCTGGTTTTCTCCAGCATTATTTTCTAGTTTCTCTCCAAATTCCTCCCAGGATTTCTGTTTGGCCTTGAGCACAGTCTTCTTTGCTTCCTGTTCTAAAATTGACATATTCTTTATATTGTTTTGTTTGTTCTTCTGTATTCCTATCCCCTAGGTATTGCTTCCATGCCTTTTTCTTTTCTCGTATTATTCTTTTCACTTCTTCTGTCCACCATGATGTACTATTTCTCTTCCACCCTTCTCTGGCTTGACCGCATGCCTCAACTGAAGCCTCTTTGAGGATGTCTTTGAATTTTACCCAGAGCATTTCCATATCATCAGATTCTTCTATCCTTCCTATTGCTGTTGTTATGAACAACAGGGGTAACAGCTGGTGCTGTGTTGGGGATCGAACCCAGCACCTTTGGATTCTGAGATGTGTCACTTAACCACTAGGCCATTCCGTCCCCTAATCAACCTGAATGATGCCAATCAATAAAATTGAGGTCCTTGACAAATGTTCTGAAACATCTGCAGTGGGTGGAACTCAAGAAGATAAAAATAGAACATCTATTTCAGCCCTATGCTGGAACTCAAGAGGATAGAAATAGAACATCTGCTTCGGCCCTATGCATCGAAGAGAACCGAATGAATGAATGATTAACATTGTTGTCTGAATTTATGTGAGTCTGTGAGTGAATGATTCACACGGCCTAGTAATAAGAGAGAGCAACCTTGACTTATGCCTGCCCTTTTTTCCCAATATTAATTTTGTGTCCCGGTAGAGAGGCAGCTGTGGTTGGGAGGGCACACCTGCAAAAATATAATCAGATATGCACTGGATTGGAACCCACAACGTGAGAGATGAATGTGGAGGTTAAAGAACATGTGGAAGAGAGTGAAACAGGCAGCTGGAGTATAGCTGTTGGAATTCAAAAGACTCAACAGGTCGCAGTTTATTTAGCGAAATGTCACAACCAAAAGTAATGATGACATAAATAAACTACATAGAAGAGATCAAAGTCTCATCTTTCAGTTCCGAGCAGGACATACCAGTCAATAGCCACTTGAACCGCATCAATCCCCAGCACCTGCCATTGTGCAGACATTGCTCTCATCCCGATGAAACTGTTTGACACCTATTCATTGAGTGCAAGGCGCTTGCGGACATGAGGAAAAGATTCTTACAAGCACTGCCGACAATTGCCAACACATTGTATGGAGCAGTGAAACAACCGAAGAAGACCTGTATCTATATAAGAATGGCACTGGGCTGTCAAGAGCAGGCTTGCTCAGCAGCTATGGGATAACAACAACAACTCAAAAGGAGATGGCCCAAAAGAAGAATATTTAGAGAGCATCTGTTGCAGTTTTATGCTACTGGAGGAACTGATGGATTAAATGTCAGTTTCCTATTCTTTGCTCATCAATAAGCAGCACTGGGTGTACGCTATATTTTTGTTCATTACTTCATATGTTGTGATTGACCAGTTGTTGACTTCTCTTAGGGCTATAATCCAGCCACAGAGTCTGTGCGTGGTGTTGGACCTGGCTCTGCTGCTCTGGATGGTGTAAGTAGTTGTATGTTTAGTCTCGTGGCATTCCTGAACCCTACATTCACACCCAACATTATTATTACTATTTTGCGTTTAGCATTTGTCATATCAGTGTAGTTTTGTGTTTGTTTCATTTAAAAAAAATGTGAAGTATTATTACACCTTGACATGTGATTTCAAAAGTCGTGAATTGCAGCTCCAATTATTTGTGGCCGTTCATGTGCTGGTGTGCCTGATTTTAGGAGGAATTTGATTGGTCTTTACAGCTTGGTTAGCAAATATGGTAATTTGAAGATCCCAGTTTGTTTTCTGCTGTTTGTTTCAGTGGAAGGTGTTAGGCTGATTTATTTTTTAATTTGATGAAAACATCTATTGCTGATTGCAGCATGATTAATGAAACTGATGCATAGTAGATCCCAGTTGAGAGAGGTTAATTATTGTTCATTTACTTCACAATTGTCTGTAGCTTTTCCCCACCTTATAGAATGTTGTTTTAACTGTTCCCATTGTCACTATTCAAGTACACTAGTGCATGCATTTAATTGATTTTAGATATTAATTCAGGTCGCTGTTCTTTTGTTGGATTTATTGTTGGTTACATGGAAACTGAAATATTTATTCTAGTGCAAACTTACAAATTCTCATTATCACAGTATGATTTATTTATTCTAGTGTAAACATACAGATTGACATATCACAGTATGATTTATTTATTCTAGTGTAAACTTACAGATTGACATATCACAGTATGATTTATTTATTCTAGTGTAAACATACAGATTGACCTATCACAGTATGATTTATTTATTCTAGTGTAAACATACAGATTGACCTATCACAGTATGATTTATTTATTCTAGTGTAAACATACAGATTGACATATCACAGTATGATTTATTTATTCTAGTGTAAACATACAGATTGACCTATCACAGTATGATTTATTTATTCTAGTGTAAACATACAGATTGACCTATCACAGTATGATTTATTTATTCTAGTGTAAACATACAGATTGACCTATCACAGTATGATTTATTTATTCTAGTGTAAACATACAGATTGACCTATCACAGTATGATTTATTTATTCTAGTGTAAACATACAGATTGACATATCACAGTATGATTTATTTATTCTAGTGTAAACTTACAGATTCACCTATCACAGTGTGATTTATTTATTCTGGTTCAGTAGCCAGTCAATTGAAATATTTATTCTAGTGCAAACATACAAACAGATCCACGTATCACAGTGTGATTTATTCATTCTAGTTTAGTAACCAGTCAATTGAAATATTTATTCTGGTGCAAACAAACAGATTCATCTCACGTACCAGTGTGATTTATTTATTTTGTGTTTGCATGCTTTAAATTGTGTGACTTGTTGTGCTGAAGCTGCTAAGCTGTGATTTTGAAAATGGTTCTATTTTTATCATTCCTTTAATAAAAGCCAAAAAAACTACAGGAAAAAGTCAACAGGTTAAGAACAGGTTTATACAAAAGCCAAAGTATACAAGCAGGTGGTTTACTGAAAGTCAGTAGGGTTCAGAGTTTTAGTAAAATCCAAGTGGGTAAGGAGAGGTTTAGTAAAAGCTGTAGGGGTATGGAAAGGTTTTACTATAAGACTAGGTGGTGTGAGAAGGTTTATTTAAAGCTGAGACGCTGCAGGAAGATTTACAACCAAAGAGGTAAGGAGAGGATTGTCATGGTACAAGAGGGTTTGCTTAAAACCAATGTGGTTCAGGCAGGTTTACTCAAATTCAAGAGTGGACAGAAGGGTTTACTAAAAGTCAAGCAGGTACAGACATGTTTACTGAAAACCAATGGGTTACAAAAAATGTTTACTAAAACCCATGACAAAAAATGTTTACTAAAACCCGTGGGTTACAAAAAATGTTTACTAACAACCCATGGGGATACATAAATGTTTACTAAAACCCATGGGTTACAATAAATGTTTGCTAACAACCCATAGGTTACAAAAAAAGTTTTCTAAAATCGATAGGTTAAAAAAAATGTTTACTCACAACCCATGGGATACAGAAATGTTTACTGAAAACCATTGAGTACAGAAAAGTTTACTGAAAACCCATATGGTACATAAGTGTTTACTGAAAACCATTGAGTACAGAAAAGTTTACTAAAAACCCATATGGTACATAAGTGTTTACTGAAAACCCATATAGTACATAAGTGTTTACTGAAAACCATTGAGTACAGAAAAGTTTACTGAAAACCCATATGGTACATAAGTGTTTACTGAAAACAAAATGGGTGTAGGCATGTACTCTATAAGCCAGTATTGTATGGGAAGATTGATCAAGCAATAGAGGAAGTGACAAAGCAATATTTGTCAACAAGTTGAATATGTTCATCAGTTTTAAAGTAGTCACTGATTGAGATAGCAGGAGAAACAAGATTGAATTGTGCTCTTAAAATATATTTAAATGAGAATTTAAAAGCTTCCAAAGAAGACTTTAGTTTGTATTTGACATGCAGAGTGGTCATGAAGGTTGTTTTCGTCAATGAAATATAAAAATAAAGAGTTAGGGATGAAATAACAAAGTGAGACAAAAGGTTTTTATTGAAGAAGAGAGAAAGTGAGACAAAAAGTTTTTATTGAAGAAGAGAGAAAGTGAGACAAAAAGTTTTTATTGAAGAAGAGAGAAAGTGAGACAAAAAGTTTTTATTGAAGAAGAGAGAAAGTGAGACAAAAAGTTTTTATTGAAGAAGAGAGAAAGTGAGACAAAAAGTTTTTATTGAAGAAGAGAGAAAGTGAGACAAAAAGTTTATTGAAGAAGAGAGAAAGTGAGACAAAAAGTTTATTGAAGAAGAGAGAAAGTGAGACAAAAAGTTTATTGAAGAAGAGAGAAAGTGAGACAAAAAGTTTATTGAAGAAGAGAGAAAGTGAGACAAAAAGTTGTTATTGAAGAAGAGAGAAAGTGAGACAAAAAGTTTATTGAAGAAGAGAGAAAGTGAGACAAAAAGTTTATTGAAGAAGAGAGAAAGTGAGACAAAAAGTTGTTATTGAAGTTTTTATGTGACCAGAATTAACCTTCTGAAGTAAAAAAACAAAAAAAAACAAATCACAAGATAAATAATACAACATATTCCTCGAGTCTCTCGGTTCTGCGAGAGGAGAATAATGGCAGTATGGCCATCAACAATCCAATTGATGGATACACTGTATGAGGACCAGAGAAGTCTGAAACAGACTGATAATTAATGCGGAAAATATATATGATTAAGTAAGAAAAGTTAAGGGCTTTAGAACTATTTTATCTACTTAGTTATGCAAAAGATACCAGGCATCTATATGGATCTGGGGTCCCTTAATGCGAAGGGAAGAATAGAACCACTGTATACAACAATTTATGCTGTAAAAGGGTTGTGCATGGAGCTGGTAGCTTGATCATGTGAGCTGAAGTGCTACAAATCACTACTGCAGCAGCATACAAATGCTTTGGCTTAGGCTTCCAGCCTGAAGGCTGATCGTAGATGTGGCCTTATGCTCCTGTGTGAGTAAGAAATTAAGAATGGTGTCTGTTAATATTAGTTGTTATTATAATGATGCCACATACTGTTAACTTAGAACTGAAGATGTAGCTAATGTTGGAATTGTTCATGCTTGCTTTAGGGACGAGACGAAAAGTTCAATCCGTATGGTCCTCCCTATGGAAAAGATGGCTTTAACGACAATGGCTATGACAAAGATGGATTTGACAAAGATGGACTCGACAAAGATGGAATTGACAAAGATGGCTATGATAGGAAGGGGGTAAAGTCCCCGTATGGACCTCCATACGGCAAAGGCGGCTTTAATGGAAATGGTTATGACAAGGATGGTTACGATTCAGATGGTTATGATAAAGATGGCTATGACAGGAAAGACTATGACATCAAAGGAAGAAAGAAGCCATACGCTGGTCCATTCGGTAAAGATGGGTTCAACAAGAATAATTACAAAAAGGACGGTTATGACAGAGACGGTTATGACAAAAACGCTTTCGACAAAAATGGCAACAACAAGAGAGGAAGAAAGGACCCCTACGGACCTCCTTTTGCTAAGGATGGGTTCAACGATAAAGGATACAACAAACATGGTCTGGACAAAAACGGGGAAGATAAAGATGGATACGACAAAAAGGACCTGGATAAATTTGGCAGGAAGAACCCCTATGCTCCACCATATGACACGGATGGTTACAATGACAATGGGTTTGATAAGCATGGTTTTGATAAAGATGGCTTTGATAAAGATGGCTTTGACAAAGATGGCTATGATAGGAAAGGAAAAAAGAGCCCCTATGGACCTCCTTATGGCAAAGATGGCTTTAATGGAAATGGTTATGACAAGGATGGTTATGATCCAGATGGTTATGACAAAGATGGCTATGACAGGAAAGATTTTGATATCAAAGGAAGAAAGAAGCCATACGCTGGTCCATTCGGTAAAGATGGGTTCAACAAGAATAATTACAAAAAGGATGGCTATGACAGAGACGGTTATGACAAAAACGCTTTCGACAAAAATGGCAACAACAAACGAAAGAGAAAAGACCCCTACGGACCTCCTTTTGGTAAGGATGGCTTCAACGATAATGGATACAACAAACATGGTCTGGACAAAAACGGGGAAGATAAAGATGGATACAACAAAAATGACCTGGATAAATTTGGCAGGAAGAACCCCTATGCTCCACCATATGACACGGATGGTTACAATGACAATGGGTTTGATAAGCATGGTTTTGATAAAGATGGCTTTGATAAAGATGGCTTTGACAAAGATGGCTATGATAGGAAAGGAAAAAAGAGCCCCTATGGACCTCCTTATGGCAAAGATGGCTTTAATGATAACGGATACGATAAGGATGGATATGACAGGGATGGTTATGATAAAGATGGCTATGATAGGGAAGACTTTAACATCAAAGGAAGAAAGAAGCCATACGCTGGTCCATTCGGTAAAGATGGGTTCAACAAGAATAATTACAAAAAGGACGGCTATGACAGAGATGGTTATGACAAAAACGCCTTCGACAAAAAGGGCAACAACAAGAGAGGAAGAAAGGACCCCTACGGACCTCCATTCGGTAAGGATGGGTTTAATGATAAAGGATACAACAAACATGGTCTGGACAGAAATGGAGAGGATAAGGATGGATATGATAAAAATGATCTTGACAAATTTGGCAGGAAGAACCCCTATGCTCCACCATATGACACGGATGGTTATAATGATAATGGGTTTGACAAGCACGGTTTTGATAAAGATGGCTTTGATAAAGATGGCTTTGACAAAGACGGCTATGATAGGAAAGGAAGGAAGACCCCCTATGGACCTCCTTACGGCAAAGATGGCTTTAATGAAAATGGTTATGACAAAGATGGTTATGATAGAGATGGTTATGATAAAGATGGCTATGATGCAAAAGATATTGACATCAAAGGAAGGAAGAAACCATACGCAGGTCCTTTCGGCAAAGATGGATACAACAACAATGGATATAAAAAAGATGGTTATGATAAGGATGGTTTTGACAAAGATGCCTTTGATAAAAAGGGCAACAGCAAGAGAGGGATAAAGGACCCGTATGGACCTCCTTTCGGTAAGGATGGGTTCAATGATAATGGATACAACAAACATGGTCTGGATAGGGATGGGAAAGACAAGGATGGATATGATAAAAAGGATCTGGACAAATTTGGAAGGAAGAACCCCTATGCTCCACCATATGACAAGAATGGTTACAATGAAAATGGGTATGACAAGCATGGTTTTGATAAAAATGGATTTGATAAAGATGGTTTCGACAAGGATGGCTATGACAGAAACAGGAAAAAGAACCCTTATGGACCCCCGTTTGGCAAAGATGGTTACAATAATAATGGTTTTGACAAAAACGGTTATGACAGAGATGGCTTTGACAAGGACGGCTACGACAAAGACGGTTACGACAGAAATGGGAAAAAGAATCCATATGGACCTCCGTACAACAAAGATGGCTTTAACGAGAATGGTTATGACAAGAATGGTTATGACAAAGATGGCTTCGACAAAGATGGCTACGACCGGAAAGGTTTCGACAAAGATGGCTATGACAGAGATGGCAAAGACAAACACGGGAAGCCTAGGAAAGATAAAAAGGGCGGACTCTTTGGCCGGCTCAAGAAGGGCAGTAAAGGAGATAGTGACGCAGAAGATAGCCCCAGAGGAAAAGTTGACAAGGACTTCAAAGACAAGGTCAAATTTTCACCTCATTTTTACAACTATATCACTGATCTGCTTGTAGATTTTTATAACCATCTTTGATAGATCTCAGTAGCTAGAATCCAGGTGTCTTATTTTTCTCCATGTATGGCCTGCATCTCATCTTGCTGTAAGTGATGAGCTCTTGGTCTGCGAAAAACATTTTTCTTTTCACTTTCTTGATACTGTAGTTCTAGTAGTTGATACTTCACATATCCTCCAATTGCCTTGTACATATATATATATATATCATATGTAACTTGTAGATTTGGCCAATACCATGTGGCATGTTTTGCACTTTTTTGCTCATTTGTGCGTGAGATACTGCTTGCATAATATGTAGTCCTTTTTCATTCATATATATATCATATCTAATATTTCAGTTAATTTATACATATAACTGTTAGGGGCTTTCATAATAACACATTCATGTTTTTGATCACCCAAGTGAAACTCATGTTGAAAAGAACAGAACAAAAGTAACCTTCCGAGCACTATATATACATATAAGAAACAGCATGAAATCTAAATACATATTTTCACATCAAATTGTCTTAAATGTGGACCTTTCGTGTCAAATTTACTTAAAATACACATTTTCACTTCAAATGTACATAGATACATGATTTTGTGTCCAAAATTGACTTAAATACATATTTTCGCGTACAAAATTTACTTAAATGCATATTTTTACTTCAAATTTATTTTAAAATACATATTTTTGCTTCAAATTTACTTAAATATATTTTCGTGTCAAGTTTACTTAAATACATATTTTTGTGTCAAGTTTAGTTTAGACATACTTTAGTTTCAAATTGACTTAAATGCATATTTTTTATTTAATTAAAATTTACTTTCAATTTGCAAATTGTGTGTGCTTTGAGAACACAATTCTTGCCAGACTAACCTTCTTTTCCTTGGTCTGTGTTTTCTATAAAAACAGATTTGTTAATCCAGATTGCTAATTTATTATATGTATGCCTTAAAATGATCCACATTGGTATGTGTTCCTAACACAGGTCTAGGGAGACCACACAACAATTTATATATGTTATAACTCACTGACCACAGGTGGAAATGACATGGTTACTTTAACCATCTAAACATGTTGTGAAAGTCAGGCTAGTTTATTTTTGCCTTTAGCCACAAAACATAAATTTTATCAGGCTAAAAAGTTTGACAATAGTGCAGCAAAGGTTAACCTGATTCATTTGTTTAACAAATACTTAGTAAAATTCCAATTAAACATTAAGTACTGTTTTGCATAGAGAGACGATGTAATAATCTCTGCAAACACTTTGCATTGTTCCAAAAGATGCTTCTTACCGATTGTTTCCGAAACGCATGGTCCCTTTCTGTTTACTGTTAGATAAATCGATGACATTTCTTCTTTTTACAGTCGATCTCATTTTGATACTTCACTTGTTTTTGTTTTACTTTTTCTATGAGGTTCCATAAGAACAAAGAGCTGCAGTGGTCACTGTCCACCATTGTCTTATTCTTGTGTGATCTCCCTGTGGGTTACAATGTTGTTTCGAATGCCCACAATGAGTAGGTTTACCCGTGCACTCTGAAAAGGTTGTGCTATGCTTGGTTTCATCTGCGTATCGCTCACTACTACGGGATCATGTCAATCCCTCACCTCGTTAGCCAATCTGCCATTGAAAACAGCCTGTTTCCAGGAAGGGCTACGAGGAAGCTGAGGTGAGGGTCTTGATGAGTATATTTTGCCTAACAGTGACTAACATGTCTGATCAGTATATTTTGCCTGACCAGACATTAGTCTTCCTCCCCGGGTTACAATGTATTTTTGCTTATTGTGTTGGGTATCTTTCTGAGGATGTGGAGAAGACTCCCAGATTCATAGCATTGACAAAAGCATTCTGAGGAGGAGTCTTATCAGTTTGCAAGCAAGCTTTATAAATGATACCTCCATGTAACTTAACCTCTTTATACTGGTTTAGAAGACTCTACAGAATCTGTATACAACCAGTTTGTTTTCAAAGCTACTTGTACTGATTTTCTTCACTTTTAAAATATTCTTTCTGGAAATGGAATGTAATGGCTATTCTTATAGTGAAGAAGGTGGATCTGGATCCTCCTGTCTGTAGTGCAATGCTAAATCTCTTAGTAGGCTTTCTCTCCACTTTGTGGATCAATAACCCAAATGTGATACCTCGGTTAAGAAGAAAACAGTCCTTGTCTATCCTCACTTTCTATTTTTAATCTCAATTTGTATTGGTTTATGTGTTTCAAACAAGTATTTATCAGTCGTTACATCTGACAATTGAACACAAAGTTTGTGATGGAGCAAATCTTTAAGTTATGTTAGTAGAGCCTGCTCAAAGTTTGTGGTGCAGCAAATCTTGAAGTTACGTGTGTAGAGCCTGCTCAAAGTTTGTGATAGAGCAAATGTTTGAAGTTATCTCTGGAGAGCCTTCTCAAAGTCTGTGATGGAGTAGATGTATAAGTTATGTGTATACCGCCGTCTCAAAGTTTGTGATGGAACAAATGTTTCAAGTTATGCCTGTAGAGCCTTCTCAAAGTGTACGATGGAAGCAAATGTTTCAAGTTATGCCTGTAGAGCCTTCTCAAAGTGTACGATGGAAGCAAATGTTTCAAGTTATGCCTGTAGAGCCTTCTCTGAAAGTCTATTTGGAACCTCCGAGAATGTCCTGGTGAATACCATTGTGATTGTGAACACACTCTTCTGTCTGTGAGAAAACATAAACAGAATTCATATTTATTGCTTTTAGGTTGTAGCAAGAAAACAAATAGAATTCATATTTATTGCTTTTAGGTTGTAGCGAGAAAACAAATAGAATTCATATTTATTGCTTTTAGGTTGTAGCGAGAAAACAAATAGAATTCATATTTATTGCTTTTAGGTTGTAGCGAGAAAACATAAACAGAATTCATATTCATTGCTTTTAGGTTGTAGCAATCAACTATATTGTCAATTATCGACTCCCTTCACTTTTCACTGGATAGCAGTTCCTGTAAGTGACCTCAAAATTCCAGGGGCTGATTTGAATCTACTGCCTTGTTCTTGCTGGGGTACTGGGCGGGGAAAGAGTTGACATTCTGGCTTAGCATCCAGTATGGGCACATTTTTGTGTGACAATGGATGGCATTTTGAAATCTGTCAGGGATCCCTCTCTCTCCGTCTTACTTTTTTAAATCTCTGTCCTGTTTTGTCTTTCTCTTCTCTATCTTACTTGTTCTATCTATTTATTCTCTCTCTCTCGTTTTCTCTCGTTCCATTGTAGTGGCAGTACTGGCTTTTACCTCCTTAGTTGTATTCCAGGTACCCATTTACAGCTGGGTTGATTGGAGCGTACCTATAGTGGGATTCGTACCCATACCTTTGCCATGAAACATGAGTGCTCTATCACTACGCTAATCGTATTAAGGAGTACCCAAATCAAACTTATTGTCAATATCATGAGTGACAAAGTGGTTATACATGATCATCTGCCCAGCTGTAAATGGGCACCTTACTCAGTTATGGGAGACAATGAAGTGAGGAAATGGCCACCCCAACCTCGGCTACAGCAGAAGCATGTAGCAATGAAGTCTCTAAAACTTCACCCTTGACAGTAGTGTTGCTATGGGGCATGGGACCACCACTTTATTAGCAGGAAGCCTGCATCAAGTATTTATTTGCTCATGTAGATCTAATTACTGTTGCAGTTTAAAAAAAAAACTGGCATTTGTTCTGAGTTTAGTTTGTTTTTACAGAAGGGTAACAAGGGAGAGACGGAGAAAAAACAGCAGTCGTCACCGTCGTCATTGTTTATGGCCAGCCTGTGTGTGGGGAGGTCTCCTGTTAAAAAGGTTGTGCTTATGGCATGATTTTGAGCATGAAGATGTTGCCTGGGGAATTGTTTAGTACAATGTTTAACAAGGATGATTTGCAAGCTTACCCAGCAGATACACAGTAGATCGTCATGCTGTACTTACTTGGCCTGAGATTTTCTGTCCACTTTTATTGCGAAGCCTTGTGAAGAGTTGGCACTTTTTTCCCATCAGGTCAAGTCCCCTGCTTCTTCTTCGATCAACTGATGCAGTGCTTTTAGCCCGGGGAGGCTCGCAAAGGAAATTATGCATTCAGGTCTCCCCCATCCCCCACCACAAACTCCACATTGCTTCGAACACGTACACTGGTCAAGTGTGTTGCGTAAAATGTTATAGGAATACTGGGATCCTGGTATTCAATCGGGCAGATCGGTATCTGATGCCAGGAAACCGAAAGCTACCATTTTGTTCCACAAATCAGCCTGGTTTGCCCTGAACTTTTTTACAATCTAGCCAAAATTTTGCCAATTCATGTCAAAGTACATGACAAGTGCTGCAAGTCCATATGTAAAATAGTTTTATTTTGGTTGACAAATTGACTTGACATCATGAGCTAAAGATCTTAAAGACACATAATTAAAGCATCTATGACATGGTATATCGATAATGAAAATAGATGTTAGTATGAAGCATTAAATGTCATTAATTTGAAGATGGGGATGCTTCTTCTTCGTCATTCGTTCTCACTCTCCCACTACCAAGCCCTAAAAAGGACGTTGGAAGTAGCAGAATGTTGACCGGAATGTTGTGTAGTAGTTTACAGCTTGACTGCGATATTTGCACTTTACGGTCTGGCACATCTTACTTCAGAGAGTGGGCATAAATAAGGAGTACTCTGAGTGGTATGAAGTAAAGAGTGGAGTGCTACAGGGCTCAGTTTTGGGACTAATTTTGTTTTTGATATAATTAAACGATTTGGACATTGATATCGGATTCATGATTGCAAAATGTGCTGATGACACAAAACTATGCAGTAGTGTCTCATCTAAAGCAGAAATGGATATATTGAGGTCGGATTTAGATAAATTAGAGAATGGTCTGTTAGCTGGCAAATGGAGTTTAAATAAGTATAGTCATTAACATGGGCAGATCCAATATGGAATATAATTACAGAATGGTTGATAACAATATTAGAATGATAGAAAAGGAAAGGGACCTAGGGGTTATAATACATCATACAGGTAAAGTGAGTGAGCAAGTCCAGGTAGCAGTGAAAAAGACAAATACAATGGTAGGTATGATAACAAGAAATATTAAACATAGAAGTAAGGAAATGATATTCAAACTGTGTAAAGCATTAGTTAGACTTAGATTGGAGTACTGTGTGCAGGTGTAGAGGGGATATAAACATGCTGGAAAGGATTTTTAAAAAATACCAACAAAGCTGATAGTGGGATTTCAGAATTACAGTTATGAGGAAAGAATGGTGAATGCTTGGAATGCATTGCCACAGGAAGTAGTGGAGGCAGGGACAATTAATGCATTTAAGAATAGATTGTGTGCACATATCTATTAGAGCAAGGAAATGTAAAGGAAACTGGTTGTTTTAAGCAGGCATTTTTGGGTAACTGGTTAGCTTTCCCCTCTTCAATCACTTCTACTTAGCCAGTCTGCTCTGTTGCAGCCTGTTATCCAGGATCACCGTATGGAGGTGTAGAAGGGTCTTGGCAGCTCTGGTTTGCTGGCTCTGACGCTATCAGTCAGTTTTGGGTCTCTGACTGCTTCAGCTCATGCACTGTTCAGCATCTTGATCCCCCTTGCCGCAGGTGTTGAAATTGTGTGACTATATCCACCCTGAGTTATCTGTTTAAAAGTCAGTCTAAATCAAACATATTGTATATCCAAGTGTATATCAGATGCATGATCATTGGTCGGATCAAATAATTCATTTCTCAGGTCTTGAACCCCTTAATTCTATCGAGCAAAATGTCACAACTTTAGAAATTCACAGAAAACGTAAATATCCACCTAACAGAAATACTACATTAAACTAAAGCTCCCCATGTCCCAGATATTTGACTATCTTTAGGTCAGTCAAACTATGTGAACATTTACTGTAAATTAATCAGCACAATATTGGTGCTGGTTACAGAATGTCACTGAATCAAACTAACTGATCGGTATTGGAAACAAAAACTGCCAGACTGAAAAAGAAAGGAGAGATACTACCCTAAGCTCTATATCGAAAAACTACCCAAGCATGGACTGGACCCATGCATACATCGACGGTTCTGTAACAAACACTACACAGAACGGAGGGGCAGGAGCATTCCTGAACCTACCAAATGGCAGAAAAATAACACTGTCATTCGCTACTGGTAAGTACACAAGCAATTTCAGAGCGGAGGCAGAGGCACTGAGGGCGGCAGTGGAAGAAATGGTGACACACAAAGAAAATGAAAGCCATATAGTCCTGCTTACAGATGCTCTCGCCGTAGTCACAGCGCTAAAAAGCCAGAAAAACACTGAGCTTAATGACTTAAGAGCAGCACTCTGCAAACTGTGCCAGCAGTCCGCACCAAAAAGGATAGTGGTACAGTGGGTCCCATCACACTGCAACATCCAAGGCAACGAGGAGGCAGACAGACTGGCAAAAGAAGGTGCAAGACTACCACAAACAGATACTAGTATGACGTACGAAGAGTCAAAACGGCTTATCAAAGCCAGATACATGACCAAATGGGAAACCGAACATACTGGTTACACCAAAAACGATGCCTATTACCAGTTGAACAGAAGAGAGCAGGTCGTTGTCTTCAGACTTCGCACTGGCCACAATAGACTGAGGTACCACCTATTCAACAAATTAAAGATAGGTGGTACCGACGAATGCCCGTGCGGTACCGGTAAAATGACCGCTGAACATCTGCTGCAGAACTGCCCGACATACGAGGATCAGAGAGAGCAGATGTGGCCATCACCAGTGGAACTGCAAGACAAGCTCTATGGCAGTGTCGACAGCCTCAGGATGACCGCCGCTTTTTTCGAAAAAATAATGGTTACTGTCTGACTGCGTACGAAGAAGAAGAAGAAGAAACTAACTGATCAATTTGCACGCCAGCAAATTTACCTAACCGGACTGAAAAGAGTTAAACGTTGTCATACAATGTCTTCATTGGTTTGTGTCATGACCTTTAATTTGTCTATTAGCAGTAAATTTGTGGCTGATTGTTATCAGATTTTTATAAAATCTTTTTTGTGTCCTCTAATCAGATCTTTCATATTCTGTTCTCTTTATTCATTTTTTTTATTCCTGTATCATTTATAGAATATTATTTTTACAACCTTCCTTCAAATTCATCTGGTTACTCCACCCAACAAACTTTTGGCCTGTGTAAATGGGGGAATGTGTATTCCTGTAGTTGGAGATTTTTCTACCCGTTTCCTTTTCCGACACCAGGTCCGAATATGGGTTAGATTTTTCATGTGACTCGGAATCAGTGACACCAGCAATATACAAAAAAGAGACTAATGAAGTGATCTGATGTGTCCTATTTCGTCTAACTCTTTATTTTCTTCTTCTCGTTTGCCTTTTTTTTTATTTTGTCCAAACGTCAAGTCCAGTTGTCTGAATAAAAGGTTGCTGTAGTGGACAGTTCTTCAAAGCTTCCAAACAGGTGGAGGTGAGCCAGTGCTCAGTACGCAATCGGCTAAGCCTATAACAGTCTTGCAGGATATGTTCAGCTGTCTACGCTGCCTACCCGCACTTACGCATTGGCAATAGAGTCAATTTTAGTCTGTGTAAGTGATCAGTTGGCGCAGGATTTTTCCAATCGCAAAATGGCTACTGGAGTCGACCCATCCTAAAAAATGGACACCAAAATAATGTGGGAAAGTAAATGTGGCCGGTGTTGGTCAAGAACAATATGGGCCTAACACCATATTTCCAATATACCACACTGGCGTGTTAGCGGGATCTTTAATATTTTTGGTGCTGAAAATACCATCATTAACTACCAGTAGTTTGCGCGTGAATGTTAGATGATCATGGTTTTTACATGTGAAATGTGCTCATACATTGTCTTATAGGAGGACTGACCTCCTGTATGCTCTGCATGCAATACAAAAAATAGGCTTGGAAACTTAATGTGATGTTGTTGAATGCCCACAATGAGTAACTTTATTCTTTTGTGTGCCCTGAAGAGGGTGGCGGGTTGCATTAGCTTTCCTCATATCCCAAGCTTGCTGTTGAAGGTTGACTTGTGTCTTCCAAGCTGTTGTGCTATGCTTGGCTTCATCTGCGTGTCTCTCACTGCAATGGGATCACGTCGGAACCAAACCTCATTAGGCAGAATGCCTTGAAATAGCTTGTTTACAGGGAGAACTGCACGGTAGTGCGATGGGGTGTTGTTTTCAGATGGGGTCTTGGCCGGTATATTTTGCCTGTTCCTGACTAACATTGATTAGTATGTTTTGCCTGATTAGTCTCCTCTTCCCTAAAATGATTTACATCTCATAATCCTAGCATTTCTTTGGAGTTGTTTTACCATATGGGAAATGCTCTCATACATTGTCTTATATGAGGACTGTCTGTATGTTCTGCATGTAATACTCATATAATTGGCTTGGAAACTTTTATATGATGTACTTCTTTATAATGCTTGTATTTCTTTGGAAATGTTTTCCAACATGTAAAATGTTCTCATAACCTTAGCTTTGTTGGTCGCATCCTTCTTGATTGTTTGTGTACAAATATTTATTGTTGAATGACTGAATCAAAGAAGATGAAAAAAGATTGATAGCATTTGAAATGTCGTGCAACTGTAAAATGGAGTGAGTGAGTTGGACAGACAGTGTCCTGTCTGAGGTAGGTGCGCAAAGACAAATATTGAAACTGATACAAAAACAAAGATTGAGTTGACTGGGGCACAATATGCGACATGAAAGTTTTCTACAGAAGATACTAGAGAGCAAAAACCAGTGCACAAGACAAATGGGGTGATTAGTATCTCAGGCATGCAAAGACATTAAAGTACAACTTATGTTGAAATGAAGAGAACTGCAAAGGATAGGGTCCCAATGGTGAGACATACTCAGGCAACCTTACAACCAGTCCTAAGAACACCAATTATGCATCTCTCCCTTATCGTTACCTTGAAATTGTAAGAGAGCTTGCATGCTTCAATAATCCCGGGAACTAAGTCAGTGGGAGGGAATATTCCTGAAGGTTCACCCAAGCTGGATAGGTCATGGGAAGGGAATAGAATATATTCGGACAACTCACCTAGAGTATAATAGGTTAAGTTAGGGCCGACAAACCAAATCTATAAAAATTAAGGTGGTTATGAAAACAGTGATAATAAAGCAAAAGCCTTGAGAAAGGAACGACCTTCGGAAACGAGAAGAATGGCGTAGTGAAGTGAAAAACCACAAGGAAGCTCCACTGCTGACCGCTATCTGAAAACCAAGATGAAAACTAATATTGCAACGTGGAATGTGCGATCAATACACGGAGAAGAATGTGAGAAGGAACTAAGATTAAATGATTACACCTGGAGAAAGGTAGAAAGAGCAGCCCAGAAATGTGCATGCTGGCGGGATGTTGTCAAAGACCTATGCTCCGAGAGGAGCTACGGGCTTTGATTGATTGAATTATGTGTCTGTGTGAGTAAAACATTTTGACAATGTGTAGATCTGTCTTTAAGTGATTTAACGAGTGCACTTTATGTGTCTGTGTGAGTAAAACATTTTGACAATGTACAGATGTCTTCTTTAATCGGGTTTAACGAGCGCAAATTGTGTGTCTGTGAGTAAAATATTTTGACAATCAGCAGATTTGCTTTTAAGGGAATTAGCGAGCGCATATTATGTGTCTGTGTGAGTCAAACATTTTGACAATGTACAGATGTGTCTTCTTTAAGGGATTTAACGAGCGGACTTCGGTATCATCATCATCCTCAATATCCAGTATAGCTGAAGCGATTCTAAACGAACCACTCATAGGTCCTCGGAAGGTGGACTCACCAGTTCTTGTCACTGAAAGTCAGGTGGTATTATTGAAGAGCATGTTCTTTGGTGCATCATTTCTGATGTGTGTTAACAATGGCATTGAAGTTACTACAGTTTGTATTGGTTGCTGGTCAGACCAGGATGTTGCTGAATATCTAAATCCCTTTGATCTAATATTGATGTTTTGTTTGCAAGTTGAGGAATGTCCATTTCTACCTCACCGAACTAACCCAACTAACTTTTAAAATAATGTATAGCTTGATCTGTGCCATGATTTGTTACTCATAGATCAATAACAAATTAAAAATAAAGATCCCGCAGACTTTTCATCTTCCCGGTGGCAACGTACAGCTGTGAGACATAGTCAACCATACAAATGCTACGGGAGTAAAATTTAATCGTTTGAGCTAAAATGCCACAGGAGGGCGCTGAAAATACCATGGATAGGGAAAAAGAAAAATACAGAAATCGTAACGGAGCTCAATATTGAACAAAACTGGCTAGTAAAGAGCATTACATCTAAGAAATTAGCAATCTTTGGCCACATCAAACACCACAATTTTCGAGGAAGTATATTGCCGGAGAGTATGGTACCTGACAAAAGAGACAGAGGCCGACCGAGGAGAAGATGGACAAGGGACATTACCGAGGCTTATATGACTGCTTATATCCTAATGTGCATTGAAGAAAGTGGACATGGGTCCTCATCGCTGTAGTGCAACGTAAGGCTTCTCAGTAGGCACAACTGCATGGGTGATTTTGATGTACATCTATTTGGCCAGGCTGCTGAAACCTGTTTCCAGGTGCTCAGCGTGAAAGTGTGGTTGAGACTTCTGACTTCTAACTTATCTTTTCTCATCACAATAGGGCATAGTGGTCTCAGGGTAAGGTGTTCGCCTCGGGTGCCGGAGGTCACATGTTTGAATCATGGTGGAGACCAGAACTTTTTTCACGTGAATCTTCTGATAAAAATTCCTCTGATCTCTGGGTAGTGAGATCGGACTCCTGTGTTCAGTGTCGAGCACATTAAAAATTCCTTGGCAGTTGGAAATAGAAAAGAGTAGGCTTAACGGCCGCTGCCATGACAAAATTCAAATAAAAAATTTACCTAAGTTATTTGTACCTTTCCCCGGGTGGTTGGTTAAGAGCAGCTATAGATGGCGGCAGTCGGAACAAACCACTGAACTGTTGCGAGGATTGCACACAAATTTCAATTGAACAGAGTAACTTTGGCCCTGGCCATTATCTTCCTGGCCAGAGAATGCAGAGGCTGGTGCAGTAGGAAAGCTGACCTTAAAGTTGTTGTTTAATGCCCACAATGGGTAATTTACTCTTTTGTGTGCCCTGAAAAGGACGTCAAGTGGCGGGTTGTAGTAGCTTTCCTCACATCCTGAGCATGCTGATGAAGGTGGACCGCTTTCCTCCAGGTGGTTGTGCTATGCTTGACTTCATCTGCGTGGCGCTTACTACTATGGAGATCACATCGATCCACATCTTGTCAGCCAGGCTGCCTTGAAAACAGCCTGTTTCCAGGGAACACTACATAGAAAAGAGATTATGGTCTTGGTCAGTGTATTGTGCCTAACCCTGACGCAACGTCCTGGTCAGTATTTTTTGCCTGACTAGACTAGTGTCTCAGTTCCCCGACATTGAGGTTAAACAACTAATAAGTGAAAATGTTATCTCTTCACCTGTTCTTTTGTTTCCCCTCTCCTCATCTGTTCTTTAGTCTCGTTCTGAGAATGAAGATCTTTGTGTGCCCATTTGGGCCAAGTTTGTTAATTGTGTCATTTTATGACGTATTCTTTGTGAAGGTCTTTCCATTCCATCCTCCACGTTTTATGAGTGTCATTGTTTCTTTATAGCTCTGTGGTTGGTGAGTCTGTGTGTCGCCACTTCCTGCTTTTGCAAGCTCATCTTCCTTCTCATTTCCAAGGATCCCACCTCGGGCTGTAATCCAATGTAGGACTAAATCTGTTTTTTTGAGACAGCAACCCAATGTTATATTTTAATTTGTGTGGGAGTCTCTTGTTTGGGTCTTGGCATGGCTTGGGGTATGCTCCAGGAGTATGTTAGAGTGACTGTGCTACTTTGTTAGAATGACCATTTTACATGTAGTTGCGTGTTGGCTGATAAGAATCTGGTAACATTAACCATATTACAACACTTGGTTTTGTCGGCGAACTAATTAACATCTCACTATATTAAAATGTGTTTTTGCAATGACATGGTATTAGTACAAACACGATATAGCATAGAAGGAATGTACCATATCAGTTTATCTTGACTAATGTGAATTTTGGGAATTTTGCGTTGAATCTTATTTGAGCCCACTTGTTTTGTTTCACATTGCCTGATTGTACAGCATATCAATACAATTTGACCACATTATCATTTGTAAACTTTGGTTAAAGTTCAACAGTCTGTTGTTTTGGGTTGTTTTTACTACCAGCTATGATTAACTCTTCTTCTCCTTTCTCTCTCTCTATTTCTCTTTCCCCCCCCCCCCCCCCCCACCCCCTACTCCCACCACCCTCCTGTCTGTCTCTCCATGCTTCTTTACTTAAAAGGCTAAACTGCTCATTCATTTTTTAGTGTCAGACATAGTCAGTTGATTTGTTTTTTCCACACTTCTGGATTTTATTTTTATCTTGGTCTCTATTTGAGTATCTTGTTTCTTTCTTTATTCCTGCCTTCTACATTTTAAACCTTCTTTTTTGTAATTATTCTCACCTCTTATCACACATCCATTTTCTCTAACCTCTATCTGTTTCTGTGGCCTGTACCTTTTATTTTCGCGATATCTTGTTTTCATTGTAGAATATCCTACATCTCTATTCTGACAATCCTCCTAAATTATCACAGGTTTGATTGTTTCTTTCTCTGTTTTTTTTCTGCCATCTCATGACATTTTAAAACCATGCATTTTTGTTTTGTTTGATCCCTTCCCAGTCCCTAACCAGAATTTCTCCTAAGATTTAATTTAGTGACTCACAATAAGTAGATCTCAATTTAGCACATTCAGGTTACATATTAATCATTGATGAGAGATCAGATTTCTCGATAAGCTGCCCAATTTGTCTGAAGGCTACATTTGTTTAGAGAGTGCTTATCATTAACACAAATTTGCTTACCAGTGGCTTCATGACATACTCTCTGCCATTATTATCTTTGCTGAGTTAAAGCTTCTGTATTTATGCATTTTCATACATATTATGCTATTAATATAACAAAAACCAAAGATGGTTGCATGAGAGCAACAATAACTGAATTGCCTGAAACTTACAAATGGTATATGTTGATAAAATAGAACTGAAATTCGTTAAAGGAATCAGCAGACAAAAGCTGAAACAATATCACAGACAAGTAATATTAGCACTCAAAAAAACATTCCATAGTTTCAAAGTTTGACACGAGATAGTTAACCCCTTCCAATCTAGGCTAATTTTGTCGATTTGTGCCCTTCCATATGGGCCCGAACTCCGTACATCAAAGTTATGTTCAAAATAAAAATTGAGCTAAAATTATGATTTTAAACATTGATTTGGCATGTCACCAGCTGATTTTCGCCTGCCAAAAAATATGACACACAGGAGGTCACGCATCCCCATGATGTCTAACGACACAAGTTGACTGAAGATAGATAGACATAATTGAGCTATCTATTATATGAGGTATTCATTAGTAAAGGTTATATATTAATTCTTGCCTCACGAAGCGATGATGGCCACAACATCAGACGGGTTTGTCTTAATAATGTGATGTCCGATGTATTTGGATTATAGTGAGGAAGAATATGCGCTGGTCATCATTCTTACTCTTATCCTGAGCTACCTTGGATCAGTGGCAAGACTATTGGTTGAGATGACTGGAGGTAACTCAAGATGCAGGCACTCAGGTCTTACCTCCAGTGAGACCAGAAGTTGCTTGAAACTTGCAGGATTCGATCGCCAACTGTTTCCGTTCACCACTGTGATAGGCGAGTGCCTTAACCTCTTGACTACAGCAACCTCTAATATATTGGTATGAAGCGGTAAATGGCATTAATGCGAAGGTGGAAATTGGAGAGGAAGCAATTACTCACAATGTTCCACGTAGATATATCCATCAATTTCGTTCCGCATACTTTTATTTTTATGTATCCCAGTTTAATCTGAATTGGGCATATGTTGAATATCCACGAGTAATCTTGATCGGTGATCATTTGATTGATCAAATATTAAATCATTTTGCTGGTCTTGAATGACCCAAATGACAGCATTATCTGACAAAACTGCATCTCGAACATCATTCTAATAAGCATTAACAAGTTAATGGTAAATGTCACTTTGAAACATTACAACTTTCTGAAATGTCTACCTAGCAGAAACAACCTTACAGTTAAACTGCATTTCGTGGATATTGGCACGTTGTAGTGCCAAAAAATAAATGAAAATGGCAAGGTAAAGCGTAAATGCACGTTTGAAAAGTCTCTGTTGGTCCACAATTTTAGGATTTACCGCAGGCGAAAATGGTGCCTATAAGTTGGTAAGGGTTAAGATATTTATTATCTTCATTCGTTCATTCTCAATCTTTTGCTACCAAGCCCTGAAAAGAGCTTTGCAAGTAGCAGGATGTTGTCCAGAGAATGTAATACGTTGTCATAGTTTACATCTTGACTGCGATATTTGCACCTTTTGGTGTGACACATCCAGCTTCAGCAGGCGTTTTTGAGTACTGTGTTAGCCTTCCCTCTTCGATACCTTCTCCAAAGCCAGTCTGCTCTGTTTCAGCCTGTTATCCAGGATCACGAGGTGGAGGTGTAGAAGAGCTGGCAGTTCTGGGTCGCTGGCCCTGACGCTAGTAGTCAGCTATGGGTTGCTGACTGCTGCAGCTCATGCACTGCTCAGCAACTTGATCACTGTTAAGATATGAAAACATTTGTTTGAGGGCCAAAGATGACAGCAGTGCATGAGCTGATAGCAGCCAATAAGACATAGCTGGCTGCCTGTGTCAGGGTCAGCGAAACATGGATCACCATGACCATATTCTGCCTACAAATGGTGACCCTGGAAACAGGATGCACTCATGTAGTCTGGATTGATAGGGATTGCCAAAAACGATGCCTATTACCAGTTGAACCGAAGAGAGCAGGTCGTTGTCTTCAGACTTCGCACTGGCCACAACAGACTGAGGTACCACCTATTCAACAAATTGAAGATAGGGTGTACCGACGAATGCCCGTGCGGTACTGGTAAAATGACCACTGAACATCTGCTGCAGAACTGCCCGACATACGAGGATCAGAGAGAGCAGATGTGGCCATTGCCAGTGGAACTGCAAGACAAGCTCTATGGTAGTGGCGAGAGTCTCAGGATGACCGCCGCTTTTTTCGAGAAAATAATGGTTACTGTCTGTGTACGCAGA
The DNA here is from genome assembly GCA_036924085.1 of Ariolimax columbianus. Classification (NCBI taxonomy): domain Eukaryota; kingdom Metazoa; phylum Mollusca; class Gastropoda; order Stylommatophora; family Arionidae; genus Ariolimax; species Ariolimax columbianus. The sequence goes on along the minus strand of JAVGWX010000008.1, from coordinate 30,308,583 downwards.
AGAAGAAGATAGGGATTGAGGAGGCAAGGCAGATCTGATCTTAAAATTGTTGGGATGAAACCGAATGTGCCGGTTGAAAGGCGCATATATCACAGCCTCACTATGAAATATGACACAACGGTCTGTTTCAGACAAACGTCGGGAAAACAAATAATAAGAACATTTTTTTCAGGGTGTTTAGTTGGTTTAAACCTTAAATTGTCTTTCTTGCAACAAAGTGCATTCGTCACCTGGAGGCCGGGTTCGATTCCAGTACCTAATTATTTTATATTCTTTTCTTTTGTTTAGTATAAATATTTTCAGAGTGCAAATAATGCTTGTCTTTGCTATTATTAATTATTGCTTCTTTGGTTATTTGCTTCACCATTTTGAACAAATGAATAAAAAAAAAAGAACTATTTTTATTGTAATTCAGAAATGTCAAAATACAGGTTTAGTTGAGTATAACTTGTTCTGACTTCACAATGAAAGGTCAAGTTTCAATTTGTTTCTTTTTATTTATGACATCATACCATTTGGCCCATTACAATTTTTATGAATAATTTCATTGAAATTCTAGTTTCAGTATACTTTGTATATGGGACACATATATTATATGCCTGATTCAATACAAATGGTATATGCTAATTTCAGCATTGAAATTCTAGTTTCAGTATATGGATTTATATATGAGTAAATGTTATTGTTGTGAATTTACATACAGATTATGTGTTCTAATTTCATCTTGAAATTCTAGCTCCAGTAAACAAAATTCTTTATGAAATAGCTCTATGATATAAATTTTTTTTGGTTCGATTAAAATTGTATTAAGTTCAGTATTGAAAATTTAATTTTTGTTTTAGTGTAACAATTTGTATAAAAGCAAATTTCATGGTACAATTCTTTGATTTAGAAAAAACATATGCTGTTAAATTCCATTTTCAAAGTAATGTTTATTTTGCTGTGGAAAAAGTTGTATCAATCAATTGTTTGGGTCATACAAATTTTATTGAAAATTAATGCCTTTGTTATGGCTAAAACAAACACTTTTTGAATTATAGTTTCAATGTGCAATAGTTAGTTTATGAGATAATTGCGTAACATTGTTTCGCTCATGATAAATTGAAGTTCAAATATCAGTTTTGAAATCGTTATTTGGCTATATGAGTCTGGTTGTGAGAAACTGCTTTGTATAAACTGTTATTTCCATTCATTGTATAACAGAGCAACCTTCTGGGTGCAGCGCCTGGCTTCCCATATGGTATTGGCCTCGGTGTAGGCAAGGGTGATATGACGGGAGTAGTGGGTGAGGAGAAGCAAGTTGACAACAAGCTCCGGTTTATTCCCATTACCAAGCCTGCCACGGTTAGTCTCAAGTCTGCGTAAATTGTATGTGTTTTTGTATTTATGCTTATCTTCTTCTGTTTCATCATCATGTAGCATGCACTTTATAGAACGTCGATCCCATCACAGTCTGTCTGAAAGAAACTCATTACCTTGCCAAAACTCTAGCCTTCGCCACAGTCATACTCAGGCATTCCTGGATATCTTGGTGCCATCGTCTTCTTGGTTTACCCCTTCCTCTTTTGCCCGGCACCATACCTTCCATCACTGTTCTCTCTAAACCGTTGTGTCTCTTGATGTGACCAAAGTATTTGCATTTTCACATTATCAAAACCTTCCAGCTCCCTCTAGGGCACAAGTCTTCCACAAGTACATGTACTAGATGTCTTTGACAAATACATTTATTATGTTTCTTTGAAAATGCATATGTGTGTTTGACAAATACATGCACCTTGTGTCTTTGACAAATACATGTACTACGTGTCTGACGAATACATGTACTACATGTCTTTGACAAGTATACATGGCATGTGTTTTTTTTACAAATACACATACTGCATGTCTTTGACAAGTATACGTAGCATGTGTCTCTGACAAACACATGTACTACGTGTCTTCAACAAGTACACGTAGCATATGTCTTTGACAAATACACGCAATACATGTCTTCAACAAGTTCATGTAGTACGTGTCTTCAACAAATTCATGTACATGGTGGCTTCAACAAATTCATGTAGTACGTGTCTTCAACAAATTCATGTAGCACCTGTCTTCAACAAATAGATGCACATTTGCCTAAAAAAAAAATACATGCAGCAAGTGTCTCCAACAAATACACACAGCACTTCTCTGCAACATAATGCAGCAAATTCTCTTGACCAGAGCCAACCGTTCCAGCTCTAGAAGAGCTTTAGCTTTCCATGTACTGAATCTTAAGCCCTCTTGACAGAGTTTAGATTTATTTTCTTGTCATTGACCTGTCCATATCTGTTCCAAGTTCTTGTGGTTTAATGACCCAAATGACAGCATTATCTGACAAAACAAAACTGCATCTCGAACATCATTCTAATAAGCATTAACAAGTTATTGAATTTCAACAATATAAATTTCAGCAGAAACATTGCAACTCAGATCCATTACAGCCAAAATACAACTACAAGAACAACATTCATTCTAAGCCAACTCAAGCCACAACCAAGATAGACTCTTACGTGAAATAAAATATAGCATCGGGTTGCTGTCCCAAAAAACAGATTTAGTCCTACAGTGGATTCTGGTCCACTGTGAGATCCTTGGAAACAAGAAGGGAGATGAGCTTGCAAGAGCCAGAAGTGGTGGCACACAGACTCACTATCCACAGATCTCTAAAAAGCAAAGACACTCATAAAATGAACCCATGATGACTGAATGGAGAGATCAGCACAAAGAATACAAATCACAAAATGACAGCATAGACAAACTTGGCAGAGATGGGCAGACAATGATCTTCGCTAAGAACGGGACATTGCAGACTAAAAACCCACCTCCACAGAATGTGTCTTAGAGACACCACCACGTATGATTGCAGAGCACCTAAGCAAACACCAGAACAAATACTGCAGGACTGCCCCACTTATGCAGACCAAATGCAGTCTGGGCCAGGGGAGTGACCATGCTCGAAAAGCTGTGGGGAACCAGCAAAAACAGTCTCCTTCGCGAACTTCACTGGCTAGAAGCAAAGCATGTTGATCGAAGAAGACGAAGAAGAAAAAAAAGATACATTATCGGCAACAGATTAGTCAAGGGGGAATGTTGATCGCAGATTCTCAAATGTGGGTCTGTGACTAACGTCAGATAAAAATAGTCTTATATATGTTCAAGTTCGATATCACATTTTAAAAAAATGTCAATAAACCCATTACAAATTAATTTATAATTCATTGTTCAATTTGTGGAAGCATAGGTCCATAAAGAATACTGTACAACACAAAATTTCTACTTACATTGTGCTATCAGTGCCAGAATTGGACATTAACAAACAAAGATAAAAGAAACATTGTAACAACAGAGATGAAATGTCTCAGAGGAGTAACAAGAATGGATAGAACCAGCAACAAAGAAATTAGGAGGCAGGTAGGCACAACACCAGGGCTCAACTTCATTAAGAGACAGCAAACTAAATGGTTTGACCATGTGACACAACAAACACCAGATTATATCCCTCAGAAAGCAGTGCTATACAGATACAATTATAATAAATAATTAAAGAAAGGTCCAGATTAGATACCAGCAAATTTTTTTTAGTCAGAGAGTGGTGAATGCATTGCCACAGCAAATAGTGGAGGCAGGATCAACTAATGCATTCAAGAATAGATTGTATGCACATAGGTATTTTTAGATCAAGTAAATGTAAAAGAAGTTGGTTGTATACAGACTCTGCAGTCTTCTAAACCAGTATAAAGAGGTTAAGTTTCTCTATATTTGAAATGTCAGCGTCTTTTAATATTTTAAGTGAAACTATCACACATCAATTTCAGTCACATTAGTCTCGGTGTTTCTTCAACTTCTTTTTCTTCTTCTTCGTCTTCTTTGACAGTCTTTTTCCTAAATAAGGAAGTTGGTGACATAGTTTACAATGAGGTTGCGATATCAGTGACTTTTGGCCCGACTCTTAAAATTTCAGCTGGTTTTTATTTTTGTGGGTACGGGTTAATCTTCCCACTGCGATCCCTATTCTCATAGCCAGACTACACTAGTGCAGTCTTTTTCCAGATCCGCCTCTTGAAAGTGGAATAGGGATTTGATCAGCTGGGGTTCGCTGACCCTGATGCAAACATATAAATATGAGCCGCTGGCTGTTGCCAGGTCATTCATTGTACTGCATCTTCGACTCCAGTCCCTGTGTGACACAATAAAAATTCAAGTCTGCCATCTTAGAGAGATTTAAGCAGCACTGACTTAGAAAGTTACAAGATGTGTCACAATGTCTACCCATAACTGCATATTGTTCTTATGTAAAACTTTCATTTGGACCAACCTTGATAGTTCTGTTTTCACATCACAATCGATGTTGCCTTTAAAGCTGTCCCTCACATAATAGCTGTCCATCGTTGTCGATGAGGACCGCCGACATCATCCTTGTCAGAGATTTCCCTGTTGGGTGTGGGTGCGCATGTGGCTGAACAGGCCAATGCGAGCACGAAAACATCTGCTACATATCGGGCACACAAGGTTTGTAGAAGGGGATGGTGTTCCCGCTGCTCGGGATTTCCGCGTCTCGCGTCTGTTCTGGGCTTTCACAACACGGTCATCTTCACCAGCAGCTACACCCGATTTGACTGCGTTTCTCCAGTCAGATCTGTTTTTCGCAAGACATTCCCAGGTGTCAATGTCTATCTGGCAACTTTTTAGTGAGTCCTTCAGGCCGTCTTTAAAACGTTTCTTTGGGCGCCCTCTCTCGCGTCATCCCTCTCTCAGCTCGCCGTAAAGAAGCTTCTTTGGGAACCTCGATGTCAGTGACACGATCTTACCATCGGATGGGGAATATTCGCCTCAGGCAACCTGTGTGGAAGTGGTTTAACCTCCTTGCATGTCCAGAGTATACAGTCCAGCTTTCGCAAGCGTATAGTAGGGTTGGAATGATGGTTGCACGGTAGACTTTGAGTTTGGTCTTGACGCTGATGCCACGACGTGCCCAGACCATCGAGCGCATTCTACCAAAGGCTGTGCTGGCCTTTGCTGTTCTGCTTGCCACCTCATTGTCTAGGCTGACAGATCTCGACAGCGTGCTGCCCAGATATGTGAATTTGTCTACGGCATTCAACGTCTGCCTGCTGACTGTAGTCTCTGGTTTTGTGTACGGCATGCCTGGTGCTGGTTGGTACATGACCTCTGTTTTTTTGGCATTATGGTCAGACCAAAATTTTCGCATGCGGCAGAGAACTGGTCCATTCCAACCTGCATGTTCAGTTCTGAGTTGCTCATTAGAGCGCAGTCGTCAGCAAATACAAGTTCCCTGATTATGTCGCCAGCCACTTTGGTTTTGGCCTTCATTCTTCTGGAATTGAGTAACTTGCCATTTGTGCGGTACTTTATGGGTATTCCAAGCTCCAATGATCTGAAGGCGTCTGTCATCGTGGCCGTGAACATCATGCTGAACAAAGTCGGGGCGAGTACACATCCTTGTTTTACTCCGTTTGATACTAGAAACGTTTTAGAGATTGCACCGCTGTCCAGTACACGAGCACACATGCCTTCGTGTAGCTGTTTCACCATTGTTATGAACTTGTTGGGGCAGCCAAACTTAGACATTATCATCCACAGCCCTCCTCTGTTTACTGTATCAAATGCCTTTGTCAAATCAATAAATGTGGTGTACAAGGCCTGATTTTGCTCTCGACACTTCTCTTGTACTTGGCGAGCGGCAAAAATCATGTCCACTGTTCCTCTTCCGGCTCTGAATCCACATTGGCTTTCAGGGAGGTGGTGGCTTTGTTCAAGGTGTTTGTTGAGCCTGTTTAGCAGTAAGCGCGCTAGGATCTTGCCTGCTACGGAGAGTAGCGATATTCCATGATGATTGTCGCATTCCTGACGATTGCCTTTTCTTTTGTATAGGTGAACGATTGAGGCGTCCTTTAGCTCCTGCGGAATTTTACCTTCAGCCCACATTTGGCAGAAGAGCACAGTGATCCTTCTGGTTAAGGATGGGCCAGCTGTCTTATATACCTCTGCTGGTATTGCATCAGCTCCTGGAGCTTTTCCTATAGATAGTGAACTAATTGCCCTGTCGACTTCCTCCTCAGTAATGACTTCATCCAACGCCAGGTTCAGTTCCACCTGCGGCATTCGCCGGATGGCCTCTTCATTTATGGACGATAGGTGGTTTAGTATTTTGCAGAAGTCTGCCCATCTGTCTAGAATCTGAACCTTATCTGTTAGCAGTACCCCATCCGCACTGCGAACTGGAGTATTACTAGAGGGCTGCGGGCCGTAGAGAGCTTTCAGTGCCTCGTAAAACCGTTTGGTGTCATGACGCTCGGCGAACATCTCAATTTCGTCAGCTCTTTTGCTGAGCCACGAGTCTTGCATCTCTCTAAGCCTGGTCTGGACAGCTTTGCGAGCAGTATTGAAGGCAGCTTTTGCTGCCGGAGATGGTGTGTCCCTCTGGTATTCCCTGTGCGCTTCATGTTTTGCATCGAGAAGGCCCTGTTTTTCTAGATCGTTCTCATCAAACCAGTCCTTATGCTTGCGCGTGAGTGGGCCAATGTGTTTAACAGCTGTATCGTAGAGTGTGTTTCTCAATGATGCCCAGTTTTTTTCGATGTCGTTCTTTTCAAAACGAAGCTCAGACAGTCTACCTTCAAGCTCTTTCTGGAAGCCTCCTCTCGTGGGTTCGTATTTCAGCTGAGAGACATTTAGCCTCCTCTGTGGTTTCTTTCCCTGGGGGCGCATTTTGGGCTGGATCTTGAAGTTTAGCTTGGAAATGACAAGTCGATGGTCGGTCCAACATTCTGCACCACACATGCTCTTCGTTACCATAGCATCCGCTCGATCCCTACGTCTGATGATAATATAGTCAATGAGGTGCCAGTGGCGGGAACTTGGGTGCATCCATGTGGTTCTATTTCGGACAGGTAGTCGGAAAGCTGTGTTTGTAATGAGTAGTTCATTTGCGGCACATGTCCTCAGAAGGAGCAGTCCGTTACTATTGCATTTTCCGATTCCATGTCTGCCAATGGCCCCCTCCCAGGCTGTATGGTCTGTGCCAACCCTAGCGTTAAAATCACAGAGGATGACCAGTTTGTCAGATTTGGGGACTGCAGCGATGAGCGCCTCAAGGTCCTCATAAAACTTATCTTTTGTTTCCTGAGGATTTGTCATTGTGGGTGCATATGCACTGATGAGTGTTGCATGGCGCCCTCCTATAAGGGGGAGACGCAGTGTAATCAGGCGGTCATTAATTCCTCTGGGCATGCTTGTGAGCTTGTCGACCATGTTGGTCTTGATGGCAAAGCCAACTCCAGCTTCACGGCGTTCTTCTTTGCTGCGGCCGCTCCAGAAGAAACTATAACCAGCGCCTTCTTCTGTGATCTGCCCTTCCTCTGCCAGTCGTGTCTCGCTCAGGGCAGCTATGCAGATGTTGTATCTAGCCAGTTCCCTGGCGATCAGTGCTGTCCGTCGTTCGGGTCTGTTTGCTTTGGTGTTGTCCAGTAGCGTGCAGACATTCCATGTTGCAAGCGTGATGGGTAGTTTTCGTGATCGTTTTCTGCCTGTTCCGCCGCTGCAGTTTGGGGGCCCTGCCACTTGCGAGCTGCTAGTCAGGGTGTGATCATACTTGACTGCTAAATTCTCATTTTTCATGTCACAATTTGTGTTAACGTTTAATGCAGTCCCTCGTGTATTTGACTGCTAAATTCTTCTTAGTCCTCTTCTTAATTGATTTCAGATGTCAATTAAAATACGAGGTAGCTTCAAAAGTTTCCCGGAATAGTCAACTTGTGATTGAATGAAAGATGACATTATGGAGAATATATATTTATAAATTGGTAGTAACCTGGACAAAATGACATGGTAAATGTGACCTTCACATATACTCTTGAACAGAAGTTACAGAATTTTGTATGAGTGTTGTGCTTGTTGCATCGTTGGAGTTGATTGAACAATGTACAAATATCAAATTCTGTGTTTTTGCTTGAGAGGTCACCCTCAGAGACACAAACATTGCTAAATAAAGCATATTGTGATACCGCAATGAAGAAATAGCAAGTATTTGAGTGGCACAAGAGTTTCCGTGAAGATAGTGTTAGTGTTGATGATGATGTACATAATGGAGGACCATCAACCTCAATCAACAATGAAACGTGTGTGCTGACAGACACTCCCCTCCCAAAGCGTTGAACAGAAGCGGTGGACTATCGAATTCCGCAAGTTTTAAAGTGATCCCTGGTCTCACTGGAAGTGCTGTATGCATGTTGACAAAAGTGTGTAGTTGCCAAAGTGAACTACTTTGAAGGAAATGTTGTGTAGATAATTCCATTGTAACTTATTTCTATACAATCCACTAATTCCTGGAACTTTTTGAAGCTACATCATGTATCTAAAGAAATCAATGGCCAGCCTACAAGTTATAACTTTATATTTATAGCTTGTTCAGCAATGGTACAGATGCTGGTTACACGTACTTGCTCTGTTCTTTGTAAGTTGAGCACTTTGTAGCAGGTGTCTGTCAACCATTTTACCAATGTCACGGTCTAAATGTAACTTGTATAACCAGCAGTCCTTGTCCATCTCCAGGGCACGAAAGACAGTCTCAAGCCAGAGAACACGATGCCCTTCTTCCATCCAGCAGCCACCAGCACTGTCGGCCGTGCCAAGGTCCCTCCACCAGTACTTCCCAGAGGCAGCCAAGCGTTGGATGACAGCTTCAATGTAGGTTTTGCTTGTATTTGATGCTTCATTTTGTTCATTTGCGCCTCATATTTTAAACCACTTGCTTCATGTTTTAAGCACTAGCTTCTTGTTTTCACACATTTTGCTATCTTTCTGCGTTCTCCTTCACAGCTGCTAGTATATTATTCAGTATTAGATAAGAAGAATTATCAGTCAGTCCACCAACCATATCTAACAAAATTGTTGTTCTTTTAGAGGGGTTAGTCATTAAGTATGTCACAAACTGATATGGGATGGCTGAAAAATGTATTTGGTAGTTTCTAAAGCTTTCATTTAACATCTTTAAATGTTACATATAATGATCGTGTCACGAACATAGAAATATGACGAAGAATGGAAAACGCAATTGGACCTTTTGGCGATTTGTTCACAGCTATCAAAATGCGAAAGATGGCTTGGTATGGGCACACCACAAGGTCAGGCGGAATTACAAATTCGATACTGCATGGTTCCGTACCAGGAAAGAGGGTGGGGAAGTCTGAGGAAAATATGGGCAGACAACATCACTGAGTGGTCAAACCTTTGTCCCGGTGAGGCACGACTGACGGCAGCGGATAGAGAGAGATGGTGTGAGATTGTCAGAGTGTCTTCAAGTGTGCTCCAACAACCTGATGGGTTACGGGATGAACTGAACTGAAAGCTTTCATTAGTTGGAAACAACATACAACTTTACAATTACTGTAGATGACAGCCGCTAGGTGGCGCATGCACGTGCGCAGCACAAATATAAAATGGAGGCTGTACTCACAGAGCGTACATCAAAGAACAGTGTGCGTTTGTGCTGTTTTTTTTAATGGAGAAAAGGACTTTCAGCAAAGGATATTCATAAGAAAATACTTACTTTTGCGGTGAGAAGTGTTTGCCATGTAAAGCTGTGTGTGCATAACTGGATCGATAAATGTTCTCAAGACCACTAAAAAAATTACAGATGAAGCCCAACCTGGTCTTCCTGTCCAGACTACAATAGAAACATTTGTGCTGCGGTGGAAGAGCTGATTCGAGGTAACATGCGAGTAGCGATAGACAGCGTATCAACTGCAATAGGGTGTTTAGCCCAAAGCATAATGCATGATCACATCTCTTGGTTAGAGGGGTTTCGCGAATGACAAAGAGGTTAGGTATGAAGTGGGGTGAAACTGGATAACAGGCTGCAACATAGCTTACCGGCTAAGGAGGAGGAATCGAAGAGGGAAGGCTAACCGCGTACTCAAAAATGCCTGCTGTAATCGGATGTGCTGAACCAAAAGGTGCAAGTATTGCAGTCAAGGTGTTTGTCGGACTACATCCCACTACTTGTAAAGCCCTTTCCAGGGTTTATTAGCAGAGGAGTTAGAGAACGAATGATGAGAAAGAGGAAAAAAATATGAAAAACCATACGGATGGCACAAGAAAGAAAATTACACCTCCTCACGACATGTAACAACTTTAGTGTACTGTTGAAATAAGATAAGGACATAGCTTGCTTGCTGTGTTAAATTTCTGATTTATTTCATTAATCAAACTCAAACAACCCTTTTACAGTTTATAATCATTTAATTGTTTTCATTATCCTGATATGTGTGCGATATCAAATGTTTGTTATCTGTGGAGTTAGTTTTTTTTAGGCCCTGGTCTCAAAGTGCATAAATGTTGCAAGAGATTATATAGAGAAGTAAATGGGATTTTCACTACTTCAAAAAAACAAAAAAAAAGTCACGTCTTGACTTGAATGCCCCTCGTTGGATATTTGTTCTTTTTTATACCCTATCTAAAAGGTGGTGGGAACAGAGTGCCTGCATCCTGAATTACCTCCAGTAGTGTTGACTTATGTCTTGCCACTGGTACAAAGTAGTTTGGGACCAGAGAGTGAGGTTGATGACCAGCGCAGCATCTTCCTCACTATAATCCAAATACAGCGCAAGTTACACCATTAAGACAAAAACTGTCTGATGGTGTCTCAATCATCATTTGTGATGGACAACTAACTTTTTTTTAAACCTATTAACCCTAGTTTTCTTTTTTAAAGATAAGGCTTAGTTACAACCTTGTCATTTTTGCTTTATCCCTGTATGGATACTACGGTGAACCCTTTACTAAAGAGGAAAGAATAGGACCACAATATCCTTCTCTGCATGCCATAGAAGGGGACTAAGTAGGCTTTTGCCCGGGGTTAGCAGCCTCATCATGTAAAACATAGTGCCACAAGCATCACCTCTAAGAGAAAACATGCATTATTAGATGCAGTCTTCCTGTAAGATGGCTGATGGCAGTTATAGCTTTTGTGCTCTTGCTGGAGTGACAAGGAACATGTGGCTTATCTTAGTTGGCCACTTTTGTATATTATAATCAGCAATGATCCCTATTCATTTATAGTATGATTTGTGCCTAGAAAATACATTTTTTTATCTCTGCATAAAGAACGAAAGTTAGCAACTTGCGAAATACGGGGCCTACGAAAGGTAACTAACACACACCAGAAGAGGCAGAATCACAAATATGAATATTCGGGACAAGGATGTAACAATTCCATACCTAAATTACATCGAGCAATATCGAATGAATTTGACCACATTGTGAGAATGCAACTAGACCACATTGGTCATAGAACCTTCTACAGGAGAACATCAGGAAGAGCGGCGAGCGGTATACTGAGGAAATGATGGATAGACAGCGTAAATGAGACCTGGGGGAACGTGTCACTTGGGCCACGAGAGAGGTAAGAGACAAATACATACCTCGGCACTGGGCTACAGCCCGGTAGAATGTGAGATGACAAAGAAGAAGAAGAAAGATCCTGGCAAATAATTGATCTTGTCAATAATTGACCATGTGCACTAGGATAATAACAGCTTTAATTGCACTCATGCAGACACCTTAAATGTATCATTGACAATTACCATAAACCTTATTTAGCTGTAGCTGTTGGTTTGATGGTCACCCTTATATTCTCCTACCTGTTTATTAGTTTTCATAGTATCGAAAGAGAACAAAAGATATATTGCACACCACAGACTTTATAAAGAAATGCTAAACATGAAGGATGTTAGTATAAAATGTTGATATTTGCAGCTACCCCAGAAAGTAATCAAACTACTAACATATCAATAGCTCATTTGAGTGATTCTGTATCAGGAAGTTACCGCACTGCTAAAGTTGTAGCCATCAACATCTAGTATAACCGTCAACATATGGTGTAGCCATCATCATCTGGTGTAACCATCAACATCTAGCTTAGCCATCAACATTTAGTGCAGCCATCAACATCTAGTGTAGCCATCATTATCTAGTGTAGCCATCAACATCTAGCGTAGCCATCATCATCTAGTGCAGCCATCAACATCTGGTGCGGCCATCAACATCTGGTGCGGCCATCAACATCTGGTGCGGCCATCAACATCTGCTGTAACCATCAACATCTAGTTTAGCCATCAACATCTGGTGTGGCCATCAACATCTGATGTGGCCATCAACATCTGGTTTAGCCATCATCTGGTTTAACCATCAACATCTAGTTTGGCCATTAACATCAGGTTTAGCCATCAACATCTAGTGTAGCCATCAACATCTAGTTTAGCCATCATCTAGCGTAGCCATCAACATCTAGTTTAGCCATCAACATCTAGAGTAGCCATCATCTAGTTTAACCATCAACATCTAGCATAGCCATCAACATCTAGCGTAGCCATCAACATCTAGTTTAGCCATCATCTAGTTTAGCCATCATCTAGTTTAGCCATTAACATCTAGAAACTATAAATCGTAATGTATAGTTAAATATTGGTGGCTAGATCCTTCAATCCCATCTGTTACTTCGTTAAGCAGAACCAATATTGCTGCAGTCTATTATGACCTATAGGTGCTTAGTCTCTCTGAGCAGGTTGTGATTGACATATGTGCTGTTTGGTTTCTGTAGCTCGCTGATTGTACACATTCTTGGTCTGTCCACTCAAACTACCCCTTTCTGCTCGACTGACATCCAAATTTAAGATGTAGCTCTTACCTTCAGCTTATTACACTATTTCTGTCCAATAATATTTTGTTCTATTCAGAAAACTTGTCTTTGTAATAATCATGGCTTTTGAAATAATATACCTTGCTAGATGTAACTAAAACGCTGATCAAATTGCACTCATATCTTGCATTTTCCCTTTAGTGTCAATGCTGAACGTTCACACTGATAACATGAAATACATTTTTTTTTCTTTGTGGAAATTGATATTGAGTTGCTAAATCTGATAGCACAAGCTTTGTTATTACCTGACGGAGCTAAAATATTATCATTCCACCTGGGTCTATCATGCATCGAGACAGAAAGTCTTTGAATGACTGGAATAGTTGATGCAAAAAGCGTATTCACATTTATCGGGAGCTTTCAAGAACACATCAGTGCTCTTAATCGTATGATTAATTTATTTTAATTTTAGTAGTACAAAAAGCTTCTATAAGTGAAAAATAATGCTTTATTGAATTTATTGTGCATGTCTTAAACATGGAAATTGTAAAGAATATAATTCATGTACACATAGGTGTGGAGCAGGTAGCCTAGTCGACAGTGAGCTGGCTTGCTAGAATTGGGATAACATTGTGCCAAGGTTCAAATTCACAGACAGACAGAGAAAAATCAAGACCATGGTTTGCGCCTGGTACGACCGCTCCTCCAGTCGACCCAGCTGTAAATGGGCGCCAGACGTATGAGTTCGGGAAGGTAAAAACAGCAAGGAAGGGAACAGGCCACCCCAACTCACATTGGCTGCGACTTAGAACATGAAGCGTTATCGTAATCCCCGACGGCAGTTGTTGCCATGGGACTGATCTTTGCCTTTATAAATATATATGTATATATGTGTGCTAGTTATTAGTGCATGCTGATCTTTATTGTGTTACGCCCTTGCTCTTACATAAACTAGCTTATATCCAGTCACTTACTCTTTGCTTTTTTTTGCCTTTTTTTTCCCCGGTTGCTTTCTCCTGTTGGGCACGTCTGGCGACCTTGACCTCATCTCTGTCCTCTTGGGGTATTGGGGGTTCTAGCCACCAACTATTGCCACGGAAACTGTCAAATACAACCCCAGTTTCTCGGACGTGCCAATGTCCAGTAGGAATATACCCCTGGTGAAAACTGAGGTTCACAAGGTTACGTATGAATGGGGCAACTCTCCGCATGACCTGGATGATGGAGTGTTGATCAGTGCGCAGTCTCGCGGCTCGAGATTGCAGACAATTGAAACCATCGCCGTAAGTTGATAAAGTTTTGTACACTGTGATGATAGCGCTTGACCGATACTAGGTCATAATCAGCTCCCTGACGTTCACAACTTATCACACAAAATTAATTTTTTTTTAATTGTATTTCTTTTTGTTTATAATGAAAAATATATGCCAACAGTCTAGAACCTTTAACGTTAATTATAATCATGCTAATAATTCGGGAACGGAATTTGCCGAAGACGGATGTGTCGGATCAAAAGGTGCAAATATCGCAGTCAAGCTGTAAACTAGCGACACACTGCATTCCGGACTACATCCTGCCACTTGCAAAGCCCTGTTCAGGACTTGGGAGCAGAAGATTGTGAACGAACGCAGAAGAAGGAGGGGAACGGAATAGATGCATATCGTTGTCTTGGCTGAAACATTTCCTTCTAGCACATTGAGGCGTAAGTCTTCTGTTCACCTCAGTTTGCTGATTGAACCACCAATTGTTTTTAAAAAGCCTTTTGAGGTGGGCCTATCCCGGACCCTCACAGCATAACTGGCTAAAAACTGTTTTGGCAGCACCCAGTTTCCAGAGTTCTGCTAAGTGTAAAATAGTGATCTTCACATAACCTGTTGGCTCCACATAAACTGTTGGCTCCACATAACCTGTTAGCTCCACACCCCGCATTGTACTGTGCAGAGTGTAAATATGTGGTCCAGAAAGATCCAGCGCTTTGCTGGTTTTGTGCCCGGATGGGAAAGAAACCCACAGACTCGCCCAGCTCTGTTTCTAGCTACACCAGTTGGAGGCAATCCAATTCCAGGCATAAACAAAACCACATAAAATATTATAGAAAGTTTGATTGTACAAAAAAAAAGTTACAAATTGATCAAGTACATTAATAGTGATTATCATGAGATAATAAATTGCCCGTTTACAAACGACCATCTAACATAATTTTTCCAAAACCTAGAGAGCTAAAATATTGTACACAGCATCTACTAGTGCGACCTGTTAATCTACCAAAAGTTACATTATGTAATTTCCTAAATAAAATTTGTTGACACCATTCAGTATTCTTCTTCTTCTTCGTACGCAGTCAGACAGTAACCATTATTTTTTCGAAAAAAGCGGCGGTCATCCTGAGGCTGTCGACACTGCCATAGAGCTTGTCTTGCAGTTCCACTGGTGATGGCCACATCTGCTCTCTCTGATCCTCGTATGTCGGGCAGTTCTGCAGCAGATGTTCAGCGGTCATTTTACCGGTACCGCACGGGCATTCGTCGGTACCACCTATCTTCAATTTGTTGAATAGGTGGTACCTCAGTCTATTGTAGCCAGTGCGAAGTCTGAAGACAACGACCTGCTCTCTTCGGTTCAACTGGTAATAGGCATCGTTTTTGGTGTAACCAGTATGTTCGGTTTCCCATTTGGTCACGTATCTGGCTTTGATAAGCCGTTTTGACTCTTCGTACGTCATACTAGTATCTGTTTGTGGTAGTCTTGCACCTTCTTTTGCCAGTCTGTCTGCCTCCTCGTTGCCTTGGATGTTGCAGTGTGATGGGACCCACTGTACAACTATCCTTTTTGGTGCGGACTGCTGGCACAGTTTGCAGAGTGCTGCTCTTAAGTCATTAAGCTCAGTGTTTTTCTGGCTTTTTAGCGCTGTGACTACGGCGAGAGCATCTGTAAGCAGGACTATATGGCTTTCATTTTCTTTGTGTGTCACCATTTCTTCCACTGCCGCCCTCAGTGCCTCTGCCTCCGCTCTGAAATTGCTTGTGTACTTACCAGTAGCGAATGACAGTGTTATTTTTCTGCCATTTGGTAGGTTCAGGAATGCTCCTGCCCCTCCTTTCTGTGTAGTGTTTGTTACAGAACCGTCGGTGTATGCATGGGTCCAGTCCATGCTTGGGTAGTTTTTCGATATAAAGCTTAGGGTAGTATCTCTCCTTTCTTTCATTCAGTATTCAACCAGAGGGATATAACTACTTACTCTACTAGAAAATAGATTTTTATGGTTTGTTTCCCTTAATATCTTGACTGCTTCTAAAATAATTACACTTTCTTATTCCCCAAAACAGAAAAACGTTTTATAAATAAAAGATTGTACCAAAAAAAAGTTTTTTTATATTTTTTTTTTTTTCCTTAAACATTTCAAACCTCTGCCTCTAATTGTTGAATCTTTCTTAGACAGTTTTCTCACCTCTCTATCTTTATTGGAGAGACAAGATTTTGCCATATACTATGACACCACTTAAAGACACATTGTGACTGAATGGGATCTCATCCTACACCTACAAACATTTCTCTTCATCCAGAATCATGTTTTTACATTTTCTTATCACCCTTATGTGCATAGTTGTAGCACTGTTCATTTATTTCAAAATTGTTTGTCCTTTGCATTCATATTTTTAGTCACTGTTTGATGTGTCAATCCTATCCTAGCTTTTCTTGAACCTTAGTTAATTGGGTGTATCATTTTTTACTTTTGCATTTGAAGTAAGAAAATTACAACTTCTCTTTTTCTCACTAGTAGACTTGGATTGCATTATAACTGAAGTAACAATTTACTTTTGTATATGGTTTAACAGGGGTTGCTTTAGCTGAGGGATAAGGTGCTCATCTTATAATAAAGCACGGGGGACGGCATGGGTTAGTAGTTAAGTGACAGTGCTCACAAACCAAAGGTGCTGGGTTCACTCTCCAATCACAGCATTGGCATTTACCCCGGAGAAACAATCCCTTAGAAAATGCATGAGAAAGCAGACCCTTACACAATATGCATGCCGAAGTCGGATGTACTTGGCTGACATACGCAAAATAAAAACATAGTGCAGCGCACACCGCCTTGGGGAATAAACAAATAAGGCAAGTGGGATTTAACAAAATTCTATGTGGTAGGTGTTCAAATCCTGCAAGTTCCAAGTGTTCGATGGTCTCAAGGGAGGTCTTATCATGGCCCAATCCCATTGGGGATGGACAATAAACTTTGAGGTCCCATAAACACGCTCTGCACAAAAAAGAACTCTTGGCTGTAGAAAATAGAAATAAAGTAGGCTGTTAGATACTGTT
This sequence comes from Ariolimax columbianus, assembly GCA_036924085.1. Lineage (NCBI taxonomy): Eukaryota > Metazoa > Mollusca > Gastropoda > Stylommatophora > Arionidae > Ariolimax > Ariolimax columbianus. Next base: position 30,291,584 of record JAVGWX010000008.1, on the reverse strand, counting down.
CTCCGGCAGATTCTAAAAGTTATTATGTTATAGTGGTCTGCATAAAGGCCTAAAGACACAACAGGCCAATCATCTATTTGTTAGTACATTAGATACAAAAAGGAACCTCTACAACCCCAGTGGTAGGAGAGGAGCAGCTAAGAAGTAGATATAATAAGTAATAGAGAACACAGAGTTGCAAAAGGATCAAATGGCGGAAGTAGGCTTGATTGATCAACATGAAAATGATGTTCAGCGTCGATATATAACTCTATTTGGGATAGCTGACATGTTTTAAAGTGCATCTAGAGCGAAGAATACTGTGGATATGTCTATCATTAAAAAGAGCTGTATCAACTAAGTGGTGGTGGAAGGGGATGTGTGTGGTTTCACCTATGAATAGCACTTACCGAATTAATGACTATTGACCCTAATATGGCCAAAAAGATTTTAGTGTAAACAAATCATCCCTTTCCACACAATAAAGTCAAAGGTTATTTGTAAAAATCTAGGTAAGATTTGAATAAATGTTCCCAGATATGGTAAGTTGCTTGGTAAATATTATTTATTTTTTGTTTAAATAATATGTATTTATAGTATATGCAGCTTGTCATTAACCTGATGTTAATGTTGAGGTGCGAGTTTTTTACCATTCATTGTATTTGGATGAGCATTATTTATTACCAGCAGACGTGGGAAGAGCATCTGCTCGCCAGTGTAATTGTACTATTGTTAAAAACTTTAATCAGGTTTTCAACAGAAAATTAGAAGGGAAACAAAATTGTAAACTCGTCTAGGAATTTAACCATGGACCTCTAGCTCCCTAAACAAAAGATCACACCCCTATACAACCATGTTGACTGAAAATCCAATTTTGCAAAGGAAGTATGTAGTATTTTTACTATGCAGACAGACAGAAACATGTTCTATTCCATACAAAAATGATTTTGCCTTATTGATTACAAAAAACTAACACCCTTTATTGATTACAAAAAAATTTGCTTGCTTTGTTGATTGCAAAAAAATTGCTTGCTTTATTGATTTACAAAAATAAATTAGGTTGCTTTATAACGTAACTTAACTTAATGTTTTAATACTGATTTAGAAGATGCATCAGATTCTATAAACAACCAGTTACATTTGCATTACCCAGCTCTAAAAGCTATGAACATACAATCTATTCTTAAATGCATTAGCTGTCTCTGCCTCCACTACCTCCTGGGGCAATGCATTCCAAGCATTCAACACTCTGACTACAAAAAATATTTCCTAATATCCAATCTGGACCTTTCTTTAACTAATTTGTATCTGTGCCCTCTTTGTTATCGTTGGTGGTTGTATTTTGAAAAACTTGCTATAGTCTAATTAACCTTTCCTGTGATATCTTATAAACCTGTATTAAGTCACCTCAAATTCTTCTCTTTTCTAGACATTGTAGGCCAATTTTTCTGAGTCTTTCCTCGTAACTTTAATTCTGGAATCCCACTATCAGATTTGTCGCTCTTCTTTGTATCCTTTCCAGCATGTTTATATCTCCTCTATGATAAGGACTCCACACCTGTACACAGTACTCTAATCTAGGTCTAACAAATGCTTTATACAGTTTGACTGTCACCACCTTACTCCTATGTTTAATATTTCTTTTTATCATACCTAACATTGCATTTGCCTTATTCACTGCTACCTGGACTTGCTCACTCACTTTACCTGTATGCTCTATTATAAAAACTAGGTCCTTTTCCTTATCTATCATGCTAATATTGTTCTCGCCAATTCTGTAATTATGTTCCATATTGGATCTACCCATGTCTCTGTATTAAACTCCATTTGCCATCTCACCTGACCATTCTCTAATTTGATCTAATTCTGACCTCAATATATCCACTTCTGCTATAGATGAGACACTCCTACATAGTTTTGTGTCATCCGCAAATTTTTCCATCAGGAATCCTATATCAATGTCCAAATCATTTATATTTATATGAAGAACAATGTTGGTCCCAAAACCGAGCCTTGTGGCACTCCACTTTTTACTTAACACCACTCAGAGTACTCCTTATTTATGCCCACTCTCTGCCTTCTTCCCGTTAACTAATTTTCAATCCGTTTGGCAACCTCCCCACCTATTTCATATTATTTTAATTTTCTAAATAATCTTTGATGAGGTACCCTATCAAAAGCCTTTGCAAAATCTAAATAAATAACTTTCACTGGTTACCCCTTATCTATCATTTTAGTAACCTCCTCCATGAATTCCAATAGAATTGTTAAGCACGACTTTCCTCTGCTGACTTTCTGATTAGATTTAACCTGTCTAGAAGCATTACAATGTTTTCTTTGATTATTGATTCCAACATTTTACAGACTATTCTCGTTAAACTTACTGGTCTATAATTCGCTGGATCTGATTTTTTGCATTATTTTAAAAAGGGGATCACTCCTGCATCTTTCCAATCTCTTCGAACAATCTCTTTTGCCTAGTGATTGAGAACATAAAATAAATAGCCAATGATTTTGCTAGTTGGTCTCTAATTTTAAATAGCATTTTTGAATGGATACATCTTGACCTGGACATTTATCCACTTTTAATCCCACCAATTTTTAAAAAACCATTTCATCCGTAAAACAGATTGATTTTAACCTCAGTATTTCCATTTCACATTTGAAAATATATATAGGCTCTGGGATCTTGGAGCAGTCTTATTTTGTGTAGACTGCCAAAGTATTGATTTAGTAGATTGGCTGTCTTCCTATTCTCTCTTATTATTTTACCTATGAGAGGGCCTACCTTGTTTTTCGTTCCTTGTTTATTTCTAACATAATAAAAGAAGCTTTTACTATCAGTCTTGATCCTGTTAGCAAGTTTTTTTTGTCGAAGTCTATTTTTGCTGCTTAATTCATTTTCTGAGCTATGTTTTGCTTGTCCAAATATTTTTAATATGTTTCTTTTGATTTACCTACCTTTAAATATTGTGTCTATGCTTTATTTTTAGCTCTTCTACATTTAACTACAAATCTAGTTATCCACTTTTTATGATTGGTGTTTTCCTCCCTTCATGAAACACATTCCACTTTTAATTGTTCTTAAACTGTTTTGAAACTCTCCCAATCTTGTTCAACATTTGTACCTCAGACAATATCTTTCCAGATTATATAGCTGGCTGTCTCTTTCATCTACTGAACAGCTGTCTTAGAGTAGTTGTATGCTCGCGAGTTTATATTTATATTTTTATTGATTACAAAAAAATTAACTCGCTTTATTGATTACAAATAATTGCTCGCTTTATTGATTCCAAAAGATGTGCTTGCTTTATTGATACAAAAATATATGCTTTCTTTATTCTAGCTTGCTTTACTGATTACAAAAAAATATGCTTGCTTAATTGATTACCAAAAATTAGCTCACTTTATTGATTTAAAAAAAATTAGCTCGTCTTATTGATTACAACAAAATTGTGCTTTCATTATTAATTTTTAAAAAATTAGCTTTCTTTAGTGATTAAAAAAAATAGGCTTGTTTTATTTACATAAAATGAGGGCTCTTTATTGATTACAAAAAAATGTGCTTAACCCTTAAATTCCGACCCGCCAAATGACGTGTCGATTAGGCAGCCACGGAATTACATTAAGCCAAATAGCGTGGCTCGCACTCTTTGCAACGTATTAAATGTATTTAATATGGGTTTAATCCAAATCCAGCAAGTATAAACCCACAACAACGCCATTTCAGATTCCATTTCTAGAGCGTGAGTTAACATTATTATCAATTATGTACTACTAAATTAAAAAATAAAAATGTAAACAAAGTTATTTTGTCTACTTTTTTTACTTGAAGAAATGGCGTCCTCCCTCCCCATTCTCGTGGGACACGATTTTCGGCAGTACGTGTCTCACAGATAATTCAACCATGACTTGAAATAGACAGACATGTAGATAAAGAAATATTTAGCATGGACAGTTCTAATTCGGAAGGAAATATTCATAATAAATTGTTATCGGAAAGTGCGTCAGTGATATTTTGTTTCCATGAAATGGGCGTTGTCGCTCGAAATGTACCAACGCCAAGTTTTAAATATTTTTATTTCCTATCCAACATTTTAAACTACTGCAACGTCATTTCCTGTTCCTGTCCTTTTAAGCATCTTACGGCGTGGTTTGGTAAGCTTTTGAGAATTAATTTGGCACATTTTGTTCAATAATCTAACGAAAGTAGCGATTTTTTTCAACTTTTTTTTTCATTTGAAGAAATGGCTTCCTCTACCAATTCTCGTGGCGCACGATTTTCTGCTGTTCAGGCCACTAAGATGATTCAAATCTGGGCTGAAGAAGATACAGATGACATGACTTCTGACACTGACAGTGAAAGTTCTCATTCAGAAGAAGAAGGGGATGTTAGAAATACATCATTGTACAGTGCCACCAGGGATAGTTCGAGTGAGCAAGAGGAGGAGTCTCTCATCCATAGTAGAGGAAAGGGTAAAGGTCCTATGCCTAAGAGAGGACGAGGAGCAAGGTCAAGATCTGTACTTGATAGGAATCCTGGTCCTAGGCCTAGTACTAGTACCAGCAGTACAGTAGATCCATCTACAGTGTCTCCTGTCCCAATGGCAACTACTAGGGCAGACGCTCAGATTAGTGATGAAGGGCAATGGAGGGAGGTATTTGAGGGCAGCACAGACAATACCTTTCGGTTTATTCCACCTCAGCCAAGAATCCCTGGTGTCAATCCTGACATTATTCCAGAGAATGCATCACCCTTATTTTGCTTTAAAGCTTTATTTACTGATGCCATTATGGAAGACCTTGTCAGGTCAGTAAATGATTATGCGGCCCAACGGTGCCTGGCAATGAAAGAAACAACTGCAGTACGGTCAGTTTTTCTAACATGGTCACCAGTGACTGTGCCTGAGCTACATAAATTCTTTGTTGTCATTACTGTTATCGGCTATTTAAAGAAGCCTAAAATTAGTGACTACTGGGCACATGATGAGACTACAGAAACACCTTGGTTCAGGAAGGTATTCACGAGGGACAGGTTCCAAGCTTTGTACCATACAATGTTTCATGTAAGCAATCCTGATTCGCAGGGCAAAGCCAAAATTGAGCCATTTGTGCAGAGCTTGCTACTTCAATTTCAAAAATCCTATTACCCATTCAAGGAACTTTCTGTGGATGAAATGGTCATTGGATGGAAGGGAAGGTGGGCCCATAAGATGTTCAATGCATCAAAGCCAAAAAAATACCACGTCAAAACCTTTGGCCTCTGCGACAGCAACACTGCTTATGTTGTCAACATATTGATATATTTTGGCAGCAATACATCTTACAATCCAGACCTAGATCCAAGCAGTCAACAAGCCGTCAAAATATTTGACAAGCTTTTAGAACCTTGTGGGAAAGGCCATCACATTTATGCTGACCGTTACTACACCAGCTATCCGCTGCTGCAGTACCTTACCAGTAATGGCCATTACTACACTGGTACGGTCAACATAAACCGCAGAGATTTTCCACAAGCTTTCAAGACAACAAAATTGTCCTTTTTACAAATGAAATGGTTTCTCCATATAGAAAGAACATTCCTCTGCGTGATGTTCAGAGACAAGAAGGCTAAAAAACAATGCTTGCTTGTCTCTAGTGAAGCCTCGGTGACCACCAAACGTTTAACAAGTCGTTCTGGTGTAGTGAAGGATAAACCATCAATGATTGATGACTACAACTACCGCATGAATGGGTGTGATAAGGTTGATCAGTGTGTCGCAACATATGGTACCTTCACTAGAAGAACAAGGAAATGGTGGAAGAAAATTTTCTTTTGGATTTTTGAAGTAGCTCAGCTGAATTCATTTATTTTGCATGCCCTGACGAGGCCTGCAAACACAAAAAAGCAGCCCTATCTACAATTTAAAAAGCAATTAGTTTCTGAGCTTCGCCTTTTTGCAGCTACAGAGACGCCCAGCTTGCAGGTGGAACCTTACATCAGCAGCCATGCAAACAGACACAGTGGAAAAAGACACATTATCAAAAAGTCTACACTGTGTCGTCAATGTATTGTTTGCAGTACTCCAAATGCTAGAGTTAGGACAACATTTTTTTGTCAAGGATGCCCAGACCAGCCATTTCTTCATCCAAATCACTGTTTTGAACAGCATCATTTGAAATAAATGTAAATTAAAATCAGCTGTACATAGATAATTTTGTTTTTCTTAGAGAATTTGTGCCATTTTATTTTTCAATTTACCAAACACTGCTGAATGGTCATAATAATGTTATTTCTGATCCAAGAGTGATGAAACTTCCCAATATTGGGTAAATATGGATATATTATCAAAAGAAAGAATTTTTGTGTGTCAACATTGTGAAGGATTCATTTGAATGAAATGGTAAGTGAAAAAATGTTGACAAATTATTTATTGTTTTTAATTTTTGTTTACACATAACATAATTTTTTGCATGCAACTTCACTGTACAGACATCTTTTTGCACTGTTTCTAAAAAGAGCAATCATTCCTGAACATTTTGATATATAAAACATGATCACACAATAAAAGATAACAGATATATGAATAATTTTGTCACAGCAGTTAGGTGTGAACATTTTTGTAGAAAAATAGGCGTGTAAAATCGTGGTTTTTGGCTGCGTATACTAAGTGTTAAGTTACCTCAACGACTGTAAATTCAGGGATGTTTAAAGTTGGATGGAAGATAAACAGACTGCAACTGTTTCTTCTTCTTCATCGTACGCTGTTTACAGCGATATTTACGTTGCACTGATTTAATTTGTTAGCCAGTGGCTCAGTGCATCCGATTTCAACAGGCGTTTCTGTAGGGTTGCCCTCCTTAGCCTTTGGCTGTCCCCAGCCTAACTGCAAGGCAGCAGTTGTTTTTGGTCAGAGTTGTCTCTCTTGGGAAGTTGTCTTGCAGGACTATCGAGTCTTCCCTACTCGTGTCTATAGCGTTTGGCAATGATATGACGGACTATGTACTAGTTTGTACTATCCCGGAAGAGAGGCAGTCCAGTGTGACTTTTTCCCAGGATCGTCACGTCCTGCCAGAAACGTAGCATATGCATATGAGAGAGGTATCTTTTTGCTCGCTGAATTTTCTCGGCTCATCTGCAGTGATGGTACGCCTAGCATTCCCCGCCACCCGGGAGCTTGTCACCATAGGACAGGAAGTGCAGTGTCCGCTGGACTGCATCTCTTCTGCGTCCATTGGAATGACTGATAGCAGACAGATGCAAAGAGCGAGGAAGGAGTGCATTTTACCAGGTGCATTCCTGCGGCTCGATCGGGCCGGGACACAAGCCCCAGCCATGTCGTAGCCTCCCATCTCAGCGGTGCTGAGATTTTGGGCGGGATTCTGGCTTAGAGGCGTTCGGCCGTAATCCCTCAGATGGTAGCTTATCAGCCAAGCACGTGGACCAAATGTCAGCGACCTGTGATTCCTCTCGAAATAGTGCATTTGACCAGGTGACAAGCCTAGTCTTGCACGGAGATGTTGTCCGCCTAGGGAGCGGACATATCTCATGGTCAAGGGTTGAGTCTCAGCAGTTCGCAGTGAGGTAGCTGATCTACTGCTTAGGGCACCCGACTGAGAACTAAGTCTTCTACAAATGATTTAATTCCTCATCGCCGTATGGGGTGAATATCGAGCAGCTTCCCGCCCGTTTTTATCAGCGGACGGCAGAGACCTCATTCTGCGGCTTGACCGGGCGGGGCTGGAGCGTGACCCCGAGGTCCCCACCATGTCGAAGCCTCCCTTTGCATTCGTGCTGGGCTGCTTTTGGGCGGGATTTTTGGCTTAGAGGCGTTCGGCCGTAATCCCTCACCTCAAACCGTTGGCTTATCCGCCTAGTACGTGAACCAAAATGTCTGCGGCTCCTCTCGGGCTTAGCAGGATTACCGTAGCAAAGCCCTGTCATTAGTAGGGTAAAGCTGACCTGTCTTCAGAGGGTCTATTTCCAGCACCCGTTAAATATTAGCCAGACCGTATCAATTGAGGGCTTTTAGTTTGTCAATGGCCAAGTTTCTGGAGCCTGCGATTTCTGTGGGTCTAATACCAGCACATGTTCACTATTAGACCCATCGAAGGTGCTCTCTTTTGACAGTCATTCTACACTATTGGCATGTTTAGTCAATTTTAGCCTCAGGCTCCACTCCTGATAGTGCTCTTCCGTCAATTCCTTTATCAAACACTGGATGCAGACCAACCGAGCCACAGGGGGCATAACCCCAGATTTCTGAGGGTCTAAATCCAGCACCAGTTCCATATTAGACCCCAGGAAAGTGGTCTCGGCATGTCAGTCATTTCAGTGTTGGCCGTGTTGAGTCAAATCTGCAACTGTTTAAGTTTAATGAGCTCAACTATTTATTTGTTTGTGCCGTCAAAGAATGCAATGTATTGATCAGATTTGAAACAAAAAAAAGGAAACAAAATATTAGGTCTTGTTTGGGATTTGAATGAATTTTTGCCAATAAAATTACTGTTGGCGACAGACAGAATGACACACCGGAATTAATTGAATGATTTTTAAAAACATTATTAATTGATCTCCCATTTCACCCCCTACGAAGCATAGAATCAGCAGTGTGTAAGGTTCGTTACATGAAGTCTGTGACTAACTACTTGTGCACTTTTCTAGTAGTGACCACTATTTTGCATGTTGAGGATACTAGTCGCAACTCACAGCCATCGTTAGGTTGCCTTTTACGACATGCAGGAGAAAGGAGTGTAGTAGTCTTATCCTTTCCTCTTGAGTAAGGGGCCCCTGCAGCAACACATGTTGAGACATATGTACAATTATTTTCTTTCTGAAATATGTATGGTGGGTCGCCATAGCTGAGAGGTAAGACACTTACCTTTCAAGAAAGCATGAAATCGTGTTGTTTTGAATCCCTTAAGTTTTAAGCATCTACTGATCTCAAGGGAGGTGTGACCAGCTTAAGCATCTACTGGTCTCAAGAGAGGTGTGACCAACATCTAGTCTTTTTGGAGATGGACAATAAATTCGGAGATCCTTTTTACACATTGTGTACATGGCATAACCTCTCGGAAGTTGAAAATCTAGGCTGTTAGCCGCTGCCTGGTAAAAAATTTGTAACAGTAATGAAATTTAAGTAGTTGATGTAGCACAGTGGTTAGTGCACTGGCTTCCCAGTGGAGCTATCAGGGTTCGGTCTTCAGTTGGTACATAATTTTTTTCCCACCACAAAATGGCTGCTGGGGTCGACCCAGCCTTTTGGGTACCAAAACAATCTTAGAAGTAAAGGCGGCCGATGTGATGCCAACCACATCACTGTTGAGTGCCGTTGTCTGCAACACAGTGTGCCATTAGTCTGGAAAAATGTACGCCTAACACTGTATTCCCCAATATGCCGCACTAGTGTGTTATTTGGATCTTAACTGTTTTTCAAATAAATTTCCTACCCTATTGAGTGTGATCACGCAGAGTGGTGTGCACCACGCAAAGACCCAACATGCTGATCACTAGTTTGTCTGCATACTTGATTACAAGTGTCATTTGACCACAATACTCTCAGGGTGGATGAGTGGCGATTAAATCATATCGCAATGTGCATTAATGCTTATTATTAATCCTTTTCAATTACTTTCTGTAGTTGTATTTATTATAATTTTTAGTGATATTGGTCTGTTACAAAACGAAATGGGACGACACTCAGAAACAACTAGGAAATATTTTTATAATCAGAGAGTGGTGAATGCTTGGAATGCATTGCCACAGGAAATAGTGAAGGCATGGTCAATTAATGCATTCAAGAATTTGTTGGATGCGCATAGTTTTTAGACCAAGTGAAGTAAAAGAAACTCTACAGAGTCTTCTAAACCAGTATAAGGACATCAAGTTAACTAAGCCAATTCATTAATTGCAGCTAAATTTAACAAATTTTATCCTGGAGTAAGGGAGCCGCGTAGCGTAGTGGTTAGCGTGCTGGCTTCGCATGTGAGTGGTCCTGGGTTCATTCCCCAGTTGAGGTGGTAGTGTTTTTTCAGACCGCAATGGTTCCCGGGTCGACCCAGCCTTAAATGGGAACCGGTTCAGTCCAGGAAGTAAATGCAGCGAGGGAGAGGAGATGGCTACCGCCCTCATATAGCCGAGCCTTTGAAATGTGAGATAGCTAACACCTCACACCCCTACGGCAGTAATGCCGTTACTTTACTTTTACTATCCTGGAGTCAACAATTCTTCAGATTAAAAAGCTCACAATATTTTGTTTATTCTTATATTTTGCAGTACAAGGGGAAGAAAGGTGCTTATTCTGGAGACGAGGATGATGATTATGATTTTGATGCAGTAAGTTGTGATATATGTTGTAGAATTTCTACGCTTTTTTGATTTGATATTTTCATTAAAAATACATGTATACTTAGAATGACTAACATGAACGCCAAGTAAATCAATACTTCAGAGCAACCAAAATCTGTACACCCATAGCTGCCAGACCAACGAACCAAACTCCACCTGACCAACCAACCAAAACTCCTAGACCACACCAACCAAAATTCCACTAGACCAACCAGAGCTTTCAAACTAGACCAGCCAACTAAAACTCCTACACCACGCTAACCAAACTCTACCTGACCAACAAACCAAAGTTCCTACACCACACCAATTAAAACTCCACTAGACCAACCATAACTACACCACACCAACCAAAACTCCACCAGACCAACCATAACTCCACCACACCAACCAAAACTCCACCAGACCAACCATAACTCCACCACACCAACCAAAACTCCTACACCACACCAACCAAAACTCCAACAGACCAACCAAAGCTCCAGACCAGACCAACGAACTAAAACCCCCACACCTCCAAAACGACATGATTCATTCAGATATTTTAGATATTAAGAAAACTGCAGCTTATAATTTGTACTCACATGGAAATGAAAAGAGAGAGAGAAAAATGAATTTTGCCACACAATTCTATAGTCATTTGGGGTCCTATTAGTGTAAAAATAAACCTGGAGATTCTTCCACAATAAAAAAACATTGTCAGTATTTAACCCTTTCTCTCGTTCTGGATAATTTTAAAATTTGTGTCTTTCCGCCCAGGTTAAACTTAAACGTAACATCTTTATACTGGCTTAGAAGACTCTGCAGAGTCTATATACAACCAGTTTTATTTACATTTTCTTGATCTAAAATCTATGCGCATCCAATCTATTCTTGAATGCATTTATTGTCCCTGCTTCCACTACTTACTGTGGCAATGCATTCTAAGCATTCACCACTTTCTGACTACAAAAATATTTCCTAATATCTAATCTGGACCTTTCTTAAGTTTAATTTGTAGCTATGCTCTCTTGTTCTTGTATTTGGTTGTTTTTGAAAAACTTGTTATAGTCTAATTTATCCTTTCCTTTTATTCAGTCAAGTGCTGGAATTCCGTACGTCACAATTTTAATCAAAACAAAATTAATTAACATTGAACAAAATGAGCTAATATGACAACCTGAACATCGTAAAACACATAATTAAAATATCTATGACATAATAAAAATAATATATTAGTATGAAACATTAAATGACATTAATGCAGAGGTGGAAATTGGACATAACAATTTTTTGTGTACTTACAACACTGTGTGACTTACCAATATATGTGTCAATTCCTTTATAAATGCTCTTCATATGATGTGTCCTGGTCAAAGTCTGTATCGAACATGTATTGGATATCCATGAGTAATCCAGATGCGTGTTCATTGGACTGATCAAATCATTTCTCGGGTCTTGAACGCAACGTTTTCCTTGCGATGTATGATTTTGTGATTTTCAAACATCACAATGTCTGCCTGTCAGAAATAACCTTACAGTTAAACATCAATTGCATGCGTGGACGCCACCATCGCATGGAGTCATTTTAAAAAGAAAAAAAAACAAAAACTTCACAAACTAAATCGCAAAACGTAGTGCATGTTTCAGAAGTCGGTTTTGATCATAGCAGGCAACCATTTTAGGTTTTACTGCAGTCGATGTCAGCACCTACGAGCTTGAAAAGGTTAAATCTCTCATTTTAACCTTTGCGGGACCACTAAAAATTGATGCAATTTACCTTTGCAGCTGGATTATTTTTCAGCACGTCACAATTTACTCTGGTTGTTGACTTTGAGATTCTGTAACCTTATTTTTTTGTTTGTCTATAAATATGATTTTGTTGTGTGTAGAGATATAAATTAATAAAGAAGGTGTTGCTGTTATTGTTTTTGTTTGGGGTGTGTTAGTTTCTGAGATACAAGAAGATGAAGGTGAAAATGACGAACAGCACATATATTTAGACTCAACTATTTCTGAAGGTACCGGGTCTGCTGACAATTTGTGAAATTGCCACAGAGGACAGATGAAGTTTTACAAAATCAGCACATCTGTTAGTTTCCACTACAAACATATTTATGACATCTACATAAACTAAAGAGATTTGCCACAGAAAAATCCGTTACAACAACTGAACTTATCACACTCAATAATGGAAGAATCTTCAAATCGAAGTAAAAAAAGAATAAATCGTTCCCAAATGCACTTTAAAATCCAACAAACATTTTCCAGGTTAAAACCCAAGCAAACAGAAGTAAGTTTATTTTGAATTAAATACCCATACAATCAGCCGTTTCTATAGCATTAGCCCAGATGTTTTTACAACGATTAACTGGTGAGCATACAGAGACAATGCACCGGGCTAGTTTTCTTGCCACTGGTCATATTACAAAAATATTATCTGGCTAAAAATCTTGCCATAAAGTAAAGGTTAATTGTGTGAATTACTGATGTCCCATTTTGAAAGAAAATACATCTACAATAGTATGCTTTGCTTATAAACAAAATATGAATGTTCTTATCTCTATTTCATCCAGGCCCTATCAGATGCCATTCGATGTGTGACAGAGTTTAACCCAGATATGTCTGTTGAGCGTATTGAGTGTGTTCAGCAAATAGAGGATGTCAAGAGTGGCAAGTGAGACTTGCCATCCATTGTTACACATCTTATGTGTAAGTTTCATTTATATGTGTGTACACATTGTGACAAATCATCTGATGTTTGTGTAAGTGCAGCTTTGTGCCAAATATGATCTTATGGTGAAATATCTGCCAAAATATATGTTTGTGTAAGTGCAGCTTTGTGCCAAATATGATCTTATGGTGAAGTATCTGCCAAAATATATGTTTGTGTAAGTGCAGCTTTGTGCCAAATATGATCTTATGGTGAAATATCTGCCAAAATATATGTTTGTGTAAGTGCAGCTTTGTGCCAAATATGATCTTATGGTGAAATATCTGCCAAAATATATGTTTGTGTAAGTGCAGCAGCGGGGATTCCGTGGCGAAGGGGTTAAGCCGCCGGCCTCGTGATCAGGTGGTGTGGGTTTGACTCTGGTCTTTTTCACGGGTGCTTGATGCGGAGTCCCCTGCATCTCGTAGTCGCCCCCTAGTCGTCTTGTACTTGATTTGCCACTAGGGTCGGACGGCACGAGACGAGAGAGTGAGGATAAAAAGTAGTGCAGTTAATCCTTACTAAAAATAGCGCTAGCAAAACTAATTATGCCATCATTATCTACGATGGACGGAGGTCTTTGCTTTCGTAAGTGCAGAATTGTGCCAAACATGATCTTAGGGTGAAATATCTGCCAAAATATATGTTTGTATAGTGCAAATGTCTGGCAAATTATCTTATATATTATAGTGCAACTGTTTATACCAATATCAAATGTTTTTATAGTGCAACTGTTGCCAAAATATATGATGTTTTTGTAATGCAAATTTCTGACAAAATATAAAATGTCTTTTAAAGTGCAAATGTCTGCCAAAATTTAAGTTTTTATAGTGTAAATATCTGCCAAAATATCAATTATTTTAGTGCAAATGTCTGCCAAAATATCAGTTTGTATGCTTGTAAATGTATGCCATTGCACTGCAATGAGACTGACCCAGGTCCACCTTCATCATTATGCCCCAAGATGGACAAATAGCTGATAGCCGAGAACATTTGTCTAGAGTGCATAGCTCAGATACTGTACCTTCAGAAGCAGCATGAACCCAAGCATCTGTAGTGGTTTGTTAATGCTGTCAATCAATCCATCTTGCTCTGAAGCTCTACTGTCTGGTATTAGAGGCTCGGGCCACATTTTTATTTTGAGGCATTTTCCAATGAACATTAAAGAAACAAAAAGAAGAAAGTGCTAGAACATTAGTTCCCTGTTTTATTATTGATATGGGGCCAAAGATGTAGCATTGAATGAGTTGATAGCAGCCAGTGACTCATAAGATATCAGCGAACTATAGCTGACCAAGACCCTATTCCACCTGCAAGTGGCGACCACGGAAGCAGGCTGTAACCATGAAGCAAGACTAAGAGATTAAGGATTGAATAGGAAAGGCAAATCCAGTCCCTAATATGCCCTGCTGAAATCAGATGTGTTGAACCAAAAGGCCAAAATACTACAGTGGAATGCGGAGGGAGTCATTAACAAAAAACTTTCCCTAACACACCACCTGCATGAAGGTAAGATTGACGTGGCATGTATCCAGGAAACGCACCTCAACAATAACCATAAATTCTCAATCAGAGGATATCAGACCTTCCGACGAGATAGAGAAGGCCACAAAGGAGGGGTCCTGATACTGACCAGAAACTGCATACCGAGTAGCGCGGTATCTGTCAATCACACCGGACAAGCAGAAATTGTAGGAGTTGACATAATGGCTCAAGAGACGAAGCTCCGCATTTTCAATCTGTACGGACCACCAAACAGAGACCTATCGCTCTCGAGTATGGAGGTCAGAGACTCCAACTGCATAGTAGTTGGAGATTTCAACAGCCACTCGGAGAGATGGGGATACTCTGACACAGACAGCAGAGGTGACGAAGTGGAAGATTGGGAGATAGATGCAAATCTCTCCCTAATCAATAGGCCGGAGGATAGCCCAAGCTTCTATTCAAGAACATGGCATACCACCTCGACTCCAGATTTGGCCTTCTCCACACAGGACATACACCATAAAATAGACCGCCAGGTGCTAAACCAACTGGCAGGTAGCGACCACAGGCCGATCAGGCTAACCATTGACATGGAAGTAGGCCCACAGGAAACAAAACCGCTCCCACGTTGGAATTACAAACGAGCCGACTGGGACAGATTTGCAATCCTGACAGATGGGCTGTGTGAAACCATCAACACACGAAACACCAAAATGAAGCCCATGGTAGAGAGCCTAAGCAAGGCAATAATGCAAGCCGCCACTGAAACCATCCCAAGAGGAGCTAGGAAAAACTATAAGCCCTACTGGAATGATGAGTTGCAGAAAGTGGAAGATGCAGTAACAAATGCTAGGAACATGGCAGAGCGAGAAAAATCCATGGAGGCAAACATCGCCCTCAAAGCCGCCGCGGCGAAGTACAAACACAATCTCAAGCAAACAGCAAGAGAAAGCTGGAAAAATAAAACGGAAAGTCTAAACCTGGACAAAGACGGGAACAAGCTATGGAAGCTAGTCAGAGCCATGAACGACGAAACCCCGTCAAATAAACAAATTACTATCAAGCAGGGCGAGAACTTGATCACAGGTAAGAAAGCCGCAAACGCCTTTGTCGATCACTATGCCAGAGCAAACCACATCGAGGTCCCTGCAGATAAGCATACAGACATTAGCGAAGAGCTAAAGGGACACGAAAACATAAATACGGCTCCCGAAGAGCACATGATGGCCAAACTAACAATGCGCGAAATGGAAGAGGCTATGAGAACACTAAAGAAAAGGAAATCTCCCGGAAAAGACGGGATAACAAACGAAATGCTGATGGGGCTGGGCCAAACAGCGAAGAGGAAACTACTATCAGTCCTGAACCAAAGCTGGAAAAGGGGTATTGTACCCCAGGCATGGAAAGATGCAAAACTGGTACCAGTACCAAAAACAGGAAAGGATAAAACAGATCCAAATGGATACAGGCCCATCAGCCTACTGAGCTGTGTCGGCAAGCTGATGGAACGGATGATAAACACCAGACTGATGTGGCATCTGGAAGAAAAACGAATACTAATTCCACAGCAAGCCGGCTTTAGACAGCACAGATCCACTGAGGACCAGGTCATCCTCATAGCCCAGGAGATAGAAGATGCCTACCAGGCACAGAAACACACAGTAGCTGTTTGGGTGGATCTGGAAAAGGCATTTGACAAAGTCTGGAAGGACGGACTTAGAGTCAAGCTAAGAAGAAGTGATGTCTGTGGGAAGATGTACAAGTGGATCAACCACTACCTCAAACAAAGAACGGCCAGAGTCCAAGTACAAGGGCAGATGAGCAAAAAGGTGACACTCGAGCAGGGAGTACCCCAAGGGGGAGTATTGTCACCCACACTCTTCCTGGTATATATAAACGATATTACAGAGAATATACCAAGAAGAGTCCATAGCTCAATGTTTGCAGACGATCTGGCTATGTGGACCTCTGAAAAGAATCTCACCATAGCAAGAAATCGGATGCAGACGGCCCTAACATCGCTGGAAGAGTGGGCGAACTCATGGCTGGTCAAAATAAACGAGGAGAAAACCACGTGCACAATATTCTCGCTTTCATTAAAACCCCAAAGTACCAAATTAAGTCTAAATGGCAAAATCCTGCAGCCAAACGACAACCCAACCTATCTGGGAGTCACATTTGATCGGCGCATGACATGGAAAAGTCAGATTGAGAGAAACCGAATGAAAGCCAGAGAAAGAATGGCAATCATGAGGAAACTTGCTGGCACAAGCTGGGGAGCAGACGAAGGCATACTAAAGAAACTGTACACTGGAAGAGTGAGACCAGTTCTCGAGTATGGCATTGCGGCATGGACAACAGCAGCGAAGGCGAACTTCGATAAAGTTAACAAACTTCAAAACCAAGCCATGAGAATTATAACAGGTGGCATGAAGTCAACGCCAATTGTAGAACTTGAAAAGATTACAAAACTGCAATCCATGACCGATAGAGGAGACTGCAGAGCCCAGCTGCAGTCAGAGAAACTCCGAAGACTGACGGACCATCCAATGTACCAGAGACTAAACAATTTGGGAAATGGGAAACTAAAGCGGAGAAACTTTGCAGAAATAGCCAAAGCAAAGATGCACGAAGATCCCATAAACGCACTAACAACACCAAAACCCATCACTACTGTACGAAAACCTACCTGGAGGCAGGATATATTTCCAGAGGTAGTAGAAAATATACCAGGTATTGCAAACAAAAACTGCCAGACTGAAAAAGAAAGGAGAGACACTACCCTAAGCTTCATAACGAAAAGCTACCCAAGCATGGACTGGACCCATGCATACACCGACGGTTCTGTAATAAACACTACACAGAACGGAGGGGCAGGAGCATTCCTGAACCTACCAAATGGCAGAAAAATAACACTGTCATTCGCTACTGGTAAGTACACAAGCAATTTCAGAGCGGAGGCAGAGGCACTGAGGGCGGCAGTGGAAGAAATGGTGACACACAGTGAAAATGAGAGCCATATAGTCCTGCTGACAGATGCTCTCGCCGTAGTCACAGCGCTAAAAAGCCAGAAAAACACTGAGCTTAATGACTTAAGAGCAGCACTCTGCAAACTGTGCCAGCAGTCCGCACCAAAAAGGGTAGTGGTACAGTGGGTCCCATCACACTGCAACATCCAAGGCAACGAGGAGGCAGACAGACTGGCAAAAGAAGGTGCAAGACTACCACAAACAGATACCAGTATGACGTACGAAGAGTCAAAACGGCTTATCAAAGCCAGATACATGACCAAATGGGAAACCGAACATACTGGTTACACCAAAAACGATGCCTATTACCAGTTGAACCGAAGAGAGCAGGTCGTTGTCTTCAGACTTCGCACTGGCCACAACAGACTGAGGTACCAGCTATTCAACAAATTGAAGATAGGATGTACCGACGAATGCCCGTGCGGTACTGGTAAAATGACCACTGAACATCTGCTGCAGAACTGCCCGACATACGAGGATCAGAGAGAGCAGATGTGGCCATTACCAGTGGAACTGCAAGACAAGCTCTATGGCAGTGGCGAGAGCCTCAGGATGACCGCCGCTTTTTTCGAAAAAATAATGGTTACTGTCTGACTGTGTACGCAGAAGAAGAAGAAGAAGAACCAAAAGGCACAGATATCGCAGCCTCGAGGTAAACTACACAACACAACGTCATGAACTTTCCTTAACAGGACAAGCGCTGAAGAAGAAGATTTTTGATAAGTTATCTAGGTCACACAAATTTTGTTGAATTCAGTTTACATATATCATTCCATGTCCTATTGTATCCCCAGAAATTTTGTCAGTTGCCTACACAGTGGACCAAGTAGCTGCCAGTTTGATTGTGTGACTGCAACAAATGTGCTGAGACTATAAGAAAGTTAGGAATAGATTAGTGTTTGCATGAGAGAACATATTTGATATAACTCAACCCTTTCATTGCAAGGAATCCCCTAGTACTGTTATATGATTTCCCTTCCCAATAGTTTCCACAGATCTTGACTAGTGTTAGCCAGAGGGTCTCAAACTTAATCACTTCCTGCTGGTCACATGAGGGCAAATTCAAAAGACCACACCACAGTTAAGACAATATCGAATCGGTCCAGGGTCGTTCATGATAAAGAGATTTATATATTTAAAATTCCTTTATTGTGAAAACCAAAAACAACTGACATCTCACAAAACAAGAGAACTCACCTCAGACGGAATCATTTAGGATGATGACTATATTTTTTATTTTAGTGGGCCACAACACGTTATGCGGGCCAAATATATATATATATATTTATATATATATATATATATATATATATATTTTGCTGTTTATTTAAACATAGCCATTTTTGGTAAAATATGAAAATTTTATCATACCAGTACCTTTTTTTTTGTCTTCTGTAAAACCTTAATTTCACATTTAATTGGTGTGTTCTCTTAGACTTGCTGTATCCATTGTTGTTGTTATTGAAATATTTTTGAGTCATCGATAGTACATAATGTTCTATTTTCTTGTCTAAACTTAGTTATTTTTGTATCATACCTTGTTATGCAGTTCTGTAGGCTGCATGGGATTTGTGAGTTGATCATTTGAGACCCCTGGTTTAAACAGTGTAGATTGTCAGTTCTTGAACTTTAGCAGCCTGGAGAGTCTTTGTTCAGTTTTGTTTGTGTTCATTTTTGATCCTTGTAGACCCCAGTTAATGAACCAGTGATGTAGACGCTTGTGGGAAGGTTGAGTGTGTTGTTTTATGTATACTGTATATAATACATACACACAGACCTATCATTGATGCATAGAAATGAATGACATTATTTTTATAAATGCTGGTCTGTTTTAGTAACTGAGGGATAGTAATTAAGTAACAGCAATATTATTATAAAGTGAATGGAAAAGTATGTACAACGGAAAATCTTATTTCAGGACACAAAAAGTCTATTTAGCACTTCTCCATATAGAAATTGTGACGATCAAGCAATATAGCGTACAACATGGCCGCCCCACTGTCGAAGAACAACGAGGCGTTATTAGTTTCTTGTGGTCAGAGGGTGTGAAACTTTCTTAAATCTACAGAAGAATGAAAGTTCAGTATGGAGACAGTTGTTTGAGTCAGAGGAGAGTGGATGAATGGATAGAAAGATTTCAAGACGGAGGACAAAACTTCATTGATGAACCGCGGCAAGGGAATCCAGCAAGCGTGGCAGCTGACACAGTGAAACAACAGATCGACAGCTAGTTCGTGGCAACAGGCCAGTCAATATTGATGAAATGACAGCACAAAATTGTTAATGATATCAGTTATAGAAAAGTGTGTAGCAGATGGGTCCCAATGCAACTGACGAGGCAATGCAGGCTATACAAAGTCACATCAAAAGACTTTTTGTTCTAAAGGATATCCACATCCACAAACTAGTGGACAGGTGAACAAAGTACAGGTACTACGTAAAAAAAATTAGACAAAAAAATGTAATGTTTGCACTCTTGCAAAAAATATTAATAAAATTGCTGTAACTTAATGACTGCCCCTCGTACATTATACGGTAAGTATTTTAGTACATCTTGATTATGGACTTGGATCCTTAGGTGGTTTGTAGAACTGATGAAGGTGTAGATTTTTATAGTTGTCAGAGATGGCTGAAGCGATTTTTGTACACAGGCCTAGCAGTTCCATCTTGTAAAACTAATTGCTACAGAAAGCTATCACTAAAAGAATGTGCAAAGTGTTTCAGGGCAGGTTTCCTGTAAGGGACCAGCTGCAGTAGTGACAATAAACTTTGTAAGAAAGGATCAAAGGAGATGGAAGAAGATAGGGTTAAAAAGGAAATAAAAGAGGGAATCATTTTGAACATGATAAAGAGAGGAGATATTCTGAACATAAAAAAGGGTTAAAGAGGAAATCATTCTGAACATGAAAAGGATAGGGTTAAAACAGAGATAATAGATGGAATTATCCTGAACATGAAAAAGACTGCATTTGTAAGAGGCACACCGTCACCAAAATAAAGTTACACTTAACTAAACAGCATGTATGTATTGATTGTTAATAATTATATTGGGATTTTTACATGAATTAATTAGCATAAAAGAAAAGAGTTCAAAGAAACAGAGACATGGACTGATTATAGCAACAGCCACACAGATGGCAGGCAGCACATTGAAGAAGACTGCACATCCCCACAGCAACATAATGAACTAATGAGAGAAGAGAACATTTGTATATTACTGTGTCCAAGCTTAACGAGCAACTCCATATGGTCATGAATGAACACATTTATCAACTGCATGTGAAACAGTTTGAAGCCAATATTTTTTAGTTTTTTTAATGTATGTAATTAGTTTTTTTTTCTTTACCCTGTACTTTTTAAAAATTGCATTTTATGTGTGTTGGAATGTTTGTTCATGCTTGTTACAGTTTGTTGGCTTGTAAATGATTTGCTTGAGTTGGACATTTGCTTTTTATTCACAAAAATATCATTCCATATAGAGAATAGTTTTTTCCCCTAAAATTTGTATATCGGTTTGTGTGTTCAATGTGAGAACTATAACTATCATGATGTAAAATATTGGAAGTAATGCTTGTTCTGCAGCTGGTACGGCTGTTGGGGGTGAAGTGTTGGAGATTGGAGATTTCATTGCAGAAGATATCAGGCAACTTTTAATAATTTTGTTTTTGTCGTATGAGATACCCAATTTTTTAATTTGAGGTGAGATTCCCTTACTCGCCTTTCCTAACTATAAGTCAGTTAACCAGTTACATCTGAGTAGACTGGTGAAGGGGTATACATTCTGGGGAACGAACCTGATCCATTTGTTAAGAGGAACAACTACTCTAATCACTCTGCCGCTGGTGTTCAGTGCAAGCCATGACTGTCTTTAGGTAATAATGGTTCATAGAACAAACTTCATTGCACCAGGGCCAGTGCTGACATCAGAGCATGAACACCGTAGCTCCTGTGGAGGCTCAGAGATTTTCCCTTGATTTCATCTGGTACTTATTTACAGCTGGGTCAACTGGAATAAGCAGTCATACCATGAAAAAAAACTACGACATGCCATGTCTGTAAAATTAGCACAACGTGACTCGAACCAGGTACATTGGGATTGTAAACCAAGCTGACAACACCTATGCCACTGAACCTTCATTGTAACAGTGTATACTTTCATCTGCATGTTTGTGATAGTCGAACTGTTTATATTCAATCACGGCTTGTTTTATAGTAAATTAGCAAGTAGCATGTCCTTTGAATAGCGTTGTTCTTACAACTACCAACCTATTTGGTGGTTAACAGTTACTTGGCAGGTGTGCAGTTGTTGAACGCTCACAATACGTAGGACTGCTCTTATTGTGCGCACTGAAAAGGGCGTTTAGTGGTGGGTTGCTGTAGTTTTGCTCACATCCCGAGTGTCCTGTGGTCTCCTCCAGGCGGTTATGCTATACTTGCCTTCATCTGCGTGTCGCTCACAGCTATGGGGATCATGTCAATTCTTCCACCTCAGCCAGGCTGCTGTGAAAACAGCCCGTTTCCAGGGAGGACTAAGAGGAAGTCAAGATGGTATATTTTGCCTGACCCTAACAAACAGATCTCATCAGCATGTTGTGTCAGACCAGATGTTAATCTTCCTCCCCACAGGTGTGTAGTACCATAGGTTGCCATTACTGTTCGTGCGTGGAGATACGATCATACAAATAAATTCTGTGTCTACCAAACTTGAGACAGTGGGATTTCTTCTTCTGCGTACACAGTCAGACAGTAACCATTATTTTTTCGAAAAAAGCAGCGGTCATCCTGAGACTCTCGCCACTACCATAGAGCTTGTCTTGCAGTTCCACTGGTGATGGCCACATCTGCTCTCTCTGATCCTCGTAAGACAGTGGGATTTGAACTCAGGGTGTTAGAATTGTGAAACCGAGCGAGTTTAACCCCTGAATTAGTAACTAGTTCATTCCGAGCGAGTTTAACCCCTGTATTAGTAAATAGTTCATACAAATATTTGTTTAATGAGAAACCGAGCGAGTTTAACCCCTGTATTAGTAAATAGTTCATACAAATATTTGTTTAATGAGACAAAGAATATTAATGGAAAAAAATATGTATATTTTTACAAGATTTGTGATAACAGAACTCTGCTTGCTATATTACCTTTTTAATCCCTTGTCTACCTACGCTTGTGTGTGGAGGTTGTCCATTGAGAATGCCAGATTACTCTGTTTGCCGTCTGATT
This sequence comes from Ariolimax columbianus, assembly GCA_036924085.1. Lineage (NCBI taxonomy): Eukaryota > Metazoa > Mollusca > Gastropoda > Stylommatophora > Arionidae > Ariolimax > Ariolimax columbianus. Next base: position 30,268,857 of record JAVGWX010000008.1, on the reverse strand, counting down.
CTAGCCTTGCTGTCATGTTGTTGTCATTTCAGCTAACTTCAAGTCTTCTTGAAGGGTGGATCCAAGACTCTTAGCTTCCTATGTTTGTTGACGTAGTCGGTCATCTTTCATTTTGTAGACGCAACCAAACTACCAAATCATATAACACTTTAGGGGAAAGCATACAAAATTGTGTATCGATCCCTTTCCAGTTCTTGATAATATTGCGGGCTTGTGTCTTTCAGACTTGGTAAAGTGCCGGAATTCTGTGTGGCACAGTTTTATTTATAATAAAATAAATTAATATTCAACAAATTGAGCTAAAATTACGATCTAAACATCGTAAGACACGTAATTGTACTGCCTATGACATGAGGAATTTATAATAAAGATTATATATTAGCATGAAGCATTAAATGGCATTATTGTGGTGGGGAAAATTGGGAGGAAACATTTGTTTAAAATCACCACGTGCGTTTTGTCGATACATCAATGCCTTTGCACATACCTTTTGTATTATGTGTCAAAGTCTGAATAGGGCATGTATTGAATATCCATGTGTAATCCAGATGCATGTTTATCGGACTAACCAATTAATAAATCATTTCTCAGGTCTTGAAGCACTACTTTCCTCGCGATCTATGATTCGATATAAAAACACAACCTTCGCAAATAACCGATTGCACATGCGTGGACACCACCATCATGTAGAGTCATTTTAAAATAATGATCTGTGATACCACCACACAGTTTCTCTTCGATATAAGTCTGCCTTCTCTGGATAGTTGGTAGTGTCTGTCATCTGCATTGTTTGTAGGGTGTTCTTCGTGCCACTTATATTGTATTGCCCTTTTCTTATGGCTTTCTTCAAAGTTGACCAGGTATTCATCCTGTATCAGTTTCGCTCCCTCTTTGGGTAGACTGTCAGCCTCCTTGTTTCCTTTGGTGTTACAGTGCGATGTCATCCACTGTATCACTGCTTTCTGGAACACGTGAGACATTTTCGCCATTACTGCCTCAATTCGTTTACTCCAGTTATCTTCTGGGGTTTGAGTGCCATTATATCCGACTGTGAATCAGTTAGAATCACGATTTTCTCATGCATATAGTTTTTGTGTTGTAGAGTCGTTTCTGCTACGGTCTTAAGAGCTTCAATTTCGACACCGAAGAACTTGCCTGCAGCTATAGACTTGATCAACTTCTCCCCATTCATTTGTGTGATTACCACTCCTGCTTCATGTGAGGACAAAAAACACTACAGATCTAAGCACTTCTGAAAGTAGAAATATTCAGCATTCTATTCTTACATAAAAGCTTCACTGTCACATCCCTGTTTGTCAGTCCCTACACAATTTGTGTGAGTGCCGATACAGTGTGTATGTGCTTGTCCAGATGTATATGTTTCTTTCTTTATCTCATAGTCTCATTGGATTATTTAGAAGAAAAAAAATAAGTGACAAATCATTATTTTGTTGTTTTTGGTTGATTCTCTTTATTTTCAACATTTCATCATAAATCTTTTTACCTTTATTACGTATACAATAAACCTAAGGTTTCAAATCTCCCCTTGGGTTTCCTTTTTCATTTATTTTGAGTGAGAAATAGTGTGCATTTCATAACTGAAAGTCAATATATTTCATCCTCTTTCTTGCCAAATGTGTTTGCCATTGAAGCTTACGGCAGCCTCTTAAGTTAGCCCCTTACAGAATTGTGTAAAAAAAATAGCAGAAAAGATAGCAATTTGTTTTATAAAATTTCTTCTAGCACAATGCACAATCCTGTTTAGTAATCTTTTGAAACATGCTTGAAAGACTCCAGTCAAGACTATTCTATGCTCCCTTGTTATTCATACAATTGAAATATTGCCTTAGAGAGATGTTAGAGACCTAGCTAGGCTAGGTTTTCAATGTTGAGAGATGGGCTGACCAGTTCCTATTCTCGCTGTCTCATCTTCCCTAACTCAGCAGTTGGATAGGCATGCTGAGGCTAATCCATGAACTCAGCAGTTGGATAGGCATACTGAGGCTAATCCATGAACTCAGTCCCTTGTTGCGAGGCACAGTGCATCAGAGCACCATTTTCTGAGAACCCAACACATCCCACTTAACGTTCACCTGAACAGAATCCAACCACGGCACGCTCCGGAGTGCCAGCTGTGTACACACCCATACGAAACCGTTGACCATCATCTCTTTGAGTGCTCAGTGCTCAATGATGTTAGCAAAATGTTTTTTTCTCCTAGGCTAGATAAATTTAACACATATGGCACTAAACAGCAACTAACTAACAATTTCAGATACCATTAAAAGGCATTGGGTCATAGGACAAGAGCCCGGATGCTGCTGGATCTGTAACAACAGCAAGCAGCAGCTGTGGCCAAACCACGAACCCAGTTCCTTTGCAGCAAGGCACAAGCACTTTAACAGCTGATACCAAGCCATGAACCCAAGTCATTTTCTGCAAGGCAGAAGCACATTAACAACTCTGCTAATCATACACATTTCCCATCTACAACTGGTTTGAAACATGACTGAATACACATGGCTACCATCGGATCATGCCTGAATACATCTGGCTACCATTGGATCATACTGAGTACATATGGCTACCATTGGATCATACTGAAGACACATGGCTACAATTGAAGCATAACTGAACACATCTGGCTACCATTGTAGCATAGAGCTACAACAGATACTCTTCACCGATTCCCATGCTGGATCATCATCTTCTGCTCTACCTAATGGAACCTAGCTGTCAAGTTTTCCACCGTTCTTCCCCAGCTGTCGTCCTACCATTGTAGTTTTTGAAAATGCCTGCGAGACATTTTATACTTATATATGTACATGCTGCCAGATTTCTATTGCTTCACGTGAAAAGTCCTAGGAATCTAAATATCAATATATATAACTCAGTTTATTGCATGAGTGATTCCTGGCTTAAAAAGTGGGTCAGCCTTTTATATCCTGCAATAGATAAGTTGCTCGCTGTAAAGGCCAAAATGTCATGGTGTTATAACAATTATTAATAAAATCTCATTAAAAGATTCATATTTTGCTATTTATTGTTAGACTTTTCTGTCATTCTAGGGTTTGTTTATGTTGATAGTGTATCAAATTAGGGGATCAAGACGCTGAGCAGCGCATGAGCTGCAGTGGTCAGCGACCCATAGCTGACTGCTAGCGTCAGGGCCAGCAAACCAGAGCTGCCAAGACCCTTCTACACCTCCACGTGGTGATCCTGGATAACAGGCTGCAGCAGGGCAGACTGGCTAAGGAGAAGGGATCGAAGAAGGAATGCTAACCTGGCACTAAAAAAAATGCTTGCTGAAGTCGGATGTGTTCGACCGAAAGGTGAAAATATCACAGTCAATCTGTAAACTACGACACAACGCATTCCGTTCTCTGGACTACATTCTGCTACTTAAACCTTTTCAGGGTTTGGTAGCGGGAGATTAAGAACGAACGCAGAAGAAGAAGAAGAAAAAAAAATAATAAGCCTTTGTCCAGCAGCAACTCAAAAATTGACGTAAATTTTCCCTGCAGCTACACTAATTATCAGCATGTCTTATTTTACTATGGTTGTTGACTTTGAGAGCCTGTAAACTTGTTATTAGTTGGCCAATAGTCAGTAAATATGATTTTGTTGTGTGTAGAGACATAGTTGAAAAAAGAACTTGGTATTATTGATTTTTATGTGTTTGTGTGTGTTAGTTTCTGCGATACAAGACATAAAAACAGCACATACATTTAGACTCACTGATTGGGGATTGTTGCTCCTTATATAATCCATCGAAATCACAACAAATACACAGTTACTGTTCTTTTTAGGATAGGCCTATCTGTTAATTTTCATTTCAAACGTAATTATGACATCTATATGAATAAATTAAACAGAACTATATCACAAAGATCTTCTACAACAACTTACTTATCCATCCCCAATAATGAGTCCACACTTAACAAGAAGAATATATCCTTTCAAATCTCTGTTTATCAAAGTCGATCTACACTTTCCTGGCTAAAATCGGGAAAGACGAATTTTCGTATTTTTCCATGGTGCACCGTTTGTGTTATTAATTATAATATCGCCACTTGTCAACGATGGTCAATTTTCAGCCTCCGGTGTGGAAATTGGGTTTTTTTTGTGGGCTGAAATAAAAGACTGCAGCGCGGTAAAGGTTAATAGCAGTAGTGGCTGAAGACTCTTTCAGTCATGATTGACAACAGTATGATGAGATCTTGGAGTGCTAACTCTTCTGGGTTTTTGGTTTTCTTTCTCCTTGTGGTGTTGTCGTTTCACTTCTCCATGTTGTAGGAACTGCTTTTCACCAAGCATAAGGTGGGTCTTCAGGGCAGATCTCCACTTGGATCTGTCTACAACTTCGTCTTTCCTGGATGTCAGACTCGATCCTTCATGTCACGCTTACACACATCTTTGAACCTCCGCTGTGGTCGGGCAACCGTTCTTTTGCCATCCATGAACTGTCCATAGAGGATATCTTTGGCCCTTTTCCATGTGACGAACATAACCAAGTCGTCGTAGTCTTCTCTGCCTAACGATGTACATGCTTTGGAGACTGGTACAAGAGTGCATCTCTGGATTTGTCACCCTCGTGTAATTCCAAAATTGTATTGCAGGCTCTTGTTTGGCATTGATTGCCCAAGTTTTGCTTCCATATATGAGCGGGCTAATGACATTTCATCATAAACCATGGCCTCGATTTTAATTACAACTTTTTGGTTTTCTCAAACACACATTGTGAGACGAGCAAATGTAGCAGCAGCTTTGCCAATACTACGGTCTATTTCTGGGTCTAGAGAACTTGTCATTGATGAGGGAACTTGTCATTGATGAGAGAACTTGTATGAGGTATGGGATCCCTCATCAATGTATCAATTTACATTTCCTTTTTTTTTGTTTCATTTCTGTCTCCATTTTGCTCATTATGAAGAGTAAAGTGGTAATTGCACCTGGTGTTTTTTCTATAGCTGGTTACAGTGGCTCTTCTTACATCCTGAGACATACTTGAGAAGGTAGACCTGATCCTGCTGGATGTAGTGCAGTTCAAGGCTCCTCAGTAAGCTTATCACTATGAGGATTACGTTGTCAATCCCCACCTCTTTGTACAGACTGCTGTGACAGTCTGTTTCCAATAGCATGAACAAGGATGTAAAGCAAAATCTTGATCAGCATGTTTCACCTGGCAGTGATTGCTCTTAGTTGCCATGGCTGGCTGAGTGTGCTATGCCATGTGTTGTAGAGTCATTTACTCTAGAGAGGTTAGACTGCACTGTTAGTCAACTTTTATTACCTCCTATCAGTGTGTCAGTGGTCCTATTTTCATCTATGTCACATGCAGAACCATCCTGGGAAATTAAGCTGAATAATGTGTAAAAATGGTTGAGCAGATAACCCTGTAACAGACGCAGCTTACTTACTTCCCCTATCCTGGGTCCTCATCAGACATGTTTCCAATATTTAACCACGTGGATTGCCTCATCATCTCTGTATTACTATCCCGTCAAGTTCTTCCTGCATTGTGATGCACCAGTTTGAAGTCTATTTAGGGACTTCCATGTTGCATAAGGCAGGGGGGTGTCCAGGGACAGGTACCTCCTGCTACAGTTTGATCCAGAGGAACTGCATCAGTTCATTTAATTTTTCTATTGCTGCATTTTCCGGGACTAGTCTATATGGACTGTGTTGACTGTAAGAATCTTCATATAGACGTCAGTGTTGTGCACTGCACCTGGTGTCAAAACTTTAGGTGCCTTTGGTCGTTTGCCTGTTCTCTTTCAATTTCTGATACGACACTTCTTTATGTCCCAAGTGGTTCTACGTTGATTATGGCTGTCAGGAATTAAATGTTAGAGACATCATTGTACTAAGTCTCAGCTTGTTTTTTTTAAGTAAGGCAACCAAATCCCTTGTTCCCTGCATCATCTTTCTAACAGCCAATCAGGTTCCCATTTACAGCTGGATAGACTACAGCATGCTGAGGTTTAGGATTTTCATTTTGCATTTTAAAAAAAAGTCTGGACAACGATGTAAAAGAAGGACACGAGTTAACGCAATAATATGTGCCTGACCTGGTCTCGGAAGATCTTTCGTTAATTCGCGTCCTTCTTTAAACATCGTTGTCCAGCTCTTCATTGTCTTCTACACACTTTTGTCACAATACACTGCCTGCATTCTGCGATGAATGTCAACTGGCCGACATCCTTCAGCTGTTAAAAACCGAATCACCGCTCGCTGATCAACTCTATATGGATTCTTTATCATACCCACCATTTTTTGAAAGGTCTGTATGATGAAGAAATTTGGCAAATTTGATGGTTGGTATGGGCTGTTTACACCAGAAGTGACATTATCATGCGCATTATATGTATGTTCACTTGTCGAAGACACCATTGAAGAACTGGACAACGATGTTTAAAGAAGGACGTGAGTTAACGGCCGATCTTCCGAGACCAGGTCATGCGCATATTGTTGCGTCAGAAGATGCCATCGCCAAAGTTGATGCAGGAATTCGATTGGACCAGACTTTTGTTTGCCGCACTTTTGCATATGCTATTATACGGCATTGGGTTGAAGGATGAGAGCCAATGTACTGCTGGATACATAACAATAACAACTGTCTTTGTTAAGACAGTGGCATGAAAACCCACAGGTCATGACCACATTCGGGATCATGAGGGACTGAAGGGATCTCCATATCTTTACCTAAAACCTTTATAAACACTAATCTAAGCTAGAAAATGAAGACAATCTCAGAATAGTGATTTCAAATATAAGGAGCTTAATTCCCCCAAGATTCAATCTCAAATTTCAGATTAGGCATGTTTCTGCAGGAGGGAGTAGCCTCCTTGGTCGACTAGCAGGTTACAGTATAGATATTCTTTGTTCTTTTTTTTGGACTCCCTTTAACTTAACGTCTTATACTTGTTTAGAAGAGTCTGTCCCGCCGAAGACGGATATGTCGGACCGAAAGGTGCAAATATCGCAGTCAAGCTGTAAACTAGCGACACAACGCATTTCATTCTCCGGACTACATCCCGCTACTTGCGAATCCCTGTTCAGGGCTTGGGAGCAGGAGATTGAGAACGAACGGAGAAGAAGAAGAAGAGAGTCTGTATACAACCAGTTTCTTTTACATTGACTTGATCTAAAAATACTTATGTGCAACCAATTTATTCTTGAATGTATTAATTGACTCTGCCACCACTTTAACTGTGGCTTAGCATTCCAAGCATTCAACACTCTCTGACTAAAAAAATATTTCCTGGTATCAAATCTGGACCTTTCTTTAATTAATTTGTAGCTTTGCCCTCTTGTTCTTGTAGCCAGTTGTACGTTGAAAAACTTGTTATTATCTAATTTATTAGTCTAGAACTGAATATCAAGGAACATTTTTTAGTAAACAATTTCTTGTCCTGGAGGCTAAAATATTTTGGTAACATCAAACGTCATAATGGCCTGGAGAGAACGGTGTCTGGAAAGCTGGGCAGAAGGAGATGAACACAAGACATCACGGAGGTCCTGAAGATGACAATGACAGAAGTGGGAGTTCCTGGCTAGAAATCGAGAGTCTTACAGATTGGCTGTTGCAAGAGCGACGTTCAGCAAAGGACATGCTACATGATGATGAGTTTAATTTATCCTTTTCATTGCTTATCTTATAAACCTATATTAAATCACCTCAAATTCTTCTCTTATCCAGACACTAGCTCGGTTTTTCTAAGTCTTTCCTCATAACTACGAAGCGTGTTCAAATCAAACCGGACCAAACTGCAACAAGTGAACATATGTACAATGCGCATGATGATGTCACTTCTGGTGTAAACAGCACATACCAACCATCAAGTTTGCAAAATTTCATTATCCTCAGACTCATAGTTTCCTCAGCAGACCGTTGAAAACATGGCAGGTGTGATACGGAATCCGTCCAGAGTTGACCAGCGAGCGGTGATTCGGTTTCTAGCAGTTGAAGGATGTCGACCAGTTGACATTCATCGCAGTGTATGGTGACAAAAGTGTGTCGAAGACAACAGTGAAGAACTGGACAACGATGTTTAGAAGGGCGTGAGTTAACGAAAGATCTTCAGAGACTAAGTCAAGTGTATATTGTTGCGTTAATTCACGTAGAAATAGAACAAAAAATAGCAAATAGCATTGGGGACTGAGTGATCTCGAGGTAATTCGTTGACCTCGGATGCTGGAGGTCGCGGGTTTAAATCACGGTGGAGATCGAGATTTTGGCACGTGGACTTTGTTATTTTTCCCGTATCTCTGGGTAGTAGAAATCGGACGCACGCGTTCAGTGTCTTGCACGTTAAAAATTCCTCGGTAGTTGGAAATATAAAAGAATAGGCTTAACAGCCTCTGCCTGGTCAACATTCAAAATTATGTTAAAAATATGCCCAATCTATAACGGGATCCTCGTCGGTGCTACGGAGTTCGTGCATTGTGCTGAGATTCTCTACAATAATATGGAGAAGAACAGAGCACCTATGGGTTAAACCGTGTGCAACGACGTTGATTCTTCGACTAAACTAATCTAAACTAATGTAAACTAATCTAATCTAAACAAATCTAATCTAAGTGCATTTAAGAATAAACTGGATGCGCATAGCTTTTAGAGCAAGGTGATGTAAATGTAACTGGTTGTATACAGACTCTGCAGGGTCTTCTAAACTAGTATAAAGACGTTAAGTTAAACTAAAATAAACTAACCTAATCTAAATAGTAGCATTATCACCAACATCAAATCCTTTCAGCTCCCTGTGGAACTAAGATCTTCATCCTGCACTTACCAAGTTATCCTGTTCTGATCTATCCATTTCAGCTTTCTCCACATCTTTCTCATCTCTGTGTGTGTCTGTCTGCACAGTATTGTTACTGTCTGCAGTCTTGGATGGTTAAGGTTTCATTTTGCTTATACTTGACATGTGATAATTTTGTGTCTTTTTATGGGAAAAAAAGTGGGAGGATCAGTCGCAATGTTGCAAATGCTGCTTGAAAAAATTAATAGCACGGCCAAAAAGTTTGGCATAGAAATAAGCACATCGAAGACAGACTTTGGTAATATCCAAGAAACATAGGGAAATAAATATATCCATCACTGATGAACTAATTGAATAAGTAGAGAAGTTTAAATATTTGGGGCAAACCAAAACAGAAGATGCCTGCATTGAGACAGACATTAAGATGCTGCTTGTAATGGCAAAAAAGGACTTGAGAGAAAAATAGAAATTGTTAACCTTAAAGAATATCAGGATAGAACTGAGGAAAAGAATAATCTCCACACGTGTATGGTCAAGTACACTCTATATGGGGCTGAAACATGGACTTTAGCGATGAAGGATGGAAAAAACTTGGGAGCGTTTGAAATGTGGTGCTACCGTAGAATGGAAAGCGTGAGTTGGATAGAAAGAAGATTCAATGACAATGGACTAACTGATGTGGGCGCACAAAGACAAATATTGCATATGATACAAACATTTCAGTTGAGTTAGCTGGGTCACAATATGAGAGATTAAAGTCTTCTTCAGAAGATACTAGAGGGCAAGTTTCAAGGGAAGAGTGGACAGGAGTGACCAAGACTCACCTTTACATCTCAGGCATTCAGGGACATTAAAGTACGAACTTTTGCTGTAATGAAGAGAACTGCAGAGGATAGGGTCAAATGGAGAGACATAGACAACCTTACAACCGGTCTCTGGACTGATCAACCAGATGACGATGATTTATATAAAATATTGTTCGGGGTTGTTAAAGTCAGTGGTATGAAAATGAATGCCATAACATTTGCCGATGATCAAACCATAGTGGAAGGACCAGTAACAGCATTGCAAAAAGTGTTTGAAAAACTTAGCACAGCCAAATAGTCTGACATGAAAATGAACATTGAAGACAAAGACTTTGGTAATAGGCCAGCAACACAGGCAAATGGATATAGTCATCAGTGGAGAAATAGTCGAACAAGTACAGAAGTTTACATATCTAGGTCAAACCATAACAAGATGCCTGCAATGAGACGGAAATTAGGACAAGGATTGCAATGGAAAAAAAGGCTTTCAGTGAAAAATAAATTGCTAATGTCAAAGAATATCAGGCTAAAACAGGTAAAGAATAATCATTATTCGTGTTTGACCAATTGTACTGTATGGGCCTGAAACATGGACACTAACAAAGAAAGATGAATTATAACTCGAAAGCGTTTGAAATGTGGTGCTACCGTAGAATGAAAATATGGAGGTCGACAGAAAGAAGATCCGATGACAATGTCCTCACTGAGGTAGGCGTACAAAGATACATATTGGGAATGATACAGAAACGAAGATTCAGTTGGTTGGGACAATATGAGACATGAAAGTCTTCTACAGAAAATACTAAAGTAGAAGATCCAGGGGAAAAGAGGAAGGGGGCGACCAAAACTCACCTTTACAGAAAGAGACATTAAAGAAGTACGAACCTATGCTGAAATAAAGAGAGCTGCAGAAGATAGGGTTCAATGGAAAGACATGCTCAGACAACTTTACAACCATTCTTAGGGCTGACCAACCAGAAGATAGGGTTCAATGGAGAGACAGGCTCAGACAACTTTACAACCATTCTTAGGGCTGACCAACCAGAAGATAGGGTTCAATGGAGAGACATGCTCAGACAACTTTACAACCATTCTTAGGTCTTACCAACCAGAAGATAGGGTTCAATGGAAAGACAGGCTCAGACAACTTTACAACCATTCTTAGGGCTGACCAACCAGAAGATAGGGTTCAATGGAGAGACAGGCTCAGACAACTTTACAACCATTCTTAGGGCTGACCAACCAGAAGATAGGGTTCAATGGAAAGACAGGCTCAGACAACTTTACAACCATTCTTAGGGCTGATCAACCAGAAGATAAGGTCCAATGGAGAGACAGGCTCAGACAACTTTACAACCAGTCTTAGGGCTGATCAACCAGAAGATAAGGTCCAATGGAGAGACAGGCTCAGACAACTTTACAACCAGTCTTAGGGCTGATCAACCAGAAGATAGGGTTCAACGGAGAGACATGCTCAGACAACTTTACAACCAGTCTTAGGGCTGATCAACCAGAAGATAGGGTTCAACGGAGAGACATGCTCAGACAACTTTACAACCAGTCTTAGGGCTGATCAGCCAGAGCATGGTAGTCTCTACAGGATAGGACAGTCAGCCCCATGCCCAACTAATTTTAGTCACTTCTAACAACATGCCAGACAGGTTATAAGGATAATATTCTTAGTTCCCCTTTCAGACTCTATTTATGCACAAGCAATCGCAACATCGCAGGAAATAAAACACATTAATCATGTTTTTTTATCAGTTATTATCGTCTTCCCGCACAACTTGGAATCCTGGTATTCAAACAGGCAGGTTATGCCTGCTGCCAGGTAGTCAAAACCTATCCGTAGTACATTCTTTATTTTGCAATGTTTAATTACTGCTGCTTGCTAGGCCAAAGGGGAAGAATTACATTCATTTTTACAGTTTTACCGGGACAGCAGCTAATAGACCGCTCTTCTTGATTTTCAACTACCAAGAGTTCTTTTACGTGTGCACATGATCTCCGTGTTTTTTGTTTTTGACAATCTCTACACAGGATCTCTATGTTTTTTGTTTTGGCAATCTCTACACAGGATCTCTATGTTTTTTGTTTTGGCAATCTCTACACAGGATCTATTTTTGTTTGTTTTTGACAACCTCTACACAGGACCTCTATGTTTTTTGTTTTGGCAATCTCTACACAGGATCTCTATGTTTTTTGTTTTTGCAATCTCTACACAGGATCTATTTTTGTTTGTTTTTGACAACCTCTACACAGGACCTATATGTTTTTTGTTTTGGCAATCGCTACACAAGATCTCCATATTTTTTGTTTTGGCAATCTCTACACAAGATCTCCGTGTTTTTTGTTTTGACAATCTCTACACAGGATCTCCATGTTTTTTGTTTTGGCAATCTCTACACAGGATCTCCATGTTTTTTGTTTTGGCAATCTCTACACATGATCTCCGTGTTTTTTGTTTTGGCAATCTCTACACAAGATCTCCGTGTTTTTTGTTTTGGCAATCTCTACAGAAGATCTCCATGTTTTTTGTTTTGGCAATCTCTACACAGGATCTATGTTTTTTATCAATATCTACACAGGATCTCCATGTTTTTTGTTTTGGCAATCTCTACACAGGATCTATGTTTTTTATCAATATCTACACAGGATCTCCATGTTTTTTGTTTTGGCAATCTCTACACAGGATCTATGTTTTTTGTTTTGGCAATCTCTACACAGGATCTCCGTGTTTTTGTTTTGGCAATCTCTACACAGGATCTATGTTTTTTGTTTTGGCAATCTCTACACAGGATCTCCGTGTTTTTTGTTTTGACAATCTCTACACAGGATCTCCATGTTTTTTGTTTTGACAATCTCTACACAAGATCTCCGTGTTTTTTGTTTTGGCAATCTCTACACAGGATCTCCATGTTTTTTGTTTTGGCAATCTCTACACAGGATCTATGTTTTTTATCAATCTCTACACAGGATCTCCGTGTTTTTGTTTTGGCAATCTCTACACAGGATCTATGTTTTTTGTTTTGGCAATCTCTACACAGGATCTCCGTGTTTTTTGTTTTGACAATCTCTACACAGGATCTCCATGTTTTTTGTTTTGACAATCTCTACACAAGATCTCCGTGTTTTTTGTTTTGGCAATCTCTACACAAGATCTCCGTGTTTTTTGTTTTGGCAATCTCTACTCAAGATCTCCATGTTTTTTGTTTTGGCAATCTCTACAGAAGATCTCAGTATTTTTTGTTTTGGCAATCTCTACACAAGATCTCCGTGTTTTTTATTTTGGCAATCTCTACACAAGATCTCCATGTTTTTTGTTTTGGCAATCTCTACAGAAGATCTCCGTGTTTTTTGTTTTGGCAATCTCTTCACAAGATCTCCGTGTTTTTTGTTTTGGCAATCTCTACACAAGATCTCCGTGTTTTTTGTTTTGGCAATCTCTACTCAAGATCTCCATGTTTTTTGTTTTGGCAATCTCTACAGAAGATCTCAGTATTTTTTGTTTTGGCAATCTCTACACAAGATCTCCGTGTTATTTGTTTTGGCAATCTCTACACATGATCTCCATGTTTTTTGTTTTGACAATCTCTACACAAGATCTATGTGTTTTGTTTTTGACAATCTCTAAACAGGATCTCCGTGTTTTTTGTTTTGGCAATCTCTACACAGGATCTCCGTGTTTTTTGTTTTGGCAATCTCTACACAAGATCTCCATGTTTTTTGTCAATCTCTACACAGGATCTCCATGTTTTTTGTTTTGGCAATCTCTACACAGGATCTCCATGTTTTTTGTTTTGGCAATCTCTACACAGGATCTATGTTTTTTATCAATATCTACACAGGATCTCCATGTTTTTTGTTTTGGCAATCTCTACACAGGATCTATGTTTTTTGTTTTGTCAATCTCTACACAGGATCTCCGTGTTTTTTGTTTTGACAATCTCTACACAGGATCTCCATGTTTTTTGTTTTGACAATCTCTACACAAGATCTCCGTGTTTTTTGTTTTGGCAATCTCTACACAGGATCTCCATGTTTTTTGTTTTGGCAATCTCTACACAGGATCTCCGTGTTTTTTGTTTTGGCAATCTCTACACAAGATCTCCATGTTTTTTATTTTGGCAATCTCTACAGAAGATCTCCGTGTTTTTTGTTTTGGCAATCTCTACACAAGATCTCCATGTTTTTTGTTTTGGCAATCTCTACACAGGATCTCCATGTTTTTTGTTTTGGCAATCTCTACACAGGATCTCCGTGTTTTTTGTTTTGGCAATCTCTACACAAGATCTCCATGTTTTTTATTTTGGCAATCTCTACAGAAGATCTCCGTGTTTTTTGTTTTGGCAATCTCTACACAAGATCTCCATGTTTTTTGTTTTGGCAATCTCTACACAGGATCTCCATGTTTTTTGTTTTGGCAATCTCTACACAAGATCTCCATGTTTTTTGTTTTGGCAATCTCTACAGAAGATCTCCGTATTTTTTGTTTTGGCAATCTCTACACAGGATTTCCGTGTTTTTTGTTTTGGCAATCTCTACACAAGATCTCCATGTTTTTTGTCAATCTCTACACAGGATCTCCATGTTTTTTGTTTTGGCAATCTCTACACAGGATCTCCATGTTTTTTGTTTTGGCAATCTCTACACAGGATCTATGTTTTTTATCAATATCTACACAGGATCTCCATGTTTTTTGTTCTGGCAATCTCTACAGAAGATCTCCGTGTTTTTTGTTTTGGCAATCTCTACACAAGATCTCCGTGTTTTTTGTTTTGGCAATCTCTACACAAGATCTCCGTGTTTTTTGTTTTGGCAATCTCTACACAAGATCTCTATGTTTTTTATTTTGGCAATCTCTACACAGGATCTCCATGTTTTTTGTTTTGGCAATCTCTACACAAGATCTCCGTGTTTTTTGTTAATCTCAACAATCATATTCTTGCAAAACTTCCAGACGTGCCTTTAGGGTGAGGCCCTTCCATTGGTTGGGCTGGCTTCTGAGAGTGCACAAACCTAGCATAGGTACATACAGACGCCCACATGTTTCCAAGAACTGGTTTATGCCTCTTAATATCGCTCAATTGACTACGGTCTGTGGTGGAATAGAATAGGCGCGCCTCCGCCAGTAGAAACTAGTGAGGCAAACACGTATAATAAAAATAAAAAATAATAACAAGAATCATAGTAGCAGGACTTTTGCTTTGTGTCGCTAGTTTACAGCTTGACTGCGATATTTACACATTTCTATCTGGCACATTCGTATCTTCAGCAGCATTGACTGTCATGTAGTGAACGTTGACAAATTTGAGTCATTGCACCTTTTCTCAAATGGATACCACCCACCATTGACGGCAGCTGCAGTAATGGCCAAGCTCTTTACCAATTATCCCATTTGTGATCAAAAGAGACACCTTTTGTCGTTGGTTTGAGAGGAGCATATTTTGACAATATTAATATATGATGTTCTATTTTTGTGGATTTGTTTTATATTTTAAACTGAATATTGTTGATGATATAAATTTACATAAATATATTATAAAGAGGGGAGATAAATTTTTTACCCACTGCTTGCTTATGTCGTCGATGACCATTTTTCATGCCAATTATCTCAAATAATTAATAAAGCCTTGTGAAAATGATTCAATTCTTGTCCCATTTGGAATGTCTTGATTCTTGTATGTTCAAGGAATTAAATATGTACAATAGTGGATCTTGCACTGTACGCAAAGTATATGCTAGTGTCATCCCGAGCAGGCAGCGGAAACTAGCGGATATGGTGTGTTCAGAGTCTCGGTGTGGTTTTCGCGCAGAACGTTCCACCCTTGATATGGTCTTCTCACTGAGACAACTGCAAGAGGAATGCAAAGAAAACAAACATCTTTTATTTTGCTGTCATCGACCTCGCCAAGGCTTTCACTCTTGTAAATAGAATGGGTCTCTTCAGAGTGTTGTCCAAAGTTGGCGTCCCACCTAAACTACTGAAAATGATTAGGTCTCTTTACGGGGGCAGGAAAGATACAGGGCTGCTCGACGGTCAAGAATCTGAGGTCTTTGACATTAACAACAGAGCTAAACAATGCTGTGTCCTGGCTTCAACTCCGTTCTGCATTTTCTTTGCTATCGGGCTAAAACACACCTTCGGAACTGCTACAAAAGCGATCTTCCTGCATACTAGGTCAGATGGGAGTTTATTCAATCTAACCAGATTGCGTGCGAAGAGTAAGAGATGTATTACTGTTATTTGATATATGCTCTTCCCAGAAGATGGAATCCTGGTCACCCACACAGACGCCGAGTTACAGATCTTCATAAATAGATTGGCAAAATCCTGTCATCTGTTTTGACTCACCATCATCTTAGCTTACACTAGACGAAAGTAATAGCACAGGGTTAAGATCATCATGACATTGCCTTAAGCTGTCAAAATGTGGAGGTAGTAAATATTTTTAACACAGTGGTAGACATTTCAGAGTGGTCTGTCGGGGTATTTGTGAATGACAAGGACAAGAATAGCACCACTACCCCACATAGAGCATGTCGTAAGAGGCGACTAACTGTGTGATATGGCATACCACCGGCCATGGTTAGGTGGTTTGTTTAGAGCAGCATAGATGGCGTCTAACAGGCTGCGGGTCTACTTTGCTCTAGTGTTTGAGTCTATTAAGATGGGCTCGCACATCGGTTAACCACTCTCCTTAAGTGCTTGTCCCAACGCAGTGGAGTTTTAAGCTGCTCGAGCCTAGCCCGTTAAGCAGGACATTCTTCAACCGTAACAAAGGTAGACCATTCCTCTGCTATAAAGATGTTTGCAGACGTGACCTGAAATCGTTAGATTCGAACATCTGCAACTGGGAGAAACTTGCCAAAGACAGACCCGGATGGAGACAGGCTTTGTGTGCTGGCCTGCAGGCAGGGAAAGACAAGATGCAGACTCCAAACGTGTGCGGTCAAAGCAATGGCAACAACTGGCTGAGGCAACTCTCGCGAGAAGTCCTTTGTCTCTCCAGACTGACAGGATGCCAATCAATGTATGTTCGGTAAGTGATGCATCATTCCTACATGTTAAAAAAATTGATGTGTGGACATGTGATACTGCATGTTAACATAATTGATATGCAATACGTGCGTAGGTATATAATTGATGTCTCTGTGATACTGCGTGCATTCATAATTGATGTGTCAGTAAGCGATACCTGTGTATGTACATAATTTATGTTTCATGTGTGATACTTGTATGTGCACATAATGTATGTGTCTGTGCATGGTTCCTGTATGTGTACATAATTGATATACATGTGTATGATACCTAGATGTGTACATAATGTATATGTGTGTGTGTGATACCTGCATGTGTACATAATTGAAGTGTGTTTGTGATATATGCATGTGAACACAATTGATTTGTGATCCCAGCATGCGTACATAATTGATGTGTGATACCTGCATGTGTACATAATTGATGTGTCTGTGTGTGATACCAGCATGTGTACACAATTGATGTGTTCAATGTGTGATACCAGCATGTGTACATAATTGATGCGTGATACCAGCATGTGTACATAATTGATGTGTGATACCAGTATGTGTACATAATTGTTGTGTGATACCAGCATGTGTACATAATTGTTGTGTGATACCATCATGTGTACATAATTTATGTGTTGTTGTATAATGCCCACAATGAGCAGTTTAACTCTTTTCTGCACCTTGCATAGGACGTTAAGTGGCGGGTTGTAATAGCTTTCCTTACATCCTGAGCGTGCTGATGTGATACCTGTATGTGTGTGTACACACATTATGTGTTCTTATGCGTGACACGTATGTGTACATGAATGTATGTGCGTGTTGTGCATCTATGTGCAGGATTGATGCGTGTTGCATGTACCTGTACATGATTGAATAGTCCCTTGTGTTGCCTGAATATGTACACAAATGATCTACCCATTGTATTGTCTGTACGTGAACACACATGATATGCCCCTGTGTACATAATGTGATGTTGGTTACTACTATGTGTAGATAATTTATCAGCCCCTTGTGTTGCCTGAATGTGTACACAAATGATCTACCCATTGTATTGCCTGCACGTGAACATACATGATACACCCTTGTGTACATAATTAATGTGGGTTACTACTATGTGTAGATAATTGATCAACTCCTTGTGTTGTCCGCATGTGTACACAAATTATATGCGTTTGTGTACATAATTGATATGAGTTACCTGTATGTATACATAATTGATGTGTCCATTTTGTTGCCTATATGTGTACACAATAAATGTGCCTGTTATATTTTCTATATGCGTACATTTAGTTTGATTTAGCTTGAGTAAGCACTGATCAGCATTTAGTTGCAAACTACATTTATTAAAATTTGTTTACCACATGGAGGATGAGAGGCTGCCAAAGGGTATCCTCTATTGACAGCTGGCCATTGGAGTTAGAAGAATCGGCCGTCCCATACTGCGATTCAAAGTTTTATATAAAAGGGACATGAAGTCGTGTGACATACCATCCGAGGGCTGGGAAACAATTGCTCAGGATCGAGCCGTTTGGAGACATTTGGAGGGGGCATAGAGACTGCTGACGATCGTGGAGGCCTTCTGGCTGTATAGATGGGAGAAAGACTGAAGAGATCAAGGAACAGCTAGGCAAGCTAGCCTCCTCAGCATGGTTGTACAATCTGTTAAAGGGACTGTCACTCGCGGATCGATCTTTACAGTCATAGCAGACTGTGTCGAAATATAGGGGACAGGGCTAAACAAAACTCACTTGACGCCACGCTCATGGTCTACAGAGACTGAGGCGCTTATGATGATGCATTTTATTAAAGGTACTGAGCACCTAAGTATTACAATGTATCACACATTGCCCTACAGGGAACATTGTGAGGCGGTGAAACACAAAGTTAGCGCACGAAATAACATACTGCGTAAGCTAACCAACACGGCTTAGGGAGCATCACCAACGGTTATGCACACATCGGCCCTCGCATTGTGCATTTCTGCAGTAGAATACGCTGAGCTAGTATGGAAAGAGTGAGCACACACGAAACACGTCCATGCGGCAGTAAATGAGGCATGGTGCATTATAACATCGTGCCTTAAGCCAACACAAAAGGGAAACGTTTATGCAATTGCTGATAACGGGCCACCAGATAACAGGAAATGGATTGTATCAGAGACGACCCTTTATTGTATATAATTCAGAAGAGGAACGACTGAAATCAAGGAAAAGTTTATGTCACACTATACAGATAATAGACCAGTAACCTAAGCAAAACCGCATTGACAAATGGTGTCAAAGATATGGATGAAGATTAAATAAGAACTTGCGACACGGCATAATTTGTTATACCTTATGTGGAGAGCCCTGAACAGATTACGAACTGGAGTGTATAGATGTAGATCGAACTTGAAAAAATGGGGATATGCGGACGATGATGTCTGCGAATGGGGAGTCATCCAAGGCCCTGAACACCTGCATTAGGGGTCAAAGCGATGAACGGTGGGCGATCGAATTCGGCAAGTTTCAAAGTGTGACCAGAGTGCCTTCATCTTGAGTTACCTCCAGTAGTCTTGACTTAATTCTTGCTATTGGTCCAAGGTAGCTCGGGACCAGAGAGTGAGGTTGACAACCCGCGCAGTTCCTTCTCACTATAATCCAAATACAGCACAAATTACATTATCAATACAGAACCGTCTGATGATATCGCCTTCATCGCTGTGATGGACAACAAACTTTTTAATAACTGTCCAAGAATGCAAGCGCCAAGTACTTCACATGACAACAAATGAAGGAGTTTCCAGGGTAGCTCCTTTCTGGTCAAATACATTGCGAAGATGCCGGACACGGAAAGTAAGTCATTTACTAACTGTAAGTAGATTTGGCTTCAATAAAAACAGATCAGTATTTGTTCTTGTTCTTAAGAATCTACATAGCTCCACCAGGCACAGTCGCCCTCAGCGAAAAGGGAAGGGTGTGGTTTTACTGATGGCACCTGTCAACTAACACTGCGCACATATTACAAAACACCAGATTATAAGGCAAGTAACAGATAAATAGTTGACATAACATAAATTATACGGCGTTTCACGCAACACACTTCGCATAAGAGAGGAACTTTAAAAACAAAATATCCAGACCGACTGGGGATAACACTTACTTGTTAGATCTCCTTCTTCCTCCTCTTCTTCGTTCGTTCTGAAATTCCCATTACAAAGCACTGAACGTTCCCAAATTCTCGTTACAAAGCCATGAACACATCTTTGCAAGTAGCAGAATGTAGTCCGGAAAACGGAATCCATTGTGCCGTAGTTTACAGCTTCATTGCGATATTTGTACCTTTCGGTCCAACACATCCGACTTCAGCAAACATTTTTGAGTACTGGGATAGCCTTCCCTCTTCGATCCCTTCTCCTTAGCCAGTCTCCTCTGTTGCAGCCTGTTATCCAGTATCACCGCGGGAAGGTGTAGAAGGGTCTTCGAACGAAGCCAAGCTAAGACAAACCGAGCAGAGCTAATCCAAGCCCAGCCGAGCCAAGCCGAGCTAAGCCAAGCCAAGCCGAGCGAAGCCAAACCAAGCCGAGTCAAGCCAAACCAAGCCGAGCCAAGCCAAACCAAGCCGATCCAAGCATAGCCAAGACACGCCAAGCCGAGCGAAGCCAAGCCAAGCCGAGCCAAGCCAAGACAAGCCGAGCTAAGCCAAGCCGAGTCAAGCCAAGCCAAACCAAGCAGAGCCAAGACACGCCAAGCCGAGCGAAGCCAAGCCAAGCCGAGCCAAGCCAAGCCAATCCAAGCCAAGCCAAGTCGAGCCAAGCCAAATCAAGCCGAGTCAAGCCAAGCCGAGCCAAGCCAAGACACGACAAGCCAAGCGAGGCCGAGCCAAGCCAAGCCAAGCCGATCCAAGCCAAACCAAGCAGAGCCAAGACACGCCAAGCCTATCCGAGCCAAGCCAAGCAGAGCCAAGCCAAACCAAGCCGAGTCAAGCCAAGCCGAGCCGAGCTAAAGACATAAATTTTGAATCTTTCGGATAAATGTTTGGCCGAAGTAGGATCAAAGACGACAGAAAAATGAAACCTGGGGAATAGCCAACAACAAATACGGAAACAATAAATTAAGCGAAGAAAACGGGATTGGATAGAATTTACGTTACTTACGGCCCAGTCCAGCATAGTCAGACAGGCTAATACATGGAATCCTCAAGGGAAGACAGAGTAAGAGGTGCCACCTTAAAAATACTTGGAGAAGAGAATGTGAGAAGGAACCAAGGTTAAACCCGTTGAGATAACCCGAGTGGTCCGCCGGGGTATTTGTGTATGGCAAGGACAAGAATAGCACCACTGTCCTACATACATCATGTCGAAAGAGGTGACTAACTACGTGATATAGCATAACACCGATAGTAGTTATGTGGTTTGTTAAGAGCAGCATAGATGGCGCCTAATAGGCTGCGGGTCTACTTTGCTTTAATGTTTGAGTCTATTAAGATATACTCTCACATAGGTCAACCACCCTTGGCGGCAGTTGTCCCAACGCAGAGCAGTAATAAGCTGCTCAAAGAAAGAAATCTTCCTTCCGGCTACCTCCAGCTCAATCCATAGCCGTGACCTGCACAAGAGCATCCTCCCCTATAGAAATACAGATCGACCAACAACTAACAAGCTGAAAGAGAGAGAAAGATCATCCTAGGACCATGTATGCTGGCGGGAAGTTGTCAATGACCTTTGTTCCAAGGGAAGCGACGTGCTTGATTGAAGAGGGATCCATCGATGTGTACGACAGCATAAGAATCCGGGACATTTTCCCTTATCCTGTGTGGGACGTTGCCGAGTGGGTTGCCGGGGGTCTATGTGTATGACAAGGACAATAATAGCACCACTGCTTCACAGAGAGCATGTCGTAGGAGGCGACTAACTGTGTGACATGACATAACACCGGCCATGGTTATTAGGTGGTTTGTCGAGAGAAGAATAGATAGCACCTAACAGGCTCCAGGTCTATTTGTCTCTAATGTTTGAGTCTATTAAGATGAACTCGCTCATCCGTTAACCACCCTCCGTGGTGGAGTATTAAGCTTGCACGAGCCTAGCTAAGCAGGAGATCCTCCTCCTGGCAACATTCAGTTCACATCAGAGATGGGAGCTGCACAGGGGCGTATGCTCTTGTAGAAGTACAGGTCGACTAAGACTGAGATTAAGACTGTGTAGGACGGCGTAAGATAGTGGTTAATTGACATGGTTCGCAGCCCGAAGGTGCTGTGTTCGCTCCCAAATCACAGCACCGGCCGTTACCCCGGTGAAGCCAACCCTTAAAAAATGCAAGAGGAAGCAGACCCTTACATAAAATTCATGCCAAAATTCGATGCACTAGGCCGAGAGGCGCAAAATAAAAACATAGTGCAGCGCACACCGCCTTGTGGGAATAGAGAAATAAGGCGAACGCCAAAAGTACCAAACATATAAAAAAACAAAAATAAAACTTATCCTGTCGCAAAAGAAAAATAATCAAACGAAAGATGGTCTATCAGCGTTGCAGATTTGTTTATTTCATCTGTATGTATCTTGTCGGTAAAATGATGTAACAAATACATTATACAAAATAACAAATAACAAGATGTAAGGAATGATTAATTGGTAGTAATATAAATCACAAAAAACACACTGAATGTAAAATAAGGATTTGATGATCATTACAAATGGTGTTATATTAAAATATGATAATAATACAATAATTCTCCCGTCGCTCTATTTATTGAAGCGTAGACACACCCGTGCATTTGGCTTACACTGAATAACTTTTAGTGAAGCGGTTTCAGTCATTTGTGGAAGGATAAGCACAGTTTCGGATGCAACTTACTAGCTTTTAGTGTAAAGTAGTTCCAGTCATTTCTCATGAGAATTTAGTCTGAAAAGGGATCAAGACGCTGAGCAGAGCATGAGCTGCGGCGGTCAGCGACCCATGGCTGACTGCTAGCGTCAGGGCTAGCGACCCATGGCTGACTGCTAGCGTCAGGGCCAGCGACCCATGGCTGACTGCTAGCATCAGGGCCAGCGACTCATGGCTGACTGCTAGCGTCAGGGCCAGCGAACCAGAGCTGACAAGACCCTTCTACACCTCCATGCGGTGATCCTTAATAACAAGATGCAGCAGAGCAGACTGGCTAAGTAGAAGGGATCGAAGAGGGAAGGCTAATCCGGTACTCAAAAATTCATGCCGTAGTCGGATGTGTTGGACCGAAAGGTGCAAATAAGGCAGTCAAGATGTAAACTACAACACAACGTATTCCGTTCTCTGGACATTATGATACTTGCAAAGCTTTTTTCGGGGCTTGGTAACGGAAGATTGAGAATGAACGAAGAAGAAGAAGAAGATTTGTTGAAAGATAGGCATACATTTGGTTTAAACTAACCAGCTTTTAGGAAAAACTGATTCCAAGTCATTTGCAGTGCAGTTTCACAACAGTTTTATTTTCATGGTGATGCTGCCAGCCCCATGCACAATCCTCTAAATGACCTTTAACAGCATGCAAGGAAGAAAACGGTGGCCTATTCTATTTGCCCCACGAACTAATCAGTTGATATTGCAGTGTATGGACAAACGATTGGCCCATGGATACTTCCTCTTCTTCTTCTGCGTTCGTTCTCAATCTCCCGCTACCAAACCCTGAAACGGCTTAAGTAGCAGAATGTAGTCCAGAGAACGGAATGCGTTTTCGTAGTTTACAGCTGTACTGCGATATTTGCACCTTTCGGTCCAACACATCCGACTTCAGCAAGCATTTTGTGAGTACCGGGTTAGCATTCCCTCTTCGATCCCTTCTCCATAGCCGGTCTACTTTGTTGCAGCCTATTATCCAGGATCACCGCGTGGAGGTGTAGAAGGGTCTTGGGAGCTCTGGTTCGCTGACCCTGACGCTAGCAGTCAGCTATGGGTCGCTGACCTATGCAGCTCATGCGCTGCTCAGCGTCTTGATCCCGGCCCATGGATACAACACTTGTTAAAATAATTACTATTTATCTGGTGAACTGAGACGCTATTCTAGTCAGGCCCAAAAACACTGACCAAGACCAATATCTCTCTTCCATGCAGTGTTCCCTCAAAACAGACTATGCAACTCTCCCTCACTTAAATCCAATTGACGCGCAAATCATATTGTCATCTCATCACAGATGACAATGTGGTCCTCTTCGGAAACGATGGACAGACAACAACAGTCCGATAAACTCCCTCACAAGCTGAAAACACAAGGAGTTGTGGCTGCCAAAGAAGAATCACATATGCCAACTCATATTGTAGACAGACCTTTTGTGCCACCAAAAGCGGGCGCGAAGGTGTAATGGTCACGTGTACCATTCTTACCAAGCACCGAATCCACGCCGCACACCTTGAAACTGGATGTGCGCAGAAACCTGGCCAATGAAAAGACTCCGAGTAGTGAGCCTACTGAGAAGTCTTGCACTACACTACAGCGAGGTTAATCCAGGTTAGCTTCCTTGATTATGCCCATTGGTACACAACGACCAGTCTCTGAGCAGGGAGTTAATAAACGAGGCTGCCATAACAATGTCAGGAATGTCACGGCTCTACATAGAAACCAAACTGCGCACTTACAAGTCATGTGTCATTATAATCCTTCTGAATGCCTTCAAAACTTGGACAGTCTTACAAAGAGATCAGAAAAGCCTTGAAGCCGTCCCCGTGAGTAGTCAGAAGCTCATCCTTGAAATTCACTGGGAGGGCATGGTTACAAAAATTGAGGTCGTCCGACAAACACATCTCGAAAGTTTTGTTTATGTGACGGGCAGTCGACGCCTCTTTGTCCTTGGTCACATGGTCCGTCTTCTACAGGATGTTCCGGTCCGCCAGGATTTACACCTGGCAGGATGTTCCGGTCCGCCAGGATTTACACCTGGCAGGATGTTCCGGTCCGCCAGGATTTACACCTGGCAGGATGTTCCGGTCCGCCAGGATTTACACCTGGCAGGATGTTCCGGTCCGCCAGGATTTACACCTGGCAGGATGTTCCGGTCCGCCAGGATTTACACCTGGCAGGATGTTCCGGTCAGCCAGGATTTACACCTGGCAGGATGTTCCGGTCCGCCAGGATTTACACCTGGCAGGATGTTCCGGTCAGCCAGGATTTACACCTGGCAGGATGTTCCGGTCCGCCAGGATTTACACCTGGCAGGATGTTCCGGTCCGCCAGGATTTACACCTGGTTGTTGAAATCAAGAGTGGGAAAAGACCCTGCCCTACACGGAGGCACCCTTGCAACACCTGGCTGCGATAACTCGCCCTCACCTCTTCAGAACTATTCGCCCATGGACTTCGGCCTTCGATTGTGGTCACAAGGATCGACACCACGGGCGTTGGTCGCGAACAGAGAATGACACACACAGACACACACAGACACACACACAGACACACACACACACAGACACACACAGACACACACACACACACACAGAGACACAGACACACACACACACACAGACACGCACACACGCTTCGACGACGACGACGAGGCGCTATAACCTGCTGCCGCCAGATAATATATGTCAGCAGTTAATACCTATGTGCGAGTAGCTTCCAATACATTCAACAAATGGCTTTCGGAAGCATGGACTGAGTTCAACACGATG
This sequence comes from Ariolimax columbianus, assembly GCA_036924085.1. NCBI lineage: Eukaryota > Metazoa > Mollusca > Gastropoda > Stylommatophora > Arionidae > Ariolimax > Ariolimax columbianus. Next base: position 30,243,634 of record JAVGWX010000008.1, on the reverse strand, counting down.
AAAAGTGTGAGATAGCAGCTTGTTCAGAGCCGGGCATTGTCTCAATCTCCATTTTTTATACTGGGAATTTCGTCGAAATCTTCTCGCACTAAGTGATGATCCCACTCTGACACGGTCTGTTTCTGATTGTACAGGTATTTGTACCCTTAGTCTGAATGTTTAAATATAGAAGATTAGTGTTGTTACACTTATCAGCTTTCCTGGGGGGGTTGTAAATTATAATGATCGGGGTCTTATAATGTTCTTCTACCCCCCCCCCCCCCCCCCCTGAGCTGAAACCAGAAATTTTCTGGCTTTTCCGACTGTAAAAGTAGCTCCATCCCAACTTTATGCAGTGTTGAGCGGACAGTTCTGAGGAGTCTGGTGGGCCTTACCATCTTCACCGCGAATATATGAGGTTCAGAAGGAGTCCTGCATCCGTCAGCTTCCCTGTTTCAGCCTTGCAATAGGACACAAGCCACACTCAGCGCCGTGCGATGTCGAGTGATGTACTAGTATCATACACTACTTTGATTTAATTTAGTCGAGTCTACAAGAAATTTCTGAATTTGTGATTAAATCAGTTTATATCCCAAGTATATTGGTAGATTCTCTTCACCAACTTCCATATTTCCTTGCAGTAGTTAATGCTGGGTGCATGATTTTGGACCTCTATTACTTTAAGCATATCCTCTGCTGTGTCTCCCTTCTAGCTGTCACCTGTCATTACTACCATCGTGATGCACGCAGTGCTGACATACGAAGGAGATTATGGAACTCCACTTCTTTCTGTCCCGAGTGACTATTTCGTTTACTAGTATCACCGTTCAGATATCACAATGAAGAGCAGCTCAGCATTTTCTGTCTCTTCGTCTTCATCCTCTCTCCTTCTTGTTTTTCACTACTGTCTATTTTCTTTATAAATGATAAAACAGGTAAAGTTACATTCGTAACAGACAAAGCGGTCGGAGATAAAGTGTTACATATTTCAATGTATTTTGTCTCAGCTTTTTCTGAGATGCGGTGACCTGTTCCCTTCCTCGCTGTCCTGCTTTCTCTTGCTGTAAGTCAGGTATCCGTTTTCAGCTGGGATGACTGCAGCGCACTGAGACCGGGAAGCGAACCCGGTTCCCTTGCCGCCAAAGAGAAACTCCCTAGCCAATGAAATCTTGTGTTTCTGTAACAGTCGATGTAATGATCTGGTTTGCACTAACGGCTTTTGGAAACAATTATGTTCACAACAATGGGCGCATACTTACTAAGGTGACACACTAGATCCGTTCAGTCGAAGTGAACAACGTGGCCAATCCATAAATGGAGACGAAGCGTACAAGTCTTCAATAGCTTTCTATGCTTTAATTTTTTGCATTGACAGTCCTGAAACTTCCAAAATATTCGATGTTATTTAGTTTAACAAGTCAGAGGACAATTACTCTCTTGGCAGTTGTGTGTGCCCCATTTCCTGTGACATTCTTTGATTCAGTCAAAGAATATCTTGCAGAAGAACTGCGTAAGAAGATATCTCTTTCTCTTTAACAAATTTGAGGAGAAAGGTTTCAGTAGCAACTTGTCCATCTGATGTCCTTTGCATGGCAGTAATGCATAAGCTGGTGATTATCGAGTATTTCTGCGCACTTTTAGAGAGGAAAAAGTAGCCGAACGGGGAGTATTGTCTCGGGTACAATTTCTCGATTGTTTATCCAGTTGATACTCTACTGGTGTATTTGTTATTGTTATTTCTGGATCGACCACGTCACTTCCGAACCAGGACAGCACAATTGAACTTGAACTGTTTGAGAGAGAGTAAAATGTATTATCAGCGCGGGGGTGTTTAAATGGTGAGAGCTGATTATGTCCTGGCTTTTCATAAGTCATGTATGAAGTGTCAGCTTTAATATAAGTGCTGTGTTTACCAGAAATCCTGCTCCCACTTGCAAACGATTCAGAACCGTTGATGCAGCTTCCGTGTGCACTGCTTTTTGGTAGTTCATTTTTGTCGTCAGCGGGTCTGGAATTTGTTGAATCTAGAGGTTTAAGTTTTCTCTCTATCGTTGCTTTCATGAAATCGTTCTGACAATACTGAAGTTGTGGAGGAGTACCATCTAGAAGTCTGCTGCTTGTATAGACTGGCTGGTTATCGTTTCGTTGTCTTACATTTTCGGCTACATCGTCACTATCATCAAACTTCTTCTTCACGCTGGTAATGTGTTTAGCTGTTGATAAAGAAGGAGACGTTTGTGGAAAAATGGCTTCAGAAACTGCTTTACGAGTAAACTGTCTCCTGTTCCCAATATTGTTGGACTTTCTTTTAGGGTGGTCGATTTCGTGTATTCGTGGACTGTCGATCGTTTCTGAGAGCAGAGCTCTGTCCTGGATGCACAAGGTATTTAAAGTAAGAGACGAGAGTTTAGCGTCTAAGCTAGGGGCGATCGATATAGTGTGACTTTTACTTGCTTCTTCTGCTTTCTGAATAAATTCTTCAAGTTTAGAGAACTTGGCAGGCATGATGAGCTTCCTTGGCTTTTTTGGACGGTACATTGCTGCATCGTTTGGACACGCCGTAGCCAGTTGCGAGGTATTTGAGGAAGTGTCATTTAATAATCCGCCATTCTCTCTGAGAAACTGATATTGCCTTTCCAAATGACAAGACAAGGGACTCGATAATTTTCGACTTTTTCGTCTTTTTCTGTTTGTTTTCTCTTCCTGATGTTGCATGATGTTGCATCTTCTTTTGCACCCACTACTCACGGTGACCTTACTAAGCTCTTTGTTTAACAAACTTTCTAAATCATCAGTTTGTGTTAATGCATTTATATTATTTGTGTCTATCTCCTGATGTGATTCTTTACCAGTTTGCTTCTTTGTTAAATATCTACCTATTTTCACATTGTGTTCCTGTTTTCGTATGCCTACGTCCGCTTGCTCATCGTTGCCTGCCATTTTACAATCTTCATTTTTGTTCTCGACTTGTTTTTCATTTTTTGTCTCTACAAAACGTCGAGCGTTGTCTATTTTGAATAGTTGTGTTTCCTTTGTGGTCCTAGGCTGCTGAAGGCCAAAGGTGTCATGTGTGTGTTTATTTTGTGTACCTGATATTCCCGTGTTAGCTGCGTTATTTCTGGCATTGTCTAATTCGCTGACGTCTGCAGATGGTGATGTTAAAACGATTGCATCAAACACGGAGTCAGTCTCCTTAGATTCAGCAATATCACAATTGCGAATCACAAGTGGTGAACTGTTTCTATATTTGATAAATTCAAACGGAACTTTCATTTTAATCTCTGACTTCTCTAAATCTTTCCCTTTATCTTTTGTTGCAGATTTTAGTTTCCGTATTTGCTTCTCGCATTTGGGGGATGCAGTTTCCTTTGTTTGACATATGTGCCGTTCATCTATGGATAATTTTGATAAGTTTGAAGAGACATCAGTCATTTGCTTATTCCAGCCAAGACCTGTTAAGTTTCTACTGGATTTATATTCCGTGAAAGTTCTGTCAATTACCGGTGATCTCGTTTCTGATTTTATAGAAACTGTGGATTCGATTATTTTATATTTTCTGGCACTCGTTAGTTCACTTGTGGTGTATGACCGAGTGTTTACAAGTTCGCTAGATTTGTTCCTTGCTTCTCTGCCTGATTTATGCGATCCACATATTTCGTATTCACTGGATGAACTTCCCTCCGCTGGCTGCACTGTCCTGCACACTTTGGTAAATGTTCGTTTGCTGGGTCTGGCTCTTGGCTTTGTTTCTGGCACAGGTGATTCATTTTGACTCTCCGCGGATTGTCTTTCATCTGCTCCTGTAATCGAGCTTGTCCTTGAAAATACCAGACGAGTGGGTTGCTTTTGTTGGTCGAGATCCTCATTAGCGAAAGAAGGTTGTCTTCCATTTTCGATGTTTCCTGGAGTATCAGAGACTTTACTTTCGACAGCTGATCGTTGTGCACTACACATTTGTGCGGTTGATACTTGATTAGGACTATTTATCTTAAATGTGCTACTTCTGACCTCATCTGGAATTGGTGAGTTAATATCTACAACCATTTTGAAATCGATGTTCCCGCTGTATTTTTTAGCTCCAAAAATGACTGCTTGTGTCTGGAGCCGGTTTCTCGCGGTAATATTTTGAGGGACAATAGTGTTAACTTGAGATTTTGCTGTCTTGTATTGAGACGTTGATGCCTTTTGTAGAAATTTTGATGTTGGAAGTGCTGTTGGGGATGCTTTAGGCAAGCGTGCATCACCACTTCGGTGCTTACATATCAGTTCTCTAGTTTTCTCTAATACATGCTCTTCATTGGAGTACATTTCCCTAGAGGGAGCATCCTTTGCCACTCGCTGAAAGCCTTTACAGATTATTTGTGTTTGTGTGGAAATTTTAGCATATTTTTGGGGTTTTCTTTTTAATGTGTCATCGTCCTTGACTCCAGCTATTACATTAGTAGCACACGGGTCATTCGATTGTAGAATACATGTGCTTTCTGCAGCAAGATAAGAAGAGTCAAATTTGCTTTCAATTTTGTTAATCCTGAACTTGTTATTTCTCTCACTCACAGGGACTAATGGGCTTCGTATCTTTCCAAGTAAGATCTCGTGAAAATGTTTTATCTCATCGTCAACTGCAGGAGAACGTGCATTCCCCAGACGACTGTGCTGTTTCTTCCTTTCCGTCTCATAGCAACGAATTTCTGTATGGTTATCTACTTCATCTAACAAAGTATTGCAACTATCTGAAAAAATGTTGCGACCAACGTTAGCTTCTAGATGATCTTTAGTAAGATCGTTCTGTAAAGAATGTTCAATTTGTGAGCCAACTAAGGCTGTATTATACGTTCCGTCACCTACGGCGTAAACTTGTCTACAAGAGGCTGAAGGAACATTCGCATGTGTGTTCTGTACCTGATGTATTGACACGCGATCAGTTTTATGTAAAAACTCCACTGGTCTGTTAACTGTCGATTTCGATGAGAAGGTCTGTTCTGCGGCCCAGCTAGTTTGTAACTCTATTAAACCAGAAGGACGAATGTTCTCCATGGTGACATGCCGTGGCAAACTAGTCCGGCAAGTTGCTGCTGCAGAAGATGGAGCCATTTGCTGGCTCTCGAAGTTCTGACAAACATGCATTATTGCATCACTAAACTGTTGCTGACGTGGACCCACGTCTGCGTTAGCCTGTTTGAATGCATTATCGCTAGTTATGTGTATTAATTGCGAATTTTGATACAGTTCTGTCAAGTATTTTGAACTTGTTCCTTGGACATCAACATCAGAGATAGTTTTAAGAGCTCGATCATTTAATTGGTTAATGCTATTCTCTTTCGATATCTTTAAAGACACACCTGCGATCTGTAACGATTCTTCAGCTGTGCTACGTTTATCATTTAATTCTGCTATAATCTGATTCATACTTGGTGACATTTCGCTTCTTATCTCAATATTGCTGGTCTTTAGCTCAACCACCTTTTCGTTTTCTGCGTTGTCGTTGTCCTTTGAAGCCATGATGGGTTTGATGGACACTAACTTTCCATCAGAAGCACCCACCAAGTTTTCACTAGTGACATTTGCAGAACTTACAATTGCAGACTTATCTGAATGAATAATTGGTGTCCTCATACAACTCTCGACTTGTACAGGCTCTTCTGCTCGATGTGTATATATCTGATCAGCTTCTAAGTTCCCTTTAGTGTTACCAGCGCCATCAGAGGCGGTACCGGACTTACGATATTTATTGGGACTAGAAGTTGGTGAGATAGTGACTAACTTTTCAATAACTGAATCCTTATGAAGGATGTCAACTGGCGTTAAATATGTGCCTACCATAGCATTCTTCATATTGCAATCAAGTGCTGCAAGCTGGGTATCTTTGCTTGAACCGTCAGTTCGGGAAACTGTGCTTCCGGTGCTACATATGTCCGATTGCTGGGGTGTTGATTTGAGTTTTTTAGGGTGTTTCGTAAACGTGACGTGCTTAGGTGTGTGTTCTACATACGCAAACGAAGGTAATTGCTTTTCAGTATGTGCGTCTTGTCTCTGGGTTGTTTGAATTATTTGTCCAGAAATCACATTCTGTTTGATCTCTTCTTGAAATTCCAGGGTGTCAAGCTCTGGATTTGGGAACGCCACGCTAGTGCAAGTATGATCTCTTGTTGACCCCCGTATTTTGAAACTGTCTGCTGCATAGATCAAATCCTTTTCTCCAACAAAGAAGTCACAATTCCGAGCATCCGCGTGAATATCAAGAACGTTTTCATCTTCACAGATTACTGGCATCCACTTGGACGAACTTAACGTATCAGATCTATGAGAAGTCGATTCTTCATTTTTCGGAATCGTTTGCTCTCGTATTGGCTTGTATAGGTTTTCGTTACGGCAAGAAATCGTTTCTACATTATCAGGTAAAACCAGTATCTCATGGTTGCTCGTTCTAGCAGAGTCAGGCCTTTCTCGTTTCAGCCACGAGTTGAGTACACTTTCGAGTTGCTTTTTCCGTTGACAATGCGACCTTTGTAAACCCGCGAAGAGCATTGTGTCGTGGCTTTGACATTTTTCTGGTGTGGACGCCTGTGAATGGTTGTAAAGTTCTTTGTCAAAGACGGTTAATGCTTCCAGTTCAACTTGAGGAAACAACCCCTTTTGTATGAGGTTCTCAAATTTCTGATGGGGTTTTATTCTGTGTGGATCAAGGTCTTCCACAGTGGCAAAAGCCTCTGACGAGACACCTGCTAGAGACCTGCAGTCGGATTGTGTGCTCTCCTTGGTCATGGTCGAATCTGACAAGCGAAAAGGTTGAAACAAATCGGTTTGACTACTATTTCTAATCGAAGACACATTTCCAATTGCCTCTTCACATTTGTCGCTGACATCAAGTTTGGAGACGGGAACAATTTTATACTCATCATCATCAGTATTTTTGAGGCATGAGCACTGAACATCTTTTCTTAGTCGAGCAAGCGTTTCTCTATCTTTTTTCCCCTCTCTTTTGCTCGTATTACCTCGATTAGAACCGTCTTTGTCATTTTTATAATCTTTCAATTTCACGGGTCTAGTCAAAAGTCTTGCTTTAACCGTTTCTTTCTCTGAAATAAGCAATTCAACGCTCTTGTGACTGCACAGACTACGGCCCTTGGAGATCAGCAATCTCTTGCACAAAGATTTCTCGTCTTTTTCTGGTTTTTTGTTATTCTGAAGCAAGTGCTGCAGTCGCTTTCGAAATGCAATTGTGCCACGCCAAGAGTATTGCAGACTTCTATTATCATTACTTCTGTACTTAGATGTATAGCTGGGGCTCTGCTGTTTCAGCCCGTCGATTCTATCAAGGGAATGGATACTAACTGCGCTTCTGATAGACAGTACGTGGTCTGATGATGAACTATGTAAAATGTCGCCAGCGTTCTGTGTTTCTACGATATGTTTGTCTGAATCTGTGTTTTTCTGTCTTTGCGGGTGATCCACAGTGTGAACTAAATAGTTAGTAGACATCTCTTTTGAGTTCATGTTTTTGGGCTCATTAACATCGAGGTGTTTATCCAGAGTATGAAATGTGACTTTTCCAAGATTATTCTGTTTAAGCAAATATTGTTTACGTATCTGCTTTTTTAAAGACACGTTTACTTTCTGTGGTAATGATTGTGTCTTGTTACTTGGCTTGAACAGCGACAAATCTGGATCAATACTATCCTCATTTTTTGGTGTCTTCGGCAGAATCGAACGTGCAGTTCCAAGATCAGCAGAAAGACTGTTTGAATGAGAAAACACCTCCGCGTCAGTGGTTGGTGTTACTGTTTTGGCGGAAATAGACTTTTCTACTTTATGATAAGTTTTAACTACACGTTGAAGAGGTGTTCTTACGGGCAGTCGTGATCTGACCTTCATCGTTGTTTGTGGAACGACTTTAGATGTATCAGAGTGTGTCCTTGATGTGACAGAGTTATCCTCAGCTTGTAGGCATTCACGATTATTGCTCCTGACAACTTTATAGTTCGCACTTTCTGCGCTTGGAAATGGTGCAAGGTTATCACTGACTAGACGGACTATATATTTTTCGCTGCATTCTATTTGACCACAGTCACGATCGTTTGTGTTAGTTAAATTATGACTGTCATCTGAGCAATAGCCATGTTTGTCTGTAATGTAATAAGGAGTCTCTGTTTTAGTAGCAACACGTGACTTCCAACTTTGTTTAGGTCTGTCAACGATTTTTGCCGCGGTATGATTGTCTTTGCCTGAGACATTGAGCAGGTGCTTGATGAATGATTGTCTTTTGTCCTGGACCATTTCTGGCCACAGTCCATCAGATAGGGTTGATTGTGCACCTTTTGCCAGCTTGAGTGCCTTTGTGGGTCTATCAGAGATTGGGACATGTTTGTGTGAAATGTAGCTTTTTATACTCCCTGCAGGATTTTGCATAAAGTTATGACAAATACCATAATGATGCCTTGTCAATGACGATCTTTTTTCTGGCACATGCCCCAATTGAATGTGTTTGTTATTATGTTTTAGTTGACCACGAGTTGCTTTGTCTGATATTTTCGAAGTATTATTTTGCCGGAATGTGGAATAATCAGGCTTTGATTTTACATTTTCTGTTCCAGTTGCAATCTTTGATGAATTTATTTTTGAATGATCAATGAGATTATAATCGGTCAAAACTCTTTCTATTTTTACCTCCGTGGTTTTCTTTGTAGGGAGTCCTCGCTTCAGATGAGCGAATGCAGTGGGAATATTTTTAATGTTCACATTGTCATTGTCTGTGAAAGACATAATTTCTGGTTTCCAAGATTCCATATCGATACTAGTCCTATCAGAATCTGGCGCAATGCGGGAAACCTCGCCTATCTCTGGAACATGATTTTGCTTCTCAGTCTGAGAAAGCGAAATAGAAGAAACTTCTTCTTTTCTATGAATTGTATCCTCACCTGAGTCTTCACTTCCTAAAACCTGTTTTGTTTCAGGGAGATTATCATCTTGTTTTTTAGCTGTCCTGGTACATTTTTTGCGGGCAGACCTATCGATCAGTCTTTTGAGCCTTATTCGCTCATTTAGTTTTGGATTATCGTTTTCCAAATTGTCCAAGAATTCTAATAACGAAGGAAATGGTCTTATTTTCGATTTGTCTGTCTGCGGCGTTATATTATTATGGCCATGCGCTGGTAAAAAGAGATCTCGTTGTTCGCAATTTGTGTCCATCGCAGTTTTGAAGAACATAAGGAGGTTCGTACTCGGATTTTTGTTTTCACTCAACGCCAGAGCTTCCCCAGAAGAGCCATTCACCATGTCAGTGTATGTTGTTGCCTGCAGCTGATTTATTTCTCTGCAGGTTTCGGGCACAAATGTTAAAGTATTGGACACTCTACTCCATCCACTAGGCAAAGTCTCTTCTATTATGTGCGCCAGGCGATTCTTTTTGTCAGGGATTTCAGTTTTCTTAGTTAAAGGACTAATATTATTTCCTGCGAATTCCATTGTCAGTTTATCTATCATATTTCGCAACACCCGCTGGTCCTGTGATTGGGTAAAGTGGTCGGCGTTGGCTGCACTTGAACAAACAATTGTGGAAATCTGACTGCTCATGATTTCTCTCCCAGAGTGCGAGGGCGTTACTGTTCTGTTTCCAGTGGAAGGTGTCCAGTGCACCTCAATGGAATCACTGATGTTAAGATTCGCTGTATTCACAGACAACAACGATTCAACCATATGGATTCTTTCTTGATTTCGCCGTGTATATGAAAGACTCTCATTGTTTGTTCTTGGATTGTATATTTCAAGTGGTAGCGATTTTTTTGGATTTGAATTACTGTAGATTACTTTGCTCTGTTCACACATCCCAACATGTGAATTATAATCGTTTATGTATTCTGATTTTAATCTCTTACGTGTCTCGGTCTCAGAATACGTGAATTGTGGTTGATCTTGTTCATCGTGCAAAAGTCTCGTTGATACATTCGTTATCATATTTTTTATTGGATGTGTCGTTTCAAGTTGAGCTGTTGAATCACTGTAACGAAATCCTTCTTCTTCGGAGGACCACATTCCGAAGCTGTCCTTATCCTGTCTCACATTGCTGTGCACCTTATCAATCTCAGCTTGATGACACATCAGGTGGCTAAGTTGTTCATCCAAAACTTCTTTATCCCGCGAGCATGAATCATGTGCTATTTGAATTCTTCCGACGTTAGCATTGACATGTCTGTCCGGGAGTGTTGTATCCACTTGAAAGACGGCAGTGCTCTGCTCACATCTTGCTTCTGGAAGTTCTAGGATGGAAGAGAAACTTGCCATCTCTGTACTATTGCAAGAAGATGTGGTGATATTGTTTACGTTGCTTGTTTGTGAGCTGCCTTCGAAATAATTTCTTACCAGAGACTTCTGTTTGATCCCCGACCTCTTTGCTGACTTCATTGTGATTAATGAGCATGGCACATTCTGCATTATCTTGTTAGACATGCTTTCGCTATCTGATTCTGAGTCAAGTGTGCAGCATGTGTGCGTCCCTTTATATCTGTGATCATAATTCGGGAAAGCCTTCTCACGAAAATGATATTGTCTTTTTGATGCTTCACCCTTTTTGTAAGTGTTCTGTGGTATGCCAGAATAAGGAGATAGGCAATTCAAGACTGCAGGTACCTTTTCATAATGTATTTCAGGTCTCCGAATGTACTTCTGTGAATTATGCACGTCCTTTCTTGAAGCTATCAGGCTTTCGGTCCTCTCAGAAATTGTCATGTGTTTTAGATAACAAGTCTGCTCGGACACAACATTAATAGATGTCTCACTACTTGCATTTTTTGTCATCAAACACGACAAAGAGGACACCGATGCACATCTCTTAGGACATGGAACATTAATTTCACAGACGTTTTTTCTTTCTATAAACCTTTTACAAAGGTGTACTTTTTCATAACTTTCGCCAGGTCTAGTTACTAGAAACGTTTTTCCTAGAGTTGTTTCTTCAATAGTCTTTTTCTGTGTGTGTGATGTCTTTGTGGTGCTTAGAGAGTACTTGTTCCTGCGATCGATATCATTAAACTGTTTAAATGATTTACGAATTGGGTTTTGCTTTGTGTCACGATGAGCGACGACCGTGCCTGGACTTTTCGGGACATTTTGTAAGGGCAATGGTTTGTGTAGAGTCACGTGACTTTGTTGATTGAACGGCTTCTTTGTTGGTTTTTTCAGGTTTCTGGGATACAAATAGTGGGATGTAAATATGGAGAAAGAGAGGGGTGTAAATATGGAGACAGAGAGGGGTGTAAATATGGAGACAGAGAGGGATGTAAATATGGAGAAAGAGAGGGGTGTAAATACGGAGACAGAGAGGGGTGTAAATATGGAGAAAGAGAGGGGTGTAAATACGGAGACAGAGAGGGGTGTAAATATGGAGACAGAGAGGGATGTAAATATGGAGATAGAGAGGGATGTAAATATGGAGATAGAGAGGGATGTAAATATGGAGACAGAGAGGGATGTAAATATGGAGACAGAGAGGGATGTAAATATGTAGACAGAGAGGGATGTAAATACGGAGACAGAGAGGGATGTAAATACGGAGACAGAGAGGGGTGTAAATACGGAGACAGAGAGGGGTGTAAATACGGAGACAGAGCGGGATGTAAATACGGAGACAGAGAGGGATGTAAATACGGAGACAGAGAGGGATGTAAATACGGAGACAGAGAGGGGTGTAAATACGGAGACAGAGCGGGATGTAAATACGGAGACAGAGAGGGATGTAAATACGGAGACAGAGAGGGATGTAAATACGGAGACAGAGAGGGATGTAAATATGGAGACAGAGAGGGATGTAAATACGGAGACAGAGAGGGATGTAAATACGGAGACAGAGAGGGGTGTAAATACGGAGACAGAGAGGGGTGTAAATATGGAGAAAGAGAGGGGTGTAAATACGGAGACAGAGAGGGGTGTAAATATGGAGAAAGAGAGGGGTGTAAATACGGAGACAGAGAGGGGTGTAAATATGGAGACAGAGAGGGATGTAAATATGGAGATAGAGAGGGATGTAAATATGGAGATAGAGAGGGATGTAAATATGGAGACAGAGAGGGATGTAAATATGGAGACAGAGAGGGATGTAAATACGGAGACAGAGAGGGATGTAAATACGGAGACAGAGAGGGGTGTAAATACGGAGACAGAGAGGGGTGTAAATACGGAGACAGAGCGGGATGTAAATACGGAGACAGAGAGGGATGTAAATACGGAGACAGAGAGGGATGTAAATACGGAGACAGAGAGGGGTGTAAATACGGAGACAGAGCGGGATGTAAATACGGAGACAGAGAGGGATGTAAATACGGAGACAGAGAGGGATGTAAATACGGAGACAGAGAGGGATGTAAATACGGAGACAGAGAGGGATGTAAATACGGAGACAGAGAGGGGTGTAAATACGGAGACAGAGAGGGGTGTAAATACGGAGACAGAGAGGGGTGTAAATACAGAGACAGAGCGGGATGTAAATACGGAGACAGAGAGGGATGTAAATACGGAGACAGAGAGGGATGTAAATACGGAGACAGAGAGGGGTGTAAATACGGAGACAGAGCGGGATGTAAATACGGAGACAGAGAGGGATGTAAATACGGAGACAGAGAGGGATGTAAATACGGAGACAGAGAGGGATGTAAATACGGAGACAGAGAGGGGTGTAAATACGGAGACAGAGCGGGATGTAAATACGGAGACAGAGAGGGATGTAAATACGGAGACAGAGAGGGATGTAAATACGGAGACAGCGAGGGCTGTAAATACGGAGACAGAGCGGGATACACACTGGATACAGTGGAGAAGATACATGAAGCATAAAGAAGAAACACACTGGATATAGGGAAGAGACGCACAGAAGAGAGGCGACATACCTGATATAGAGGGAAAACACACCGGAGAGGGGAGACACCAAGGATATAGAGAGGAGACACACCGGAGAGGGGAGAGACGCAGGATATAGTGAGGAAACACACCGGAGAGGGGAGAGACCCAGGATATAGTGAGGAAACACACCGGAGAGGGGAGAGACCCAGGATATAGTGAGGAAACACACCGGAGAGGGGAGAGACCCAGGATATAGTGAGGAAACACACCGGAGAGGGGAGAGACACAAGATATAAAGAGGAGACACACTGGAGAAGGGAGACACACTGGAGAGAGGAGACACCGGAGAGTAGAGACACACCGGAGAGGGGAGAGACCCAGGATATAGTGAGGAAGCACACCGGAGAGGGGAGAGACACAAGATATAAAGAGGAGACACACTGGAGAAGGGAGACACACTGGAGAGAGGAGACACCGGAGAGTAGAGACACACCGGAGAGGGGAGAGACCCAGGATATAGTGAGGAAACACACCGGAGAGGGGAGAGACGCAGGATATAGTGAGGAAACGCACAAGAGAGTAGAGAGACACAAGATATAAAGAGGAAACACACTGGAGAAGGGAGACACACTGGAGAGAGGAGACACCGGAGAGTAGAGACACACCGGAGAGGAGAGACACACCAGATATAGAGAGGAGACACACTGGATATAGAGATGAGACTCCAGATATAGAGATGAGACACACCGGATATAGAGATGATATCCACCGGATATAGAGATGAGACACACCGGATATAGAGATGAGACATCGGAAAAACAGATGAGACACACCGGATATAGAGATAAGACACACTGGATATAGAGATGAGATACACCGGATATAGAGATGAGACACACTGGATATAGAAATTAGACCCGCCGGATATAGAGATGAAACATACTGGATATAGAGAAGAGCCACACTGGTTATAGAGATGAGACACACTTGTTATAGAGATGAGACACACTGGATATAGAGATGAAACACACTTGATAATAGAGATGAGACACACCGGATATAGAGATGAGACACACCAAATATAAAGACAAGACACACCGGATAATAGAGATGAGACACACCAGATATAGAGATGAGACCCACCGGATATAGAGAGGAGACACACTGGATATAGAAATTAGACCCGCCGGATATAGAGATGAGACATACTGGATATAGAGAAGAGCCACACTGGTTATAGAGATGAGACACACTTGTTATAGAGATGAGACACACTGGATATAGAGATGAAACACACTTGATAATAGAGATGAGACACACCGGATATAGAGATGAGACACACCAAATATAAAGACAAGACACACCGGATAATAGAGATGAGACACACCAGATATAGAGATGAGACCCACCGGATATAGAGAGGAGACACACTGGTTATAGAGATACGACACGTTGGATATAGAGATGAGACACACCGGATATAGAGATTAGACACACTGGATAATAGAAATGAGACACACCGGATATAGAAATCAGATACACCAAATATAGAGACAAGACACACCGGATAATAGAGATGAGACACACTGGATATAGAGATGAGACACACCGGATATAGAAATAAGACACACCGGATATACAGATGAGACACATTGGATATAGAGATGAGACACACCGGATATAGAGATGAGACACACCGGATATAGAGATGAGATACACTGGATATAGAGATGAGACACGCTGGATATAGAGATGAGACACACTTGATATAAAGATGAGACACACTGGATATAGAGATGAGACACACTGGATTTAGAGATGAGACACATCGGATATAGAGATGATACACACTGGATATAGAGATGAGACACACTGGATATAGAGATGAGACACTGTATATAGAGATGAGACACACCGGATATAGAGATGAGACAAACTTGATATAAAGATGAGACACACTGGATATAGAGATGAGACACACTGGATATAAAGATGAGACACACTGAATATACAGATGAGACACACTGGATATACAGATGAGACACACTGGATATAGAGAGGCGGAGAACACACATACAACATAGAGAAATAGATTCACCCAAATGTAATCTCATAACAAAGAACGACAAAGTCGCGGCTTGATGAAATATACTGATCAGATCCCATTTTACTTCATTGTCATAACGTGGAAACAGAGTGTGCTACAGCATTCTGACCAGCAAAGTGGGGATCAGCACTGTGTATCACCCTAGTCGTGAATATTTCAAAGAGCCGGGCGATGAATCCATAGGAGGACCCAGGTCCACCTTCTTCTATACGCCTCGGGTTGCAATCTATTATTAAATGCACTAATTGTCCCTGCCTCCACTACTTCTTGTGACAATGCATTTCAATCATTCCCCACTCTCTGACTAACAAAATTGTTCCTAATATCTAATCTGGACCTTTCTTTAAATAATTTGTAACCATGCCCTCTTGTTCTTGTAGGTGGTAGTATTTTGAAAAACTTGTTTTAGACTAATTAATCCGTTCCTTTGATTATCTTAAAAGCCTGTATTGTCGCCTCGAATTCTTCTTTTCTAGACACTATAGGCCGGTTTTTCCGAGTCTCTCATCATAACTGTAATTCTAGAATCCCACTATCAGCTTTGTCGCTCTTTTTTATAAATCCTTTCCAGCATGTGTATATCCCCTCTATGATAAGCACTCCTCTACAATAAATCATTACCCGAGTGGTCCACCGGGGGTGTTGTGTATGTCAAGGACAAGTATAGCACCACTGGCCCACAGAGAGCATGTCGTAAGAGGCGACTAACTGTGTGACATCGTATAACACCAGCTATGGTTAGGTGGTTCGTTTAAAGCAGCATAGATGGCGCCTAACAGGCTGCGAGTCTTCTTTACTCTTGTGTCTGAGTCTATTAAGATGGATTCACACATTGATTTACCACCCTCCGTAAGCGCTTGCCTAACGCAGCGGAATATTAAGCTGCTCGAGCCTAGCCCGCTAAGAAGAAAACCATTCACCTGGCTACATCCAGCTCATACCAGAGCTGGGATCTGTACAGGAGCATCTGCCCATGTAGAAGTACAGGTCAACTAAGAACTAATAACTAAGAATAAGGACTCCACACCTGTACACAGTACTACAATCCAGATATAACTAATACTTTATACGGTTTGACTATTACTCCTCACCTTTTATTCACTGCCTCCTCCTGACGTTTCTGTAGAGTAAAGATGGAACATACTTTAAATGACACCATAACCATAACATAGTTATAAAAGAATGTATGCTACTTCTGGTGCACAGAAAAAGTGAACGGAACATATTGTGTGCTTATAAATACATACTTCTTCTTCGTTCGTTCTCAATCTCCCGCTGACAAGCCCTGAACGTTCTCAATCTCTCGCTACCAAACCCTGAACGTTCTCAATGTTCCGCTACCAAGCCCTGAACGTTCTCAATCTCCCGCTGCCAAACCCTGAACGTTCTCAATCTCCCGCTACCAAGTCCTGAACGTTCTCAATCTCCCGCTACCAAACCCTGAACGTTCTCAATCTCCCGCTACCAAGCCATGAACGTTCTCAATCTCCCGCTACCAAGCCATGAGCGTTCTCAATCTCTCGCTACCAAGCCCTTAACGTTCTCAATCACCCGCTACTAAGCCCGGAAAAGGGCTTTCCAAGTAACAGATGTAGTCCAGAGAACGGAATGCGTTGTGTGTGTCATAGTTTACAGCATGGTTGCCATATTTGTACCTTTCTGTCCGACACATCCGAATACAGCAGGGTTGCCTTCCCTCTTCGATCCCTTTTCCTTAGGCAGTCTGCGCTGTGGCAGCCTGTTATCCAGGATCACCGAGTGGATAGTGTAGAAGGGTTTTGGCAGCTCTGGTTCGCTGGCCCTGACGCTAGCAGTCAGTTATAGGTCGTTAACCTCTGCAGCTCATGACTGCTCGACAGCTTGACCCAATAAAGATATACAGAAGTGATAGAGACACAAAGAGAGAAAATTATCAGATACAAGAAGCCGATAAAGTGTCCGATTAACCCGTCTTCTTTTTCTTATTATTATTCTGAATAATAAGCTTCCCTAACCTCAACGCAAACAGGTCACCGAAGTTGTCTTTATTGAGCTAAGTGCAGCATATGGCACCATAAACCAATGGAGACTACTAAAAAAGCCAAACACAATGACAAAAGACTGACGTCTGACCAATACCATAAAATTCCTCTTACAGAACAGACGGTTCTATGTCACTTTGTGGAAAAAGACAGCAGATGGCGAAACCAAAACAACGGCCTGGCACAAGGAAGTGTCCTAGCATCCACGCTATATAACATATATACTAATGATCAATCCATGGACACAAACACACGGAAATTCATCTATGCTGATGATACAGCTGTTGCTAGCCAGGGAAAATGGTTTGAGGAGGTTGAAAACAAACTGCCAAGTTCTCTCAATGCTCTTGCAGAATACTACCACAAGAATCATCTTAAACCAAATCCCAGTAAAACCCAGGTATGTGTCTACCACCTCAGAAACAGAGCGGCAAAAAGAAAACTTCAGATTAGTTGGCAAGGGCAGGAGCTTGAACACTGCACGGCTCCCAAATATCTAGGCGTGAAATTAGACCACTCATTGTATTACATAACTCACTGCCAAAACAGAAAGCGTAAGATACACGAAAGAAATAAATCATCAGAAAACTAACCAGCACAACATGCGGGGGCACAGCCATCAGTCCTTCAGACATCTACACTTGCCTTGTGTTTCTCCGTAGCCGAATACGCTGCACCAGTCTGGAAAAACTCTGCTCATGGGAAACTAGTTGATACAGATATAAATGGGGCGGGTCGGATAGAATCATAGCATCACCTGATATTCGATGAAGAAATCGAACTAGAGAAACAGGAGCACGATCAAAGGCACCCAATGTTTGGACATCAGGTACAGAGCACAAGACTCAAATCCAGACAAAGCTTCATAAAATCAACACAGCCCACACAGACAAACCCTGAAAGTCGCTGTAACGACAGATGTCACAAATTGATGCAGGCCCTAGTGATGAACCTTCCGGAGGAACCGGCCCTCGGACATCATCTACCATACACGACATGTCGCTGTACAGACTCCCAACTGGTGTATCACGGTTCCAGAGGAATATGAAACGATTGGGATACACATATGATGACGCATGTGATGACGCATGTGATGACGCATGTGATGACGCATGTGATTGTGGCTCAATACAGAACCAAAAACCACCTGATGATCTCTCCCCACCTCCAGAAAACGTGCAATAGTTCGACATACTAGAGGCAAATGACAAGGCAATCCATGTCACTAAATACAGGATGCATGCTGTATAACGTAGTGCTTGGATAGGGGAAGTAAGTAAACATTGGACAGCTGTTGAGGATTCTGGTTAATAATAGTGCTGGGGTGGCTGGTGCAGGTGGGTAAATCGAGTACACCTTTGATTTGCAAATCGCAACATACTGGGTTCGAAATCACTTTGTGTTCAGTTTGTCTGGGCATGTCTAGGTTTTTTTCTAGGTATGATCACTGTTCCACGCATAGAAAGAAATGGTAAAACTACTGTACTGTAATTTTGCTATAGTGTAAAACGCACAACAACGTATTGCAAACATATACATCTAAAACACGCATCTAAACACCGGCCAATACTGGTCTGGGGCTGAAAGGGCGTGCATTGGCCAGTAGAATCCAGAAAGGCAAACCTTTAAAAATAATAGTGCTAAATCGTTCCATGGCTTTCCTTCACGCCCCGGGCAGAAACAGGAAATCTTGCTGGTTTCTTCCCGACCACAGAGTGCAGTGTGATGCAGTCTATGATGTGCAATTTCGAGTGCCGAACTAAAACAATTCTGAGGAGCTGACGGGCTTACCATCTTTACCAACATAGGCCATTGCCAACAACCCTTTGAAGTAGCTCATGCAAATAATCGTTTATGTCACTTCTCTCATCTTCGTTTGGTGCATACACAGTGACGATATCCATTTGACTACCCTCCTTTTGTAGACTTAAAACCATCAGTCGTTCTGAAATGAATTTTCATCCTTTAGTGTTTGCTTTTTTTATTACTATCCACTATACAGTCCACCCCCTCACTGACTCTTTCAGTCATGGGAACTCCGCTGTAGAGTAACATGTTTTTGTAATTTTCCAGAACGCCCTGTCTCTTTTTCTTTGGAGCTGTAAGTGCCAGGACTGTCACTTTTGCTCTCTTCATTTCCTTAATTAGTTCATTTTCTTTTCCGTTTTAACTTCTTACATTCCATGTTCCGTAAATCGTGGTCCTTATTTCTCGCATGTTCGTCGCCGTTGAGATCAGTCCGGTTTTCTCCATGTTTTGACTTGTAATCGTTTGTTAAGACAAACATGTGATTAGCCTATTGTGTCTTTGCATGGTGGATGGGACTGCCTTCATACAGCCCCATGCCGGCTGACCAGTTTTTGTCCACGGCTACCTATTTATTCGTAGGTAACCTCCAAATTAGGAGACCTTTCAGCAATCGGCAACCCTGCTGCAGCGCCTGGTAGGACGTAGGTTCTTCCCCCTGGAACGTTATAATAACAAAGTATTAACATTTAATTTTTAGAAAGAAAATCAGAGACTGCAGAACACAAGACAATCAACTTATTTACCTTAAGATGACTTGCGTTTTTCCAATTGAAAAATTTCTTTAGAAATAATGTCATTCTGAAATTAGCACATTCATAGTCAGAATATCATTAAATAATTGCTACAAGCGGTTGTTGCTGTTGTTGTTGTTGTTGTAGTTGTTGCTGTTGTTGTTGTTGTTGTAGTTGTTGTTGTTGCTGTTGTAGTTGTTGTTGTTGCTGTTGTTGTTGCTGTTGTAGTTGTAGTTGTTGCTGTTGTTGTTGTTGTTGCTGTTGTTGTTGTTGTTGCTGCTGTTGTTGTTGTTGTTGCTGCTGTAGTTGTTGCTGTTGTTGTTGTTGTTGCTGTTGTTGTTGCTGCTGTTGTTGTTGTTGCTGCTGTTGTTGTTGTTGCTGTTGTTGTTGTTGTTGCTGCTGTTGTTGCTGCTGTTGTTGTTGTTGTTGCTGTTGTTGTTGTTGCTGTTGTTGTTGCTGTTGTTGCTGTTGTTGTTGTAGTTGTTGTTGTTGCTGTTGTTGTTGTAGTTGTTGTTGTTGTAGTTGTAGTTGTTGTTGTTGCTGTTGTTGTTGCTGTTGTAGTTGTAGTTGTTGTTGTAGCTGTTGTAGTTGTAGTTGTTGTTGTTGCTTTTGCTGTTGTTGTTGCTGTTGCTGTTGTTGTTTTTGCTGTTTTTGTTGTTTTTGCTGTTGTTGTTGCTGTTGTAGTTGTTGTTGTTGCTGTTGTTGTTGCTGTTGTTGTTGTTGTTTTTGCTGTTGTTGTTGCTGTTGTTGTTTTTGCTGTTGTTGTTGCTGTTATTGTTGCTGTTGTTGCTGCTGTTGTTGTTGTTGTTGTTGTTGCTGCTGTTGTTATTGTTGTTGTTGCTGTTGTTGCTGCTGTTGTTGTTGCTGTTGTTGTTGTTACTGTTGTTGTTGCTGTTGTTGTTGTTGCTGTTGTGGTTGTAGTTGTTGTTGTTGTAGTTGTTGCTGCTGCTGTTGTTGTTGCTATTGTCATTGCTCTTGATGTTTTTGTTCCTGTTGTTGTTGCTGTTGTTGTTGTAGTTGTTGTTGTTGTTGTTGGTGCTTTTGTTGTTGTTGCTGTTGTTGGTGCTGTTGTTGTTGTTGCTGTTGTTGTTGCTGTTGTTGGTGCTTTTGTTGTTGTTGCTGTTGTTGGTGCTGTTGTTGTTGTTGCTGTTGTTGTTGTTGGTGCAGTTGTTGTTGATGTTGTTGTTGCTGCTGTTATTGTCGTTGCTGTTGTTGTTGCTGTTGTTGTTGCTGTTGTTGTTGCTGTTGTTGTTGCTATTGTTGTTGTTGCTGTTGTTGTTGTTGCTGTTATTGTCGTTGCTGTTGTTTTTGCTGCTGTTGTTGTTGCTGCTGTTATTGTCGTTGCTGTTGTTGTTGCTGTTGTTATTGCTGTTGTTGCTGCTGTTGTTGCTGCTGTTATTTTCGTTGCTGTTGTTGCAGTTGCTGTTGTTGTTGCTGCTGTTATTGTCGTTGCTGTTGTTGTTGCAGTTGTTGTTGATGTTGTTGTTGCTGTTGTTGTTGCTGTTGCTGTTGTAGTTGTTGTTGTTGCTGTTGTTGCTGCTGTTATTGTCGTTGCTGTTGTTGTTGCTGTTGTAGTTGTTGCTGGTGTTGTTGTTGCTGTTGTTGTTGCTCCAGTTGTTGCTGTTGTTGTTGCTGTTGTAGTTGTTGTTGTAGTTGTTGTTGCTGTTGTAGTTGTTGCTGGTGTTGTTGTTGTTGCTGTTGTTGTTGTTGCTGCTGCTGTTGTTGTTTTTGCTGTTGTTGTTGTTGTTGCTGTTGTAGTTGTTGCTGCTGCTGTTGTTGCTGTTGTAGTTGTTGCTGTTGTAGTTGTTGCTATTGTTGCTGTTGCTGTTGTTGCTGCTGTTGTTGTTGTTGTTGTTGATGTTGAATGCTCACAATGAATAGATATATTTTTGTGCGCCCTGAAAAGGACATTAAGTGGCTGTTGTAGCTTGTCTCACATCCCGAGCGGGCTGATGAAGGTGGACTTGGTTCCTCCAGTCGTTTGTACAATGCTTGGCGTCATCTGTGTGTCGCTCACTACTACGGGAATCACGCCAATCCCTCACCTGGATAGTCAGTCTGCCATGGAAACAGCCCGTTTCCAGGGATGACTACAAGGACGTCGTGGTGAGGGTCCTGACCAGTATATTTTACATGACCCTAACATGTCTGATCAGCATGTTTTGTCTGACCAGACGCTAGTCTTCCTCCCCGCCACAAGCGGTAACCACATTGTTATCAGTGTCTTTATCAAAGCCATCAACAAAGTTACCATCGTCATTTAACACTATTTTAATATCATTGCTGTCTTGATTGACAGATGTCAATTATTATCATTATTAATGGTATTGTTATTATCGATATAGTTCTAAATGTTGTTAAAGCCAGGGGTGGGGTTGAGGATGAACTCTAAACACCAACTAAATGCTCCCATGGCGTGCCTCTCATATAGCTTCTGACAACAAAGTCCAACATCTGGCCTTCGCGCGGCAGATCTGTTTTGACTAACAGGAGAAGGAGCGGAAGACGAGACACTGGCGCCTTAAAACCAGTAGTTTCGGGCAGATGGGGCTCGAAAGCCTAGGAAGGCAGCTCATCTAGGAGAAGGAAAACTCTGATTTTAAACCATCTGAAGCCTTGCAGATAAGATACTGGCATATCTTGTTGGGTTTTGTCAGATTTGGCTGTGCAACCTGTTTTCTGATGACTCTGAAGGTTAGTCAGCATCTACCAAATCTGACAACCGACGATGTGCGAAGGAACACGCGGAAGAGGATACAATGCCTTATCATAGAGCGAGGAAAACAACCTCAGCTGAGTGTTGTGGCAGGGTAGACCAGGCCCTTAGCCTTGGTTGGCGGCTAGTCTAGGCGGGAAGCCCAGACATGCGAACAGATATAGCATTGCTCTGCTGATCCGGCAGCTTCTGCAGCTTCCCTTGTCCCAAATGTATTGGTATCACCTTTCTCTTGGAGGAAACAAGGCAGACCGAGAGAGGGATCATACTGCATGGGCAACACATGGTCTCTATATTTCTGTCCGGGCTTTGTACTAACAGCACAATGACTATCGTCTGACAATTCTTGTGAATGGGAGGCGCGGGGACTGGTTTCGCACATTACACTCTCTCCAGCTCTTTACAATATATTTCTTGAGGGAATTATGAGTGAGGCACTTGGAGGTCACGTTGGTACTGTCAAGATAGGGGGCCGAACGAATACCAATCTTCGTTTTGCGGATGATAATGACTGGTTGTCGGGTTCAGAAGCAGAACTCCAGGAATGGTTCAGAAGGCTCGATGAAACAGCTCTTGACTATGGTATAGAGATAAATGATGGAAAGATACAATTAAGGACAAACAACGCCGAGAGCTTCAACAGAAGAATAAAAGCTAATGGTCAGGAATTCAAAGTAGTTGATCGTTTTAAATATCTAGGGTCGATTGTCAGTGATGCAGTGAAAATGAGAGCCATATAGTCCTGCTGACAGATGCTCTCGCCGTAGTCACAGCGCTAAAAAGCCATAAAAACACTGAGCTTGATGACTTAAGAGCAGCACTCTGCAAAATGTGCCAGCAGTCCGCACCAAAAAGGGTAGTGGTACAGTGGGTTCCGTCACACTGCAACATCCAAGGCAACGAGGAGGCAGACAGACTGGCAAAAGAAGGTGCAAGACTACCACAAACAGATACCAGTATAACGTACGAAGAGTCAAAACGGCTTATCAAAGCCAGATACATGACCAAATGGGAAACCGAACATACAGGTTACACCAAAAACGATGCCTATTACCAGTTGAACCGAAGAGAGCAGGTCGTTGTCTTCAGACTTCGCACTGGCCACAACAGACTGAGGTTCCACCTATTCAACAAATTGAAGATAGGGTGTACCGACGAATGCCCGTGCGGTACTGGTAAAATGACGGCTGAACATCTGCTGCAGAACTGCCCGACATACGATGATCAGAGAGAGCAGATGTGGCCATTACCAGTGGAACTGCAAGACAAGCTCTATGGCAGTGGCGAGAGCCTCAGGATGACCGCCGCTTTTTTCGAAAAAATAATGGTTACTGTCTGACTGCGTACGCAGAAGAAGAAGAAGAAGAAGATTGTCAGTGATGAAAGATCAAAATGTGAGGTGTTGTCCAGAATAGCACAGACAATAGCGGCGCTTGCACGGCTTAACAAAATCTGGCAAAATAAACGGTTAGCACTATGCACGAAAATCAGATTAATGCGCACACTGGTCCTTTCAATATTCCTCTATGCTTGTGAGACATGGACAGTTACAGCTGACCTTCAGTGAAGGATACATGAGATTTTTAGGAAGACTTTTATACGTCACGTACACAGATCGAGTTACAAATGAGGAAATACGAGATAGAATTACAAAAGCAAAAGAGCATTTTGAAGACCTCTTGGCAATTGTCACAAGAAAGAAACTTGCTTAGTACGGTCACATATCTAGATCAAATGGTCTTGCAAATACGATCCTGCACGAAAAGGTGCAAGGCAGACGACGAAGAGGCCATCCCAAAAAGAGATGGGAGGACAATATAAAAGAATGGACCAATCTCCGACCAGAAGAGGCCCAGGCAGCGGCCGCTGACAGAGAAGGGTGGCGTGTGGTTGTGGGGACGTCTTCATATGTGTCCCAACGACCTCACTGGTTAGTGTATGACGTGACCTGATCTGACAAGACGAAAAGAGCCAATGATGATTATCGTTATGTTATCATTTTTTAAATTGTTACCATTATTTTTATTTTCATTATTAATACTGTAATTTATTACTATTTTATCTATTATTATTATTACTGTTATTTTAATTAGTATGCTGAGCAGCACATGAGCTGTAGCGGTTAGCGACCCAGAGCTGACTGCTAGCACCAGGGCCAGCGAACCAGAACTGTCAAGACCCGTCTACACCTCCACGCGGTGATCCTGGATAACAAACTGCAAAAGAACAGACTGGCTAAGGAGAAGGGATCGCAATAAGAATGATAAGCCGTTTTTAAAAAATGCGTGCTGAAGTAAGATGTATCGGACTGAAAGATGAAAATATTGCAACCAAGATGTAAACTGCGACACAACGCATTCCGTTTTCCGGTCTGCAACCTGCTACTTGTAAAGCTCTCTTCAGGGCTTGGTAGCGGGAGAGAACGAACGCAGAAGAAGTATTTGTTTTGCTGATATTGTTGTTATTATTACTGTTGTTATCTTTTGTTATGATTGTTGTTGTTATAATTGTTATTATTTGTTATTGCTATTATTGTTTTGTTGTTGTTATTATCATTATTATTAGTGTTATTATTGTTATTGGTGATATTGCTATTATTATTACTGTTGTTATTATTGTTATTGGTGATATTGCTATTATTATTACTGTTGTTATTATTGTTATAAATGTTATTGTTGTTATCACTATAATAGTTTTTATTATTTAAATTTGTGTAATTGTTTTTTTAATTTCTATTAATCATATTGATATTATTATTGTTATTACTGTTACTATTGTACCTATTATTATTGTTTTTATTGCTATTATTTGTATTATGTTTTGTTGTTGTTTTTATTATATTGTTAATTTTGTTATTACTAATGTTACATTTACTGTTGTTATAGAGACGATGAGGCTAACGTCTGGTCAGGCAAAACAAACTGATCAGACAATGTTAGCCAGAGTCAGGAGAAATATACTGGCCAAGACCCTCACCTGACCTCCCCATTGGTCGTCCTGGAAACGGGCTGTTGTCGAGGACAACAGTCTGGCTAACAAGGTGAAGTTCGACGTGATCTCCGTAGTAGTGAGCGACACACAGATAATGCCAAGCATAGCAAAACCGCCTGGAGTATCCCGGTCCACCTTCATCAGCACGCTCTGAATGTTAGGCAAGCTACTGCAACCCGTCACTTAACGCCTTTTTCAGGGCGCATATAAGAACAACCTATTCATTGTGGGCATTCGAAATAACCACAACAAAAACTGTTGTTATTGTTATTATATACAGCGAGCTCATCTCGAGAGACATACAGACACTGCCAGGTATATAAATTGACGGACATAACATAAATAATCTGCGATACTCTGATGATATTGTATTGATAATCCAGAAAGAAAAAGACGTGCAGGAAACAGCAGACATTGTAGTTCAGCAAAGTGAAAACAAAGGCCTCAGTTTAAATAAAAATCAATCGGAAGTGATGGTAGTGAAGAAGAAATCGAACTCTCCAGAATGATGCGGCAAAGCGAAGGGGAACGAATTGAGACAAGTTAACATGTTTAAATACCTGGGCAAATACATAACATCAAATGAAAGATGTAATTACGAAATAAAATCCAGAATAGTCCAAGCAAAACCGGTGTTCCAGACCATGAAAATATTGCGCAACAAAACCTTGTCGCTGGAACTGAGAAAGAGAGTCTTTGGATGCTATGTAGAACAAGTACTGACATATGGCAATAAATCATGGACAATTAGCAAGCAAGTGCTTAGATTTTTGGAAGCAGCGGAGATGTGGTTTATTTTGGAAGAATTCTGCTGCTACCATAAACTGCAAAGAGGACTAATGATTCAGTTCTCGAGACGGCACAAACACAAGGATCGCAACAAGGCAGTCATCTTTTTTTTTGGGGGGGGGGGATGTTTTGAGAAGAGGTGGCTTGGAGCACGTCGTGACAATGGGAAAGATAAGAGGGAAGAGAGACAGAGGAAGGCAGAAAGAGAAGATGGGGGACAGCCTGAGAGATTGCCATGGGCGACAATCAACAACAGAGTTGGGAAACGACAAAGGTGATAGACAAGGATGGAGATCGATGATCGCCAACGCCAACCGGCAGGGCACCTGATGGTGGTGATGGTTATCATCGCTATCATTGTGACTACAACTATTGTTATTATTATGATTTTATTATTATTGTTGATATTGTTATTATAGCTATCATTGTTGTGATTATTGTTATTACCTTGATAACAATATACGATTCTAATTAATATGATTTGCAGAAGCTATGCCGTCATGATTATCTGTCTAATCAGTATCAATACTTGTATGTATATTACCGGTACTATCGTCTAAAATATCAACAGCAGTCTTCCTCGCAATGACGTTCTTGTTTCTTTTGTTCTTCTTCTTCTAATATGGAACATAATTACAGAATGAGCGAGAACAATATTAGAATGATATAAAATGAAGGGGACCTAGAAGTTATAATAGATCAAACAAGTAAGGTGAGTGAGCTAGTCCAGGTAGCAATAAAAAAGCCTATGCAATGTTAGGTATAATAAAAAGAGATTAAATATAGGAGCAAAGAAGTGATAGTCAAACTGTAAAGCATTAATTAAACCTAGATTGGAGTACTGTGTACAGGTGTGGAGTCCTTACCGTAGAGGATATTTAAACTTGCTGGAAAGGATACAAAAAAGAGCAACAAAGCTGATAGTGGGATTCCAGAATTATAGTTATGAGGAAAGACTCAGAAAAACTAGCCTGTAGTGTCTAGAAATAAGAAAAACAATACAGGTAACAATACAGGTTTATAAGATAATCAAAGGATAAATTAGGCTATAACAAGTATTTTAAAATAAAACCACTTCCAAAAAAAAAGAGGGCATAGCTACAAATTAGATAAAGGAAGGTCCAGATTAGATATTAGGAAACATGTTTTTAGTCAGAGAGTGGTGAATGCTTAGAATGCATTACAACAGGAAGTACATAATCTCCATCAAAGCTCGCCTGAAAGAAACTTGATCTCTTGCCAAACCTTCAGCCTGCTCCAAAGTAATTTCCAAGCACTCTTTGTCATCTTTGAACCTTCGCCTTCTTGGTTTGCCTCTTTTGCCCAGCACCATACCTTCCAATTACCGTTCTCTCAAGATTGTTGTGTCGTTTGATTTTGCCAAAATATTTTAATGTTGTGTTCATTGGATAATTTATTATTCAGTTCTCATCTATGCCGAACTCTTATCGAATGTTTGCATTCTTCTTCTTTTTTTTTAGGCCTATCGTATTCTGAGGACCCTTCTATACCATTTCGACTCGAAAGACTCGATTCTCTTCCTTGAGGCTTGGGTAACTTCCCGTGTTGCGCAGCCGTATGCTGCCAGGTTCTCAAAATGTTCACTTTTGTTGGTTTGTATGTATTCTGCCGTAGTTATCCCAAGCTCTCTAGCCTCAGCATAGTCAATCTCCTTCTGATTTCCTTTAAACAGTAGCCATTGTTGTCAATTTTGGAGCCCAGCTACTCGAAGTTCGTGACATGTTCTATTTTCACACTCCCGAATTTTAATTTATGTTGACTTCTTGTTTTGTTGGTGGTCATTATCTTGGTTTAGTTTATGTTTACAAAGATGATTTGATCTTAGCTACATATGTTTACAAAGATGATTTGATCTTAGCTACACATGTTTACAAAGATGATTTGATCTTAGCTACATATGTTTACAAAGATGATTTGATCTTAGCTACATATGTTTACAAAGATGATTTGATCTTAGCTACATATGTTTACAAAGATGATTTGATCTTAGCTACACATGTTTACAAAGATGATTTGATCTTAGCTACATATGTTTACAAAGATGATTTGATCTTAGCTACACATGTTTACAAAGATGATTTGATCTTAGCTACATATGTTTACAAATATGATTTGATCTTAGCTACATATGTTTACAAAGATGATTTGATCTTAGCTACATATGTTTACAAAGATGATTTGATCTTAGCTACACATGTTTACAAAGATGATTTGATCTTAGCTACATATGTTTACAAAGATGATTTGATCTTAGCTACATATGTTTACAAAGATGATTTGATCTTAGCTACATATGTTTACAAAGATGATTTGATCTTAGCTACACATGTTTACAAAGATGATTTGATCTTAGCTACATATGTTTACAAAGATGATTTGATCTTAGCTACATATGTTTACAAAGATGATTTGATCTTAGCTACATATGTTTACAAAGATGATTTGATCTTAGCTACATATGTTTACAAAGATGATTTGATCTTAGCTACATATGTTTACAAAGATGATTTGATCTTAGCTACATATGTTTACAAAGATGATTTGATCTTAGCTACATATGTTTACAAAGATGATTTGATCTTAGCTACATATGTTTACAAAGATGATTTGATCTTAGCTACATATGTTTACAAAGATGATGTGATCTTAGCTACATATGTTTACAAAGATGATTTGATCTTAGCTACATATGTTTACAAAGATGATTTGATCTTAGCTACATATGTTTACAAAGATGATTTGATCTTAGCTACATATGTTTACAAAGATGATTTGATCTTAGCTACATATGTTTACAAAGATGATTTGATCTTAGCTACATATGTTTACAGCTGGAACTAGCTGCTCTTTAAACCATTCTTTGATTGTACCACAATATTTCCTGCGTATCTTAGCTTTGGGATCTGGAATCCGCCGATTGTAAAGGGAACGTAACTTTCTATGTTTTCATCATCTCTAACGTTCCTTATTTTGCATTGTGCATACATGTTAAATAGATATGGGGAGAGGAGACATCCCTGCCTTTCTCCCTTTTGTACTTCGAACCAATCTTATGTTTCACTAGATACCGTGACAGCAGCTTGTTGTTCCTGATATAACGATTCGATTAGATCGATTAGATGTACTGGAAACCGCATATCTGTTATGCTTTTTCACAATGTTTGATGTTTAACGCACCTCGTGTAATCGACAAAGCATGTAAACAGATCTTCGTTATACTCTCTTCATTTTTCATAGATGTTCCTCATGTTAAAGATATCATCTCTGGTCCCTCTTTCTTTTCTGAACGTTGCTTGCACTTCATAATTTCGCATTCAAATTTTCTTTCTAAGCTCCTCTAGGATTTTGCTAACGTTGCTAATTAGGACAATAGTGCTTATATATATATATATATATATATATATATATATATATATATATATATATATATATATATATATACATACATATATATATATATATATATACATATATATATATATATATATATATATATATATATATATATATATATACACACACACACACACATCCATTTGTATAATTTAAATATATCGAGCGGGAAGGACCACCACTGACCAGATATTTAATCTGCGGATATTGAATGAGAAATACTCAGAGTATCAACAACACATATAACGTGTTTTCATATATTTCAAAAAAGGCGTTCGACAGAGTATCGCACGCGGCGCTATGGATAACAATGACGCATTACAAGATCAAT
This sequence comes from Ariolimax columbianus, assembly GCA_036924085.1. Lineage (NCBI taxonomy): Eukaryota > Metazoa > Mollusca > Gastropoda > Stylommatophora > Arionidae > Ariolimax > Ariolimax columbianus. The sequence continues at coordinate 30,213,918 of JAVGWX010000008.1, read as the reverse complement.
AGTAATATTGAGAATGAAATTGAGAATCTTTATGAGAAGGCGCCAAGTGCAGCTTCTGTAAACGGTATTTTAGGCGAGTAGTTCCGCACGTCTGTTGGGGTGAGACAGGGTTGTAAACTCTCTTCAACACTCTTCAATGTATTCTTGGAAAGAATAATGGAGGCGGCCCTGGAGGGACATGCTGGTACGGTCAGAATAGGTGACAAGACGATTACAAACCTACTATTTGCAGATGATATAGATGGTCTGGTCGGCACGGAAACGGAACTCCAGGAGCTGATTGGTAGATTGGACAGAGCAGCGCAGGGCTCTGGCATGGAGATAAATGCAGAGAAGCAAAGTTGTTCACCGGTTCAAGTATCTGGGTTCACTGATCAGTGACGAGGGCTCGCAGCCTGAGATAATTGCCAGAATAGACAGCAGCGGAGCTTACACGTTTGAAACCCATATGGCAGGAAAAGCGGCTCGCCCTCAGCATACAAGTTAGATTAATGCGCTCATTGGTGCTCTTAATATTTGTGTATGCCTGTGAGACTTGGACCATTGGTGCTCTCAATATTTGTGTATGCCTGTGAGACTTGGACCATTGGTGCTCTCAATATTTGTGTATGCCTGTGAGACTTGGACCATTGGTGCTCTCAATATTTGTGTATTCCTGTGAGATTTGGACCATTAGTGCTCTCAATATTTGTGTATGCCTGTGAGACTTGGACCATTGGTGCTCTCAATATTTGTGTATGCCTTTGAGACTTGGACTATCACTGCGGATATCCAGTACAGAATACATGCAATGGAAATGAGATGCTTTAGAAGACTCTTAAATATTACATTTAGGGATCGTGTCACGAACGTAGAAATACGACGGAGAGTGGAAAACACAATTGGGTTTTTTGATGATCTGTTCACAGCTATCAATAAGCGAAAGATGGCTTGGTATGGGCCCGTCACGAGGTCCAGCAGAATTACAAATTCGATACTGCATGGTTCCGTACCAGGAAAGATTGGACAGTGGACAGAGAGATGGCGTGTGATTGTGTGAGTGTCTTCGAGTGCGACCTGGTGGGTTACGGGATGACCTGGATTGATTGGAGTGTATGGTGGTAGGAAAATAATCTATTGTACTTACATAATAAACAAACATAATACTTCAAGGAATAACAGCTGGGAATTACAGCAATCGGGTTCCTTCACTGGGTCGGGCGTTGTCTCAGAGTCTTCCAAGAAGAGAAGGCGTTCAAAGAATTTGTCGATGGCAGTAGGAGACGCATGGTGTAACATTGTTCTCCTGGCTACACGTAACGGCAATGGCGGTAGAGCAGCAGTGGCGGGTGTAGAAACAGTGACGGTGGGTGTGACTCTGACTGCTGTGCCCGATACAGCAATATAAGAAATTGTGGAGAGTGTATCGTTAGCACCATCATTATGCTTCGAGTAATATCTGTAGAGTTAGTTGTGATAGCAAAATAATTAGTAGAAATCAATGCGATCAGTCAATTTGTTTGGTCATTGTTTGCTATCCATCTCTCAAGCCATCAAACATTCGGTCTACATACATGCTTATATGTATACAGATCTACGTACTGAACTATACACGAATCTATTTTTGTATCGCTCTGTGTCTGTCCGTTAAGATATATCCGTCTCATTATTTGTCCGTTTCTTTCACACTATATCTGCCTCTATTTGCATGTCAGTCTGTCCTCCAATCAAGCCAGTTCATTCATTCATTTACACATTCATCCATACAATACACACGTACACACACATAAGCCCACACACAAACACGCACACAGACAAGTACGCACGAAAGCACGCACACACACACATTCTTAACGTTATAATTGAAAGAAAACTAACTATATATATCAGTCTTTCGTAAATGGTTGCCTACGCAAAATATAAGTGTGGAAATGGTAAGACAAGATAACAAACGTGGAACTGATGGGAAAACGGGAGAAATATACCATTAGATCATGAAATACAGAGAAGGCGAGGGAAAGTTCATACATCACGGAAACCAGTGGATAACATTACCAGACAAGCTCTGTTCTGGAATCCACCGGGCAAGAGAAGTAGAGGAAGACCGAGACACTCATAGAAGAGGACACTGTAAGTAAATATAAAGGCAGCAAACAGGACGTGCACAGAATTGACCCAGATGGCTCATTATAGGAAGACTTGTCTAGCATGTGTTGATGACCTATGCTCTACATGAATCTGACAGGTTTTGATTGATGTGTATATAAATATATATAGTGTTTCTAAGCATGGCTATTTTTTCACATAATCCCCATCGACTTGTACGTCTTTGCGTCCGAGCGAAACAAGTACATGCATGCCTTGTTGGTAACAGGTTTTGTTCTTCCCACGCGGCTATTTTTTCACTGTATGAATCACACCGTCATCCTCTTCAAGCCTTGTCCCACCGAGTGCATCTTTAAGTGGACCAAAAAAGATAATCATAGAAAGTCAGATCGGGGTTATAGAGTGGATGGGGAAGTACAGTTAACCCCAATTTGGCGATTGTTTCCCCTGTTTCCTCTCTCACGTGCGTGAGAGTGTGCATTGTCGGGTTCTGAGAAAGAGTTCTGCTGGATTCCCGTGAGGTCGAGCTCTGCGGAACCGCCGATTGGGTTTATCAGTTTCTTGATGTGAGCTTGAGAATTGATTGCCTCACATCTGTGCATCACATCCACACGATTCACACCTTCAAAGTCCCAAAAGACAGTGACCATGACCTTTTCAGGCTAATGGAGTCATGGAGTAATCTTGAATTTTTGCTATTGTAGCAATTGCAGATTATGTCACTCCATCGACTGCCTTTAATCTCAGGCTCAAAATTATGAGACCAGGTTTCGTCACAAGTTGCCATATTTGACTAAAAATGGTCTCTCTCCGCATCGAAACGCTCCGAAAATTCAGAACAAATTGTTTTCTTTTGAGTCGGTGGCCATTTATGAGACCTTAATGAATCCAACTTGCGTGAGCCTGATAAAATTCGAGTTCTGATAATTGTAACAACAGATCCCTTTGTTGACTGAAAGCTGCAAGGTAAATTATTGACTTGTAATTCACATATCCTTAGGAATAATGGCATCAGCGCGGTTCAGCATGTCTGGGTATGTGCATGTAGCATCAGCATGTTTGGGCATGTGCATGTAGCATCAGCATGTCTGGGCATGTGCATGTAGCACCGGATGTCTGGACATGTGCATATATCATCAGCATGTCTGGACATGTGCATGTAGCATCAGCATGTCTGGGCATGTGCATGTAGAATCAGCATGTCTGGACATGTGCATGTAGCACCGGATGTCTGGGCATGTGCATGTAGCATCAGCATGTCTGGACATGTGCATGTAGCACCGGATGTCTGGGCATGTGCATGTAGCATCAGCATGTCTGGACATGTGCATGTAGCACCGGATGTCTGGACATGTGCATGTAGCATCAGCATGTCTGGGCATGTGCATGTAGCATCAGCATGTCTGGACATGTGCATGTAGCACCGGATGTCTGGACATGTGCATGTAGCATCAGCATGTCTGGGCATGTGCATGTAGCACCGGATGTCTGGACATGTGCATGTAGCACCGGATGTCTGGACATGTGCATGTAGCATCAGCATGTCTGGGCATGTGCATGTAGCACCGGATGTCTGGACATGTGCATGTAGCACCGGATGTCTGGACATGTGCATGTAGCATCAGCATGTCTGGGCATGTGCATGTAGCACCGGATGTCTGGACATGTGCATGTAGCATCAGCATGTCTGGACATGTGCATGTAGCACCGGATGTCTGGACATGTGCATGTAGCATCAGCATGTCTGGACATGTGCATGTAGCACCGGATGTCTGGACATGTGCATGTAGCATCAGCATGTCTGGACATGTGCATGTAGCACCGGATGTCTGGACATGTGCATGTAGCACCGGATGTCTGGACATGTGCATGTAGCATCAGCATGTCTGGACATGTGCATGTAGCACCGGATGTCTGGACATGTGCATGTAGCACCGGATGTCTGGACATGTGCATGTAGCATCAGCATGTCTGGACATGTGCATGTAGCATCAGCATGTCTGGACATGTGCATGTAGCACCGGATGTCTGGACATGTGCATGTAGCACCGGATGTCTGGACATGTGCATGTAGCATCAGCATGTCTGGACATGTGCATGTAGCATCAGCATGTCTGGACATGTGCATGTAGCACCGGATGTCTGGACATGTGCATGTAGCACCGGATGTCTGGACATGTGCATGTAGCATCAGCATGTCTGGACATGTGCATGTAGCACCGGATGTCTGGACATGTGCATGTAGCATCAGCATGTCTGGACATGTGCATGTAGCACCGGATGTCTGGACATGTGCATGTAGCATCAGCATGTCTGGACATGTGCATGTAGCACCGGATGTCTGGACATGTGCATGTAGCACCGGATGTTTGGGCATGTGCATGTAGCATCAGCATGTCTGGACATGTGCATGTAGCACCGGATGTCTGGACAGATACCTGTAGCAGAACGTCTAGAGCGAGCAACATCCTTCACCTTCGTCTGCCCACGTTCTGAAGCTTTAACTTTCTTAGCCCATTGGTAAACGGTGTTTATATCAGCTGCACTACTTCCATACATATCACAGGAACGTTCATGCATAGTCATCACGGGGGTAAGGATTGCTATAGGTCTCAACTGATTAATGAGAAATGCCTGAAACCAAGTCAACCGCACCTTCACGTGGTACCCCCTGTTTTCACTAACTCGGCTTTGTCCAATGACATGCAACTGGCTAAAAAAAACAAAAAAAAAACAGTTCCCATCACAAGTCTGTGGGCGAAACATGTTAAACTATAGTGATGCACACCCTACAGAAACTCCTGGCAGAGCAGGTACTCCAAAATATGCGGCAGCTACTGGGCCCACCGGCGTGTGGACATGTCCCGATCCTCATTGAGAACTCGCTCATCGAATACAGTCTGTCCTAGCAAGACAAGGTGCTGAAGACTGAGGCAACCAGCCAGAAGACACACCACAGCAATCAGGACGCCATGTAGATACGCAACATGAAAGTATGCCTATATCTGCAAAGCGTTATGTCGTTCGGCCTGTGATGGACAACCAGGCAGGTACAAAGCCATATCCCCCATCTCGAAAGGGCTCAACCTTTAATACTGGAGGTCCTTCTCGGATGCCTCGTGGAGTCAGAAGACACGAGAATAGAGCTACTGGCCAAACAAACCCCCTTAAAATAATGCACTGGAATGCAGAAGACGTCAACTGCAGAAGAGATAGAATGTTCTTTCTCTGCAGCAAGGAATTCTATCACAATTCGCCGTTTGTAACAAAAGTTATTCACAAACGTCATTTCAAAGAATTAGTGCACCTGTTCTGTTTTTCTGAACGCGTAATTTCGTTCGCAAAATCTACACATTCCAAATTGGAGATGTGCAAAACTTCACATTTCTATCTCTTTTATTAGTTTAATGGAAAAAAAATGTGCTACATTACTTTCTGATCGAGCCCCGTATATATAAGCAAACGTTTACTCTATAGTAGTTAGTCTACTGTCGGGGAATGATGCTGTTGGAGACTTCAGTTTACTAAGTTGCAGTTTGTATGAAGTAGGGTGGGCAGTTTCTTTTCTCATTGCCGTTTACTTCCCATCAAGTACCTATTTACAGCTGGGTTAACCTGGAGCGTGATGGTTGTGGGAGTTGAACCGAGAAATGAGTGATCTACGGCTACGCTGATCAGACGCTATATATATAGAGAGAGAGATAGAGATAGAGAGAGAGGGAGAGAGAGGGAGAGAGAAAATATTCGCTATATTTCTATGCCATACGTGACAACGGATACAAAAATAACGGAGTACAACACAATAATCTAACCCACCTTGTGATATCAGTGCCAGAACTGGAAATTAGCAATCAAAGATAAAAGAAACATCGTAACAGCAGAGATGACCTGCCTGTACAGAATGCTTGGAGTAACAAAAATGGATAGAATAAAAAACGAAGATATTAGGAGGCAAGTAGCTAGACTACTAGTGCTAGACCTTAATTTCCGCCGAAATCATAAAGAACAACCCATGGGCGAAACAACATCTCAACATATCAGAATCCGTAACAACATATTTCCGATACTTATTTTCAATTTGATTCCTTTATATCTTTATAAATGAAATACCAGAACAATGATATGCAGATGATACGGTTATCCTTTCGAACAGCGTCGCGAGTCTGGAACAGATGGACTTGTTGGTTAAACGACACATCAAGGAAAACAATATATTCATAAACATGGAAAGACTGAGACAATTAGCACCGCCAAGGCAAAAACCAGACCTAAAGTTATCCTAGAGAAGCGAACAGTTTAGAGCGTTAAGAGTTTTGATAATTTCGGCTCGATTTTAAGCAAAAAACTGAGATTCCGTTAAAGAAATAAGAGAAAGAATGGCCAAGAGGATAACTGGAATGTTTTTTAAAGTATGGCAGAGTACTAATTAAATGTCAAAAATAAAGATCGTGTGGCCTTGCATCTTTCCGATGGCAACGTACTGATGCCAGACATGGTCAACGCCACAAACCCTACAGAAGAAGATTAAATACGTCGAGCTAATATGATACAGAAGGGTGCTCAAAATTCCATGGATAGCGGAAAAGGAAAAACGCAGAAATGCTACAGGAACTGGAAAAAGAAAAACAACTGGCTAGTAAACAAAATTACTTATAGGACATGTCATACTTCGGCCACATCAAATGTCAGAGGATCCTTTAAAAAAATGATACCGGAGAGTATGGTACTTGGCAAAAGAAGCAGAGACAGACCGAGACAATGAACATGGGCAAAGTACATTATATAGGCTGCGGTTGACAGTAGAAGACGAGCGAGAGCTGGTTAGGGATCGAGTGTCTCACAGATCGTCTATCACGAGAGTGACGTTCTGCAAAGGACATGCAACATGATGATGTATATGATGATGGTGGTGGTAATGATGGTGGTGATGATGTTGATGATGATGATGATGGTGGTGGTGATGGTGGTGATGATGGTGGTAATGATGATGATGATGCTGATGATGATGGTGGTGATGATGATGATGGTGGTGATGATGGTGATGATGATGATGAGATTATGATGATGACGATGATGATGACGCTCATGATGATGATGATGATGATGGTGGTGATGACGATGATGATGATGGTGGTGATGATGATGATGATGGTGGTGATGATGATGATGATGATGATGATGATGATGATGGTGGTGATGATGATGATGATGATGGTGGTGGTAATGATGGTGGTGATGATGTTGATGATGGTGGTGATGATGGTGGTAATGATGATGCTGATGATGATGGTGGTGATGATGATGATGGTGGTGATGGTGATAATGGTGATGATGATGATGGTGGTAATGATGGTGGTGATGATGCTGATCATGGTGATGATGATGATGATGTGGTGATGATGGTGATGATGACGATAATGATGATGATGATGGTGGTGGTGATGACGATGATGATGATGATGGTGGTGATTATGATGGTGGTGATGACGATGATGATGATGATGATGACGATGATGATGATGATGATTATGACGGTGGTGATGACGATGATGATGATGATGATGGTGGTGATGATGATGATGATGATGATGGTGGTCATTATGATATTGACGATGATGATGACGCTGATGATGATGATGATGATGGTGGGGATGACGATGATGATGATGATGGTGGTGATGACGATGATGATGATGATGATGATGGTGGTGATGATGATGATGGTGGTAATGATGGTGGTGATGATGTTGATGATGGTGGTGATGATGGTGGTAATGATGATGATGATGCTGATGATGATGGTGGTGATGATGATGATGGTGGTGATGATGATGATTGTGGTGATGATGATGATGCTGGTATTGGTGATGATGGTGGTAATGATGGTGGTGATGATTCTGTTCATGGTGATGATGATGATGATGTGGTGATGATGGTGATGATGACGATAATGATGATGATGATGGTGGTGGTGATGACGATGATGATGATGGTGATTATGATGGTGGTGATGACGAGGATGATGATGATGATGATGGTGGTGATGATGATGATGGTGGTAATGATGGTGGTGATGATGTTGATGATGGTGGTGATGATGGTGGTAATGATGATGATGATGATGATGGTGGTGATGATGATGATGGTGGTGATGGTGATAATGGTGATGATGATGATGGTGGTAATGATGGTGGTGATGATGCTGATCATGGTGATGATGATGATGATGTGGTGATGATGGTGATGATGACGATAATGATGATGATGATGGTGGTGGTGATGACGATGATGATGATGATGGTGGTGATTATGATGGTGGTGATGACGATGATGATGATGATGATGACGATGATGATGATGATGATTATGACGGTGGTGATGACGATGATGATGATGATGATGGTGGTGATGATGATGATGATGATGATGGTGGTCATTATGATATTGACGATGATGATGACGCTGATGATGATGATGATGATGGTGGGGATGACGATGATGATGATGATGGTGGTGATGACGATGATGATGATGATGATGATGGTGGTGATGATGATGATGGTGGTAATGATGGTGGTGATGATGTTGATGATGGTGGTGATGATGGTGGTAATGATGATGATGATGCTGATGATGATGGTGGTGATGATGATGATGGTGGTGATGATGATGATTGTGGTGATGATGATGATGCTGGTATTGGTGATGATGGTGGTAATGATGGTGGTGATGATTCTGTTCATGGTGATGATGATGATGATGTGGTGATGATGGTGATGATGACGATAATGATGATGATGATGGTGGTGGTGATGACGATGATGATGATGGTGATTATGATGGTGGTGATGACGAGGATGATGATGATGACGATGATGATGATGATGGTGGTGATTATGATGATGACGATGATGATGCCGCTGATGATGGTGGTGATGGTGACAATGACCGTCAAACCCAATCGATAACTAATGGGGGAAGGGAACAGAACAATTACAATTGCCAAATCAAATATCAGGTACATAGTACATGATTTAAATCCAGAAATAGCTTCCTAAAACCAACAAAGCTAATGCAGACAAGCCATGGAAGTCGTCATGTCGAGAGATGGCACGAACTAATGCAGGCCCCAGAGATCGAGCGTCAGGAGAAACCTGCCCCCGGACATCATCTATCATGCACAACATTGAAGTCGCTGAACAGACTCCGAACTGGTGTATCACGGTGCAAGAGGAATATGAAATGATGGGGATACACAGATGATGACACGTGTGACTGTGGTGCAATACAGGACCCTGGCCACCTTATGACCTGCAGCAACCTCCAGGAAACATGCAATAGAAGCGACATGCTGAATTCAAATGCCAAGGCAATCCACGTCGATGACTACAGAATTCCTTCTATATAACGTGGTGTTTGGACAGGGGAAGTAAGTAACTCGTAAGTTAGTAAGTAAGTAAGTAACTGTCAAATCATGTTGAAAAGACAATACAGGGGGATGTGCAACGGACTAGCTACATTATGGCGTAAAAACTAATGTTGATGCAATTATCCACACTAAAAGCTCTGTAAAAGGACCAACAAAACAGAAACTATGATGATAAGTCGAATACAGGGGTCACTCAAGATAAGTGTATATGAAATTGCTCTTCAACAGGCCCATGCGTTCACGTATTTGGGCAGTACTCACTCACACACAACAAGAGGGGCTTCTCTCTCTCTCTCTCTCTCTCTCTCTCTCTCTCTTTTCTCACCTCACCTCATTCTTGTTTCATTTGACTCTGTCCTACAGTCACACTCTTGCACAACTTTCACACGCGCCCTCATGGTGAGACTCTTCCATTGCACTTTGTTCGGGCTGACTTCTGAGAGCGCACAAACCTAGCATAGGTACATACAGACTCACACATACATCCAAGCACTGGCTTATGCGTCTTAATATCGCCCAGTTGACTACGGTCTGGGGTGGAATAGGCGCGTCTCCGCCAGTAGAAACTAGTGAGGCAATCACGTAAAATAAAAATACAAAAAGACGGCAGGATCGACAGGTAAGTTGAGACTAGGCGTCAGAAGCATCTGCTGTGACTTATCAGCTGTCCCCACTGCTTAGGCATCCGAGCATTAGTTTGGCAACCAGTGTTGTGCAATCGCTTATCCGCTTGTGATCCAGTCTTCCTTGGCGAGGTACGATTAGTGGATATCAACGAGTACATTTATCTTATGCGCCTTCTCAATGTGGAGAATAACCTGGAACATGAACTGACAATTCGTCGCCGCACGAGTTTGGCAGCCTTCTTGTCTAAGTGCACGGTCCTTGACGGTTGCCATGGCCAGGACATACGAGCATCCAATTTCAACTCCACTGTACTCCCAGCGATGTGATACGGTACTGAGTCGTGGACACTAACAAAATCACTAGTGGACAAATTGAGAGTGACCCAGGCCTCCCTTGAGAGACGCTTGGTCTGAATCACTCTCCGGGACCAAGGTCTCCACAATCCCAACATAAGACGATTGTCCCAGGTAAAGGATGCGGTAATAAAAGCAAAACATAGATGGGCATGTCACATGTTGCGATGAAACGATGTTCGATGGAGCACGGCGACAGCAGTCTGGTACCTCCGAGGTAAGAAGAGACCGCGGGGAAGACTTCCAATGGGTTGGTCAGACTACCTTGTGGTACGCTGCAATATCAGAGATGCTTCTAGAGGAACACCTACAACTAACTGGACTTCCGTGGCCCAAAACAGAGTCCGCTGAGACGAAGTTGGGACCCGCAGCTACGCTGAGGAATGGGTCATCAAGATTACCAGTGCCAAACATGATCTTTGTCTAGGGCGCGTGAGAGCAGAGTTTTGACGTGTGATATGAAGTGTTTGAGGAAGGTGATCGGTGTTACGAGCAGAGACATAATGCGGACGGCGACATTCAAAGTATGGTCGGCACTACGTCTTGTGCCGAAAACATTTACAGGTAAAAAATAAGTTGGTTTGGTCATCTCATGAGAATGCATCCTCATCAGCTTAAAACGCTTGTAGATCTGGCAACAGGGTAAAGGGGGCGGCCGTGAGGCAGGTGAATAGATGATCTTAGAGTGACTGAGCAAAGATGTGCTCACATTTACCGACGCAACGCACTTGATGCAGGATAGATGACTTAAGCTCCCCACGTCGCTCATCGGTACTAATGGAAAGGAAAATAACTAAGAGACCATGTGCAGCTCAAACCTAAGCTTCACATTTCAGCGAAATGGTGAATGGCTAGAAATGCACAGAGATCATCTTCGTGTAAACTGGACATGGACTAGCTGCATTGATTGTGTGTGCTTCACAGTGGTACAACAAAATAAGGGATACATTGTATATTTATGTTGTTGCTCTTCTTTTTGCTAGTTTACTTACTTCTTTTATCCTTCCACTGATGTATCATAATTTTATATAATAATAGAAGAAGGCAACTGTGATAAAAGAAATCAGACAGAGAATAAGCATTGCCAAGATGGTATTCAGTAGAATGCAACACATACTGACTTCCAGACAGATGTCCCAAATTGAAATGAGAATTGTCAGGTGTTATGTATACTCGTCACTACTTTATAGCGCAGAACGTGGACACTAAATAACAAGTTGGAAAAGAGTATTGTAGCCTTCGAAATGAAGGTATATAGAAAATGTGGTCGCCCTTTTTGGAAATAGAAGACAACAGACGTAGAAGTATTGAAGAAGTTGGGGGTGAAAAGAGAATTAAGGACCGAAATCAGGGTTAGACAATTACGCTATTTTGGTCATATAACAAGACATACCTCCTTGTTGAAGACTATCATGGAGGGTAGGGTGGAAGGCAGTCGTTCAAGACTCAGACAACGTTGTTAGTGGGTGGACTGGAAAAAGTCGTTACATTGCACCATTACAGCAAGAGATGGAATACACTGGAGATACACTGCAGCCGACCTTTGGTGTGGAGATGGTACTTGAAGTTGGACTGATACAGTGAAGCGTAGTAGGGGGCTGTAGGTCTCGCTCTTGGGCCAGATGTGTTGCTGCAGTTGTTGTCAGCCCATGCCGGCGTAGGACGTTTTTGATGTTGTCTAACCATTTGTCTCGCGGGCTTCCATTGACTCGAAACCCCGATCTCCTACTGTTGTATGTTTTTAATAGCAGCCGATCTGCTTTAATTCTCAATAGAGAACCAACACACTTAACCTTCTGTCTATGCATGTATTCTTGAAAGGATATTGTTCCCTCAAATGTTCTTCTTGTTGTTGTTAAGACTAGACAGCAACCTAAGAAATTTAAAAAATTGTGTTTATGAATGTCATGGATACAAATGAATTTCAAGGCACGAAAGTATACCCTTACCAATCGTATTATTTGTTGAGCTTAACAATGGAAAGAATTCATTCCCTTATTCATTCCTTGAGCCTTTAGTTGGTCTTACTAAGACAAGATGGCTTTCTACATTATGACGTCGGCTTTTTGTGTGTGGTTCACGCATGCTTTAAAATATTTGCAACATTGTTTGTTTTTTTGCAACGGCTCAAATATTTATCTCAAATATTATGAAGTGGCATTTCATGTGCTTGTTTACGATGACATGTGGACAATGAACAAACAGTTAGAGAAAATAATTGATGTTTTTCTTCTCTTTCTTCTTTTTCGTTCGTTCTCAATCTCCCGCTACCAAGTCAGGAAAAGGGCTTTGCAAGTAGCAGGATGTTGTCCAGAGAACGAAATGCGTTGTGTCGTAATTTACAGATTGACTGCGATATTAGTGGATGTAAAGACGAATGGACATAAGAGAAAAAAAATAGCGATGTCTTGCAGAAACTATATTATAATGTAAGAAAATTGATGAACAAAGTCAGGAAGTTAAGATATTTTGGTAACATCAAAATAATTGATGAAAATAAAACTGAAAAAAAAGGTTGCGTGCAATCGTGATAGACGTAACAATAGCTACAAGTGAGACAAGAACATCAAAATATGGACAAGAAATAGCCTGGTACTTTCCACCATTATGGCAAGAGACAGAAGACGTTGGGGATCTATTGCAGGAGACCTTTGACCGTCTATGCGGATTTGGCATCTGAACTTTTACGGTGTGCTCCTCTAGTCTCCAACTGAAGGGATGGATTAGGGCGTCTGTGTAGCGTCAGCTGTTAGCGTGTGGCAGGGGGGCAATTATATGTGTGTTACAAAGGTGAGGTAAACTACGACCACTGCCACAATGATGGAAAATCGTAAGAGAGGACTACCAGCCTGTCAAATTCTTAGGATAGGTAGAATACTATTAAGCTCATGGGCACTGCATATATCGGAATTCACACACGCTAAACAACTGCCGAATCTGGGGTAGTCTTTTGGGTTTGAAAGAATGCTGGGATCAAGACGCTGAGGAACGTATAAGCTGTATATGTCAGCGACCCATGGCTGACTGCTAGCGTCAGGACCAGCGACCAAGAATTGCCAAGACCCTTCTACGTGTTCATATTGTTTCTTGTGTTTATCCCTCTTTTGAATTAATAAGTAATCATTAATCTCTACTGATGGGTTAGATATTCTTATATGTATGAAGGAATTTTTGTCTAAACGTAGATTTTGTTCTTGATTGTGTTCCAGAGCGGTATCTGAGCCATTCCTATCTATGTTCTATTCTCCACAGGCTACAATAGAGAGACTGGATCATGAAGGGACTAGGCTACGAACTCTCCCAGTTTTACCATCAGAAGCAAGTACTCAAATCTCTCTACAGCAGATATAATCTACAGACCGACACTAAGCTTCAATGTCTGAAATAGTATCTTAGTATCCACATGTTAACATACTGACACAGAGTTTTAATATCATACATAGTATCTTACTGCCAACATGTTAAGATACTTACACAAAACTGTAATATCCTACATAGTATCTTACTGCCAACTTGTTTACATATTGACATAAAACTGTAAAATCCTACATAGTATCTTACAATCCCCATGCCTACATACGAACATGAAGCTCCAATGTCCTACACAATATCTACCTATACACGTGTTAACAGGCTGACACCTGTCTTTTATATTATACCTTACTATCTGAATAGTAACATACGGACACAAAGCTGTATTGTCCTGCAAAGTATCATACAAGACGTGTTCAAATGAAACAGGACCTAGTTGCATTAAGTGAACATACGTACGATGCGCATGATGACTTCACTTCACGTGTAAACAGCATATACATACCGTCAAGCTTGCTAAATTTAATTATCCTTCGACTCTTAGTTACCTCAGCAGACCTTTGAAAACATGGCGGTGTGATACGAAATCTGTCCAGAGTTGATCAGCGAGCGGTGATTCGGTTTCTAACAGCGGAAGGATGTCGACCAGTTGACATTCATCGCATAATGCAAGCAGTGTATGGTGACAACAGTGTGTTGAAAACTACAGTGAAGAACTGGACAGCGATGTGTAAAGAAAGACGTGAGTTAACGAAAGATCTTCCGAGACCAGGTCAGGCGCATATTGTTGCGTCAGATAATGCCATCGCCAAAATCAATGCTGCAATTCGGGTTGTCTGTCGCCGGAGCATACGTTAGCTAGCAGAGGAATTCGCTGTGTCGCCAGGGACAGTTCAAATGGTGGTTAGCAAGAAACTGAAGTATCAGAAGGTGTGTTCACATTGAATACCTTGGTTGCTGACCAACAACCATAAGGAAGAACGCATGGAATGGAGGTTGAACTACTTGCTGCGATACGAAGAGGAGGGTTATTCGTTTCTTTTGCGCATAGGGGCAGGGGGTGAATCGTGGTGCCACCACTTTGAGTCAAGCAGCAAAACTGCTACTGCTAGCATGCAATGGGAACATCAACAAAATTCAAGTCACAATGGTTAGGTTATGCTAATAGATTTGTTTTTTTTACCATGAGGGACTTTTGTGGGTAGACTTTAAAAAAGCATGGTGTAAACATTAATGCCATCCGCTACAATGACACACTAGACAAGCTGCATACAGCAATTACACGACAATGCGAGTCAACATGTCGCGAACATTGTTCAGAAAGTGTTAGCACAGGAAAGGTGGGAGTACTGCAACACCCATCCTGCAGCCCTGATATGTCCCATTGTGACTTCCATCTGTTCGGACCCTTAAAAAAATGTCTGATAGGGACAAAGATTCGACTCCGATACAGACGTCGTGACCTCGGTGACCAAGTGGTTCAAAGAGCAACCAAATTCATTTTTTTGCACGGCATCCGCCGTCTACCCAAGCAATGGAATGTGTGTCTGAATGCCAATGCCGACTTTTCTAACTAACCCTGTGGCATGTTTGCTTCATAACAATTGCT
The DNA here is from genome assembly GCA_036924085.1 of Ariolimax columbianus. Lineage (NCBI taxonomy): Eukaryota > Metazoa > Mollusca > Gastropoda > Stylommatophora > Arionidae > Ariolimax > Ariolimax columbianus. The sequence continues at coordinate 30,198,503 of JAVGWX010000008.1, read as the reverse complement.
AAATTTAATTCTGTCACACCATATGATGTAACTTTCATATGTATGTGATAAAGCCACATGGTCCGATTTCATTTGAACACGCCTTGTACTATCCCCATGTTAACAGATGTATATGGACACCAAGCTTTACCGTCCAACATAGCAACTTGCTATTTGTATTTTAACAGACCAATACCAAGCTTTATTGTCCTTTAAAGTATTGTACTATCCAAATGTTATCAGACCGACATAAAGCTTTAATGTCCTGCATAGAACAATCCACACATTAACAAACCAAATCTAAATTTAATGCCTTACACAGTATCTACTTTACACATATAAAAGACCGACCAAGAACATTCATGCTTTATATAGTTTCTTACTGCCACCATGTTAACAGGCCAACACTGAGCTTGAATGTCCTACAGTGTATCTTACTATGTACATGTCAACAGAAGCAGACCAACACCCCGTTACCGTATAATACATAATTCCTTGCCATCCACATATTAACAGGCAGATACAGAGCTTTACTGTTAAAAATAACATCTTACTATCCACAAGTTTTAACGTTATATACAGCATTTTACAGTTTCAATGTACAAAGACCGACACCGAGCTGTAATGTCCTACATAAAATCTTACTATCTAAATGTTTTACCAAACTAATATCAAGCTGTAATGTACTATATAGTACCTTAATATTCACATGTTATCCAACTGACACTGTTCACTAATGTTATACATATTATCTTACTGTCACTATGTCAACAGAATTACACAAAGCTTCAATTCCCTACATATTATCTTACTGTCATTATGTCAACAGAATTACACAAAGCTTTAATTCCCTACATATTATCTTACTGTCACTATGTCAACAGAATTACACAAAGCTTCAATGCCCTACATTTTATCTTACTGTCACCATGTCAACAGAATTACACCAAACTTCAATGGCCTACATATTATCTTACTGTCAATATGTCAACAGAATTACACCAAACTTCAATGGATTACATATTATCTTACTGTCAATATGTCAACAGAATTACACCAAGCTTCAATGGCCTACATATTATCTTACTGTCAATATGTCAACAGAATTACACCAAGCTTCAATGGCCTACATATTATCTTACTGTCAATATGTAAACAGAATTACACCAAGCTTCAATGCCCTACATATTATCTTACTGTCACTATGTCAACAGAATTACACCAAGCTTCAATGGCCTACATATTATCTTACTGTCACTATGTCAACAGAATTACACCAAGCTTCAATGCCCTACATATTATCTTACTGTCAATATGTAAACAGAATTACACCAAGCTTCAATGCCCTACATATTATCTTACTGTCACTATGTCAACAGAATTACACCAAGCTTCAATGGCCTACATATTATCTTACTGTCACTATGTCAACAGAATTACACCAAGCGTCAATGCCCTACATATTATCTTACTGTCACCATGTTAACTAAATTACACCAAGCTTCAATGTCCTATATATTATTTTAATATTCTCATGTTAACAAACCAAATTTTGAGATTTAATGTCATTAAAAGCATCTTACTGTACACACGTCAGCAGACTAACATCAATCTTTAATGTTCTACATAGTATCTTAGTATCCACATGCTAACCTACATAAACAGTCACCTAACTTTACTGTCCTGTATGGTATCTTACAATCGTCATGTTAACACACCTACCTCGAAGCATTAGTGTCCTACATAATATCTTACTGACTCAACTTTAAAAGATGTAAATCGAGCTTTATGATCCCATAAAGTATCTCACTGCCCCCATTTTAACGGACCAACTCTGAGCTTTAATCTCCTATTTAGTATCTTAGTATCAGCATGACAAAAGATAAAGGTCAAGACTGAGCTTTAAGGTCCTATGTAGTCTATTAGTCTGTATATTAACAGATGGACAACAAGATAATTGTCCTAAAAAGTATCATACTATCCCCATCTTAGCAGACTGACAACAAGCTTTATGTCCTAGATATTACATGACTAGTCCACATATTTATAGACCAACACTGATCTATAATGCCCTACATATTACATTACTAATCCACATATTTATAGACCAACACCGATCTGTAATGCCCTACATAGTACATTACTAATCCACATATTTATAGACCAAGACCAAGCTTTTAGCAAAGGTGACCTACATAGTATCTTACTATAAAACTGTGAGCAGACAGACAGTGAAATATATTGTCCTACCTAGTATTGAACTGTTTGCATGTTAACAGACCATCCCAATCTGTTAATGCCTTACATGTTGTCTTACTGTCCTACATGTTAACAGATCAATCCAATATGTTAATGTCCTACATGTTATCTTACTGTCCACATGTTAACAGACCATCCCAATCTGTTAATGTCCTACATATTATCTTACTATCCACATGTTAACAGACTATCCCAATCTGTTAATGGGGACGACGGGCACTAACAATTTCGTTCCTGTGGGGTAAGATCCGAAACGAAGAAATAGGACATCAAACTATGTTTCGAGACGTTGTGGAAGCAATGATATCACGCAAACAGCGTTGGGCTGGACATGTGGTATGCATGTCTGACAACAGATGGTGACTTTATCATACTATTTTATTTCTTCTATTCGGTGTAAGCAAACATTAATGAAAACTTGAACCATTTTAGTTGTACTTTTCTTGGTTCCCCACATCAGACGGCAACACAATAAGATGAACTTGACATTAGAGTTTAAGATCTGTATTTTTTGGTGGAGTTAATTTCTTTAGATTTCCACAAATTTACTTAAACAATAAAAGGCCTTCACGCCATTGATATTTCTAACTTATCTCTGTCAGTAAAACCGACTGTGTCTATCTTGATCTTGATGACCCGTTCCTCAGCGTATCTGCGGGTCCCAACTTCGTCTCCAGCAGACCCTGTCTTGGGCCACGGAAGTCTAGTGTGTGGTAAGGGCTCCTCTTGAGGCGTCTCGGGTGTTGCATAGTACAGCAAGAGAGTCTGACCTGCGCATTGGAGGTCTCTTCTTACCTCGGGGTACCAGACTGCTGTCGCTGTGCTCCATCAACCATTTTTTGCCACAACATGTGACCTGCCCATCTATGTTTTGTCTTGTCTGCATGGATCACCGCATCATTCACCAGGGACAATCGTCTAATGTTAGAATTGTGGGAACCTTGCATACGTTGATTCGGGGAGTGATTCCGACCAATCGTCTCTCAAGGAAGGCCTGGGTAACTCTCAATTTGTCCTCTAGTGATTTTGTTAGTGTCCACGTCTCGACACCTTAGCACATCGCAGTGTCTATATTGTCCAAAATATATATGAATTAGTCTACCTATTGCACACAATATAATGGAGGAAATGGTGCAACTAGACCACCAACGTAGAACTGATGGGAAGAATGGGACAAATACCTTCATCTTCTTCTTCTTCGTACGCAGTCAGACATTAACCATTATTTTTTTTCGAAAAAAGCGGCGGTTATCCTGAGGCTGTCGACACTGCCATAGAGCTTGTCTTGTGGTTCCACTGGTGATGGCCTATCTGCTCTCTCTGATCCTCGTATGTCGGGAAGTTCTGCAGCAGATGTTCAGCGGTCATTTTCCCGGTACCACACGGGCATTCGTCGGTTCCACCTATCTTCAATTTGTTGAATAGGTGGTACCTCAGTCTGTTGTGGCCAGTGCAAAGTCTGAAGACAACGACCTGCTCTCTTCTGTTCAGCTGGTAATATGCATCGTTTTTGGTGTAACCAGTATGTTCGGTTTCCCATTTGGTCATGTATCTGGCTTTAATAAGCCGTTTAGACTCTTCGTACGTCATACTAGTATCTGTTTGTGGTAGTCTTGCGCCTTCTTTTGCCAGTCTGTCTGCCTCCTCGTTGCCTTGGATGTTGCAGTGTGATGGGACCCACTGTACCACTACCCTTTTTGGTGCGGACTGCTGGCATAGTTGACAGAGTGCTGTTCTTAAGTCATTAAGCTCAGTGTTTTTCTGGCTTTTTAGCGCTGTGACTACGGCGAGAGCATCTGTAAGCAGGACTATATGGCTTTCATTTTCTTTATGTGTCACCATTTCTTCCACTGCCGCCCTCAGTGCCTCTGCCTCCGCTCTAACATTGCTTGTGTACTTACCAGTAGCGAATGACAGTGTTATTTTTCTGCCATTTGGTAGGTTCAGGAATGCTCCTGCCCCTCCGTTCTGTGTAGTGTTTGTTACAGAACCGTCGGTGTATGCATGGGTCCAGTCCATGCTTGGGTATTTTTTCGATATAAAGCTTAGGGTAGTATCTCTCCTTTCTTTTTCAGTCTGGCAGTTTTTGTTTCCAATACCTGGTATATTTTCTACCACCTCTGGAAATATATCCTGCCTCCAGGTAGGTTTTCGTACAGTAGTGATGGGCTTTGGTGTTGTTAGTGCGTTTATGGGATCTTCGTGCATCTTTGCTTTGGCTATTTCTGCAAAGTTTCTCCGCTTTAGTTTCCCATTTCCCAAATTGTTTAGTCTCTGGTGCATTGGATGGTCTGTCAGTCTTCTGAGTTTCTCTGACTGCAGCTGGGCTCTGCAGTCTCTTCTATCGGTCATGGATTGCAGTTTTGTAATCTTTTCAAGTTCTACAATTGGCGTTGACTTCATGCCTCCTGTTATAACTCTCATGGCTTGGTTTTGAAGTTTGCTAACTTTATCGAAGTTCGCCTTTGCTGCTGTTGTCCATGCCGCAATGCCATACTCGAGAACTGGTCTCACTCTTCCAGTGTAGTTTCTTTAGTATGCTTTCGTCTGCTCCCCAGCTTGTGCCAGCAAGTTTCCTCATGATTGCCATTCTTTCTCTGGCTCTCATTCGGTTTCTCTCGATCTGACTTTTCCATGTCATGCGCAGATCAAATGTGACTCCCAGATAGTTTGGGTTGTCGTTTGGCTGCAGGAATTTGCCATTTAAACTTAACTTGGTATTTTGGGGTTTGATTGACAGCGAGAATATTGTGCATGTGGTTTTCTCCTCGTTTATTTTGACCAGCCATGAGTTCGCCCACTCTTCCAGCGATGTTAGGGCCTGCTGCATCCAATTTCTTGCTATGGTGATATTCTTTTCAGAGGTCCACATAGCCAGATCGTCTGCAAACATTGAGCTATGGACTCTTCTTGGTATATTCTCTGTAATGTCGTTTATTAACACCAGGAAGAGTGTGGGTGACAGTACTCCCCCTTGGGGTACTCCCTGCTTGAGTGTCACCTTTTTGCTCATCTGCCCTTGTACTTGGACTCTGGCCGTTCTTTGTTTCAGGTAGTGGTTGATCCACTTGTACATTCTCCCACAAACTTCACTTCTCCTTAGCTTGACTCTAAGTCCGTCTTTCCAGACTTTGTCAAATGCCTTCTCCAGGTCCACCCAAACCGCTACTGTGTGTTTCTGTGCCTGGTAGGCATCTTCTATTTCCTGGGCTATGAGGATGATCTGGTCCTCAGTGGATCTATGCTGTCTAAAGCCGGCTTGCTGTGAAATTAGTATTCGTTTTTCTTCCAGATGCCACATCAGTCTGGTGTTTATCATACGTTCCATCAGTTTGCCAACACAGCTCAGTAGGCTGATAGGCCTGTATCCATTCGGATCTGTTTTGTCCTTTCCATTCTTTGGTACTTGTACAAGTACTGCGTCTTTCCAAGCCTGGGGTACAATTCCCCTTTTCCAGCTTTGGTTCAGGACCGATAGCAGTTTCCTCTTCGCTGTTTGGCCCAGCCCCATCAGCATTTTGTTTGTTATCCCGTCTTTTCCGGGAGATTTCCTCTTCTTTAATGTTCTCATGGCCTCTTCCGTTTCACTCATTGTTAATTTGGCCATCATATGCTCTTCTGGTGCCGTATTGATGTTGTCGTGCCTCTTTTGCTCTTCACTAATGTCTGTATGCCTATCTGCAGGGACCTCGATGTGGTTTGCTTTGGCATAGTGTTCTGCAAAAGCGTTTGCTGCTTTTTTCCCCGTGAGCAGGTTTTCGCCCTGCTTGATAGTAATTTGTTTGTTTGAAGGGGTTTCGTCGTTTATGGCTCTGACTAGCTTCCATAGCTTGTTCCCTTCTTTGTCTACGTTGAGACTTTTAGTTTTGTTTTTCCAGCTCTCTCTTGCTGTTTGGTTGAGAGTGTATTTGTATTTCGCGGCTTTGAGGGCGATATTCGCCTCCATAGATTGTTCTCGCTCTGCCATGTTCCTAGCATTTGTGATTGCATCTTCCGCTTTCTGCAAC